>JABJVR010000013.1:1547741-1564063 GCA_025773905.1 Chitala chitala
TAAAACTGAGCTCCTCTCTGCCTCACTCAGTGATCACCAAAGTATGCAGGAGGCTGGGACTCAGCAGCTCGTCCAGGGGGCCCCCACGCGAGGGCCGGGCCGTGTGAGCGGGGCAGGGGAAGGTAAGACGCTGTTCTTCTTGTCTGTTTTGTCTAAGCGGACCCTGCAGGGAGAGCGTATCTTGATCAGGGAGCCCATTCATATTTGGCCCAGGAGTTTTGCCCAAGAGGGCTCCTGTATTGGGCTCTGGGGCAGCCTTCAGTCTTTCTGCCCCAGCCCAGAACAGACTCTTCTTATAACTCTGCCCTGCCATTTCTTCTCTGTCTTCCCCACCCACTCACCCACCCCTCCTCTCTCACTGCCTGCCACCCTGGTCCAGGTTTTCTCCATACAATCACAATTGGCGTCCGACATTGAGGCTCTGGCAGATGCAATGCAGCAGACAAAGACAGATTCTATTTAGTTTTATTTTTACAGTTTTTCACTAAACCGTTATAATAAATTTAACTCTTTGGTCTCGTGGCTGGAAATTTCCAGTCCTCCTGTGCATTTACATGGTCACATGTATAGGTCCTTTGTGCATGAATCAAACTTTGGCACGATGTTTAATTCAAGTTTCGTTTGCTTTACGTCCTCTTAATTGTATCTCCTCCAACTGAAAAACGTTCCTACAGAATGTGTTTGTTAATCTAGTAATTCTTTAATTTCGGAAAATAAGACCCCGCACCTACGTGTTCGCAGTATGAAGCAGGAGCGATTCAGTGGGATTAGCCTGTCCCTCAGCTCAGCATAAGACCCGAGCCGCAGGGAGAGGCAGAGTAAAACAAAAGGCCTGGATTTACATTGTAAATCCAGAGGTTCTGCACGCAGGAAAAGTTCTCCTCATTAGAGTGTGATTGATGCACGTCCATCTGCGTGCCCGTCATGGCTGCATGTTCTGGGCTGGGGGGGAGGTGCATGTTAGGAGTGGAGTGGCATTTATTTGCAGTACACGCATGGAAGTGTGTGCTGATCATCTTGAGGGAAAAAGGGAATGCCTTCATATTTACATGCATGTGTGCTTGTTTTCTGAATGGCGGGGGCACGTTTAATTCCATTTTCTTCTGCAACATGGAAACGGCAGTTATGTAAACTACAGTGCCAGCAATTATTGTGGTCTTAACTGAAAATCCTGGTGTTTTCCATCACCAAATTTTGTCCCCTTTCCGTTTTTGTGGATTGCTCTTTGTCTTGCAGTCCACGAAGCGCTGGTGATGACAGTGGGTGACGGATGCTCGGCAAGGGTGTGTGTGTGTGTGGGGGGGTGCATACAGAGGGGAGATAAGGGTGTCTGTGGGCAGGAGGGTGGAGGCGCTGATTGAGAACAGCTGTTATCAGGGCTGTCCAGTACCACAATGTGTGTAACTTCACACCCAAACGCCGCACAACATGTTTGATCAGGCATCCGCGTAGCCGGCACACATTAAACGGAATCGCTCTGTTGTGTGAGAGACCGGGTCTTGTTGTTTGCTTGCTGTTTTTTTTTTTTTTTTTTTTTTTTGGCCAAAGTTTGTTCGTCCTCTTCCTGTTCGAGCTGAGGTGCACTGCCCCCAGTCCACCCAGTTTCATAGTGGATTGTCAATCTTGTGCTATCACGCAGGAGATAAGAGATGTAGGAAGACCATCACACTGTTTACTTTAAAGGTTTAACATTATTCTTCCACAGAGTACATTTAAAGGCAAGAAACTATGTACACTTTTATAGCTTTGAGATTTATGCTTTCCAGTATTTTTTTGTTCATATCCCACATTGGCGAACGGTCTTTTGGGAGACATTGGTGTGATGGTGGCGATGAGGTCCAGGGATTTGTTTCGGCCAGCGTGGGTGAGAATGGAGCGATTGTGCAGAGGGACATGTTAAAAGCAGAAAGGAGACAGAGTGCTAGTCACCTGGAAGAGCAACAGTAGGTTATAGGTTCTATAAAAGAGGACAGTTCCGTGGAGGTCACTGCCATGCAGTTAGTATGTTCTGGAAAAGATCTCGTTATGAAAGCAAGATTATTCATTATTCCTAATGGCTGCAGGTATCACTGCATTCTTTTAAATTTTTTGTTACGATGAGCCCCTTAAAAATAAAACTCTGATTAATTATCAGTAATACAACTAATTGAGCGAAAATATTGCAGTATTAGTTCCTTTAGCTGGATAGCAAATCTTTGATTCATATTATGACAATTCAAACATTTTTAATAACAGTAGCAATGCATACAATTTTTCTAAATTAAAATTAAAGTAAAATGTTTAGATGAAACACGTCAAACCAGGATGAGATATAAAATTAGCATGTTTTTTGGGGGGGGGTTTTTGAATTTTGGACATCAAAAACGCGTTTTGAAAAAATTCTTGATTACAGCAGTTGTGGTGTAATTGTATTCTGCACATTCTACACCTTTTACCTTCAAGTCTGTCTTTACATTTAAGATGCTATGCTATGTGTTCTTGGTAGGCTGCACAATATTAACCAATTTAAAGGCCCAAACATTGCAACTGTTCTTTTTGAATTTTGCCCCCATGAAAAGCAATGTATTTTTTTTATTCATCTGCACGTCTATAAATAGCTACAGGATATTACTAAAATGTAGTTTTTACAGTAAGCTTTGAATGCAAAACACGAGTGGTATTGCAGGTGCTGTGTGGCCGCTGGCAGGCCTTGTGCCTTTGTACTCAGACAAACTAAAGAAGCCTGCTTAACGGATCTGGTCCACTTTACATCCCTAACAGCACCTTAACAAAATATCTCTTCTCCAGTACAGCAGTCAAATACAAAGACAATTAGGGGTGTGAATGCAGCCTGGAAATAAGGGAATTGCAACATTTTTCATGCACATTTTTGTGTGTATATATATATATATATATATATATATATACAGACACACACATATGTATAGCATATGTAGACTATTTGTCAATTTAAATCAGAATTAAATAAACATTTCAATCAGTAACACTGTGGCTTCTGTGTGAAGGATGAGGATGGCTTTCTTGCAAACATTGTCCTTCAGAATTACACAAAACAGTTGCTACAGAAGCTACAGTGCTTCTTCGTAGCATTTCACATGTATGTTCACCAGTGCAGGCTCCTCTGAGCATAAAAAAAAAAATCACTTCCTGTTAAGAACAGTAATTTTAATGAAGCAGTCATTTAATATAATATCTAATTATTATAACAGTCTCAGAGGAACAAGACACCCTGCACAGACTTATTAATTTTTAGGGCTATATTTGTTTTGCTTGGGTTAGGGGGCCAAACCGTTTATTAACTGTTAGCCCAAGGTGTTGATTTATAAATTAATATTAATATGTGGGCGGGGTTACGCAGGGAGCACGCTCAGTCTCCTCGTTGCCACTGATATGAATGCAATTGGAGGCACGGGCATAAGAGTCAGCTGAGCATGGTGGAGCCAGCCTTACACACACGAGTGGCAGATGGCATCGCTGGAGCCTGCTTAATTAATCAGCCTGATAAAGCAGCAAGGCTCGGTGTTGCGGCCTTCCACTGACTGCCTTCTTCCCCCTGCACGGGGAGGGCTCGAGAGGTGCCTCAAACGGCTGTGCCCCCACGGTCTTGCCAAATCCACGGCGATGGCACCGTCCCGGCGGGCCCTCGTTGGAAGCCGAGCTACCAGGCTTCGTCCTCTATGCTCGGCCGGGAGTTAAGACCGAAATAACATGAAGTAGAGCTTGGCCCGTGATCCCTGGGACACCTCTGCATCACCACGCCGTGAGGCCGGCGAGCCACAGCACCGTTGCCTCACACGCCACTCCTCCCGTGAGGGCCCTCGAGTCCCGGCTGCGTGCAGCTCACCTGAATCCGTACACAACAGCAGGCAAACATATTAAACGATTCAGTCACAGGAAGCGGTTTGTTCACATTTGCCTGGCACCTCAGCTCTTACCCCAAGGCCACTCTCATATTTCAATTTGTTTTCTGTTTTTTCTTGACTCACTGTGCACAGAACAGTGGTTAAGCCTGGCTGTGTGTTTTCTGGCCCGTGTGTGTTTCAGCGGCGTCAGATGCGTTGTGGGAATTGCAGGGCTGCTGGGGCAGCTTGCCCTATTACTGCCCCACTGCCGGTAATCTCAGAGGCACGCCAGGCCCATGGGGACCAGCCTGCCAAAACACACCCTGCTATTATTAGGACCTTCTTTGCATACAGACTAACTGCACACACACTGTGGAGGGCTACCTTTTTTCTTGTTGTTTTTTTTTTTTTAAATCAAGCAACTGTTTAACCGAAGCTCCGACATCAAAACAACTTTTACTATGTTTCGAGGGCTCAGTGAGGCGTGTCGCAGCGCGGGCTAAATGCCGTACCCAGCCGCTGCCGTGCCGCAGGAGCTAGCAGACAATAGAGGAGAAGAACGGGTGGTTTTTTTTAAAACCGTGGGACACCCGGAGGACCCTCTAAGCTCTATACTTAGCTATTTTAGTGGTATATAGTCAAAGCTTCGGTTTACAGTTACACACAACTGTGCGGGTCACGTTGTGCTGTAGTGAGTATAGAACAACCACTGCCAGGTGCATTTCTTTACCGTTTGCTTCCACAAAAGTGCAGTGGTGGGAGGATTTCTTTCTGACCACAATAAGAACTGGACTGTTGCACTTTTGTGGACTAGGAGTAATAATTTACAAAAACTAGGCATACATGCAGAATTAATTCACTTATCTAGAGATGGAATAACACGTGGAGTTTGGAATCATAACTGGGGAACAGGAACTGAGGCTGTTTTAAAAATTGACTTGTATGGTGTAAAGTTGTAGTACATCAGAGACTCCTGACATAAAGTTCAGGATATTGTCTCTTTGGGGCTACTTTATGTTTTTTTGGACTTTATATTATTCTATGGACTAACATGTCAGTTAGACATTTGTACAACCGTGCAGTTCACGTACATAGAACATAAACCGTAAGTTAAGTATATTGCTTAATGGTGAATGTCAATGTCAAGGCTTCTTAAGGGGTTTAACCCCATGACCCATTGGTCGCAAGTTTAATTTATTAACCACTATGCCACCTGCTGTCCATACTTGTTACTACGTACATGTCACTGCTGGACAGACTAACAGGATGAGCTGCTTTGAGCACCTATCGGCCAGTTCGTCTCCTGTCACAGGTCTGTGCTGGGTCCCTGGGGGCTGCAGGCCACAGCTCAGCCAGTGAGGGGGGTGGGGGCAGTTCAGAGAACCCTGCGGGTTTTTAGAGAAGCGGCACTCGCACACTCAGCAATGCTCACACCTGCACTGGTGTATTTATAATTAGCCAAAAGCCATTGCATTTAACACACATTCATTCCAACAAGGCTCATCTGTAAGCGATAACAGAGCCTCATGTCCGCAGAGCAGAGACGCTCCGTGCCAGTTTCAGAACTACAGTCAGAACTGTTCACGTTTGCTCGTCAAACTGGGCTTGTATACATACTCTGTTATACTGCTGACCATATGACTGACTTTTGTTTCATTAACATGATTCTCGATCTTTCAATTTGCTTGTTGCTGTTGGTCTATGATCCAAGATCGTTCAAACGTCGTACTTCTATCATGTACTATAGTAGGCTGTCTTTGTGTTTAAGATAAAAATCTTGCATTTGAATGGTGTATCTCTGCTCAAAATAAAATAAGTTGGAAATAGGCCAAGGACTTTCTTCAGACGAGGCCTGATGCTAGTAGTTTATAGGTCTGTTAAGTAATTTTATGCAATTTATGCAGAAAAACCCATCAATCATTTTGAAACGGAGAAGTCTTCATTAAAATAAAAATTAGGTATGTATGCATAGCTTTGTGGCTTACCCATGCATTTTGCAAGTATTTTACCATAACCTAAACTTTTAAATTATAAGAATTTCAACTGGAAGCACGTGTTTGCATGGGTGTATTTAAAATTTAATACTAAATCATTTCTGTGGAAAGTGTTTTACAGTTCTAAATATGATACTCAATATTTGCTAAATTTGTAAATGTGTATACGCTTGTCTATATGACTGGATATGTCCATGTGTGACTCTTGAATGATGGTGTAACTGAACATGTTTACGTGTACCGGTAAGCAGAGGTGTTCACCTTTTCACTTTATAGGGTACAAAGTCTCCTTACAGGTTATGAATCTTGCTTTCTGCTGATGTTTATATATAGGTATGTATCCATGTATACATTGCAGGTGCATATCAAGATTAACACAAGCATTTCTTCAAGTTATCCTCAACAATCACAAACCAAGTACGTGACGGCATTCAGAGGTGACCACGTAAAGGTGCCAACACCTTGCCCAGGTGTTTGTAATTTAAAGCATGCATACTGCTGAAGCCCCAGTGCAGCCGTAACCACGCATGTTTCCAATGATTCTACTTTACCCAGGGTTATACGGTGAACAAACCCCAAAGCTTGGCGTGTAAATGAACAGGCGCAATCCTCACTAAAACGCCTCAGCTGGAGGAGTCACGGAGAACTAATTACAAGTAATGTTAAAAAAACGTAAGGAGTCGCGTTTATTCTTGTTTCAGTTATTGATATTTATTACCTGCTCTGCAATGCGATGCGGAACTTTGAACTTCCCTTTCGCGGTGGAAATTATGCGTTTTCTCCCAAAACGGATGCAGAGGGGGCTGATGGAGGGGCCCGACTTGGAACAGAATGCAATTCTGACTCCATTCCCTAAGCTTATTTTAATGATGAGATTTTATTAAACGTTTCAGTTTGCTAGTTCAATTTGGCATTTGCAGCTGTGACCAAAACAGAATAAAACATGCGAATTGTTTATTTAAAACAGACGAGACGTGGAAAAAACAAAAGTATTGTGGATGCTCTGAAAAAGGATGCTTTGATTTCGATGTAAAAAAACTAAAACCCTTTCCCGTCCTCATTTTTCTTGACCTCACATTAAGGCTGAATTCACTCTGTCCCGCGCGGCCAGACACGTTACCACTCTACGGTGATTGACAGCTGTCACATCCTGTACATCCTTCACTGTAACTCGAGCACTCTCCGTTCTTCCCACATGCTCTGAATGTACACACTTTCTGGGTCTAATTCAGTCTTCACCTTGGACAGCGTGTCCGCCTACGAGTTCTTGCGCTTTCCTTTCCCGCTGTTTTCACTTTTTGGTTCAATATTCACGCCAAAGAAATTCAGTCGCCTTGCAGTTTCTATCTGTCGACATCCTGCGTATGTCTGGCTATTTTTCTACTTTTGTATTTGTCAGAAGATATTTATGTTTCCCAGACTGTTATTCTAAAATAACAGTTTCTTCTGTCTATAATGACGTACACAAATACCTTAATTCATCTAAACATATAATACTTAAACACAAGGAGGTAAGGTCATATTTATACATATGGAGACAAAATGAACAGAAATTAGAGTATATGCTTATAACTGCATATATAGAACAGTAAAACACTTTACACAGAAATTATTTTTTTATTAAATTTTAAATACGCCCATGCAAACATGCGTTTCTAGATGAAATTCTCACAATTTCAAAGTTTAAGTTATGATAAAATACTTTCAAAATGCATGGTTAAACCACAAAGCTCGTAGTACGCTTATAGTATAACTGTATTAATTATAGGTAAAGTCGTTTATCGTTTTATTTCTAAATTAAAGTCGTTTTATTTCTAAAATATAAAACAACTTCGGCTTTGAGATTATTAGAGGTTGTGTGCACATGAAAAATTGGCCTTATAACATAGCCCACACACCTTCAGAGAAGACAAGTACCTTTTTATCCATAAAAACCCCAACCTCCCTCATTTATCAACATCTAAATCCATTCCAGAGCAGCAATGCTCACAATTTGATAAGTCAAAGTAACCAGCCGGTGTAAGGATCCTTGGCCATTTTGCTGCGCCGATCCCACTGTAACAAGTGAAAATGGAAGCTGTTTATAAGGCGATAAGCGTGACAGAATCTCTTCGCTAAATCTCCCGATATTTATTCAGCATTAGTCCCCATCTAAAATCTTTTCCCCTTTTCCCTTTTCTTTTTTTCTTAGCACGCACCGGGAGAACGTGCTGAGAATGAGTGATCCCTGTACAAAAAAAAGAAAAAGAATAATACAAAATAAAATTAAAGGTAATCCCGAGGTGTGGATGAACGGTAGGCATTCCTGATTAGGTGGGTAATGGATTTTTATAAAGCGGTATCTAAAGAAAATAAGTTCTAATAAGCTGCATTATGGGGGCATTAAGGCAAAACTCAAAAGTATATTAACATGTCCCGTTGTTTATATGGCGAGCAGAATTCAATTTCCAAGACTGTGCTGTAATGGGATTTCCGGCTTTATGCTTTACGAAGGGAGGGCGTGCGCGGTGAAAACAGAGAGTAAAACACATTTTTGGAAAATGACACAAGGGGCTATAAAGGATCGTGTTATCCCCCCCCCCAAACAACAAGTGTCCACGTTCCCAGTTAATGAGTTTACTGGATTGTTGACGTGGCCAGTTTAAATAGGTAATTTAAATATGTAGTATTTAATTCATCACTTAAACTCAAGCCAGTGTCTCTGCTATTACAGCTGTTGACATTTATTAAACACGTTACTGACAAGGATCAACTCTGGACACACACACTCCCCTATTACCACACACAAATATACTGCTGTTCCTTTTGCACGTTCGCACCTTTCTAGAGGACAAACCTTACTGTCCCCTAAACCCTAACCTGCAAGCCAATATGATTTTATGTGTGTGTGGGGGGGGGCGAACAGCTGGCAAGGCCTGGGTGATGTGACACCGTCGTCCAATGAGAAAATGCTTATGAATGTGAATGCGGCTCTGTATAAATGTAAATTACGCGGCACATTCTAATCAGATCCCTCCTCACTCCACGTTCTCCATCTAAAATGAATATGATTTACATAAAGGGCGCGCTCGCATTTGGATCGCCCCTCATCTGTTCATGTGCTACAGTAAATAAAAGAGATCGTGTTCAGGAAATTTTGAATGAACATTTTTGCTCCCGTAATAAATGGCCTACTTGAGCAAACGAATCATGAAATGAGGTGTACTGCTTTTTTAATTAGTTATTTGATAGTCATTTTAACGAGCATTTCAGCAATCAACGACAGTAAATATATTTAACACGTCCGTTATTTTTTCCCGTACGTTTTATTATCTTTAAACAATAGCTTTACGCACATATGTGCTGTCTTTTACCCGGAGATCAGACACACCGATTAGTTTAACAACTATTAATGTGTGTCCCTCAAGGACCCGGTCTAGCACCACACGTACTGCTGTCAAGTGTCTCCAGTTGTGCAAGTGTCTCCAACGCCTTTCCAGAGCAAAGCAAGTGTTTCAGCAAATTGAAGGATCGCCTTACACACCCTCACAGTTGTTATGCAGTCTGAAAATCAGTGTTAGATTTCCCAGCTCAAATTTCAGCACGCACGTGCAAAGCACGACTCTGTCCATTTATGTTTGATTTCTTGGTGTTTGACGCAGAAACACGTTTTCCAAAACGATGTTGCAGCTGTTGCTACTGATCATGTCAGTCTCCTGCTGTCTAATTCTATTGTGGATCGTTTCGCTCTGAAACAACAGAGACGATCCGCCTGTAACTATGTTGCTGTTTAAACGCAGTAATGTGAAAATCAAAGCCTTCCGGTGCAATTACATCTTCAATTTAAATTCTCTAAATAAAATCGTTGTCTGTGTAATATAGCGTTGTTGTATGGTGCAGACACACAGACAGCCCGTGCACATTAATTGTCGGTTTTGTCAATTTCAGTTATTTTTCCTAAACGACCTGAAAACATTTTTTTCATGTCGGTAAGTTTTCATTTATATTGTTCGGAACTGTAAACAATAAAAATGTTTCAGTTTGCGGCGTCATTAAATTGAACAATTGAAAGAAACGGGCGAAAATGAGACATTACACAGAAACGAGTTCAAGGGAAGGTCGTGAAAGAGACGTATTTTTAAAAGCTGTGATATGGTTGTGGCTACAGATTTGCATAAAAGGGGCCAGAGAGTGCATTATGCTAATCTGCAGGTGTTGATTAATCTCTGCTGCCCCGCCTTAAAATGCATTTGTGACCAAACATCTGTGTGCCCAATTATGCACGTATTGTTGTGCGAGTCGGCATTAATATAGGACTCACAGTATTAATATAGGAAGGCAAACATGGGCAAGGCTTGTGATGGATTCTGGGAAAAGAATTCCAACACATAGCTGGGGCAGTCTGTTACACAAGCAGACAGAGTTTCCCTGGAGGCAGGTCATGCCCGAGGATGTAACAGGCCACCAGGCAGACCAAGAGGCGCCTGCTACCACAGTGCTTATTGCAAAGAATTCCTGAGACACGGTTTTGTGCAGGTCGCTAACATGAACTTTGATGTACAAGGCCTGTGTCCCATCATTTTTGGTGTACCACTCTGTACAGGATATCTGACTGACCTATTGGACAAATTCAACCTCTGTTTTATTACCACCTCGCCCTTTTTGTCCCTAAACACACACACCTATTTGTTGTAACCAAGAAGTTAATTGTCAGGGGCTTTGCTTTTATTCATGTAGCAAACAGTAAGCAGTGCATGTTCTGAAAGGGGGGGGGGGCAAAGTCAACATCAACTTTTTTTGTTCTTAGGAAAATAAATGAAAAAGAGCGAAAAGATGAATTTAAGCGGCAGGGTTATGCGCTGAGAAATGAGACGAGGGGATAACGAGGAAAACTAAGGAGTACATATATAAAGGAGCTGAGAGGAAGGGCAAATTAATTATCCAATAGCTCTGTTGCTAAATTTAAATTCAAATTGCCTTCATGGGATTACTCAAGTTTTAAATTGCATGCCAAAAAAGATATTTATTGATGCAATTAATATTAAAACCTAACAACCAATAAATAAAAAGTTTACAATTAAAACATGTGTCATGTCACTCCCAACCTTTTTAATTTCCTGCTTGCTATCGCTCAGCACTGATAATAATACAAATACTGTATGTCAGATTTTGGCATATATAAGTTTTTTTTCTTGGTTCTGGAAAAAAGATAAATGAGGACGAATACCCCCCATACACACAGCAGTGCAAACAAAGCCTTTTGTTTGTCTAATTTAAGATGAGAGAGGAGAGAGTGCAAATGGATGATACCTGAATGGAGGAACAAGCGAAGATAAAGCGGGGAAGAGGAGGAGAGGGAGAGAACCGCTGATGCCCATGGGAGCACAGACGCCGGTGTTTCACTTCCCTCTCCAGAGCACCCCCCCCCAAAGTCTCACCACTAGGCAAAACAAAGGCGCGCTTAAACTTGACTTCCAAGAAGTGCTTCTGCGTTTGCCGCCTTTAGCTGCTGCTTTAGGGAAACACTACAAGTTCTGACTGCCTCCACACTGAGGCCCACTTTCGAAGCGGCATGCGGCAGAGTAAGAGAGGAGTGAAGAGCAGAGTCAAAGCCAGCGGGGGTGGGGTGTATCTCTCGCCAAAGCCTGGCACACATTCTCGATAGCGGCACCTGCAGGAAGGCCATGTCTCCTGGCTCACCCAAAGCCCTGTCGCCCTTAAACCCTGCAGCTCAAAAGCGACCCTCTCTCCCGTGTTAATGTTTGACGCAAAACACACAGCGTTGATTATCAAACAATGTTCAGTGCAGATTAATTTGTTTTTAGCAGCGCTTTTTGGAACAGTGGACTAAATACAGGTCTCTGCATACACAGATTGTGCATTTCAGTTATTCCTCAACTGATTAATTTCAGTAAATAAGGAGTGAAGCAGAATTAAACTTTATTCCTTTCCCCTCAGAGAGACTAGCATTAGGCTAAAGCCTTCCACATACCACAACCTGTTTCATTTTCTTTGGATACAAGCTTGCAGCTATAGAATGATGGGGTTACAGTTGGAAATGTAAATTAAAACTTTAAAGCGCCATTATTTAATTACCCCAATGGCGGTGGATTTGGTGGGGAGAAAAGAACAGTCGGGATTACGGTGTTTTTCAATTTGCCAACAGTGCTGGCCTCCTCTCTGGGCCCGTGGGCACCGTTGATGAACTGCCTGCAGATAAACACTGGCATTATGGTGAATTCCACTTAATGACAAATTTTTAATTTCGCGAACGCGGCCTCTTCTACGGGGCGCTGAATGGGGAATAATTACTATGAGATCGTAGGAAAAAATAAACTCTTCTCCCACCTAGATAATGGCATGAGAAATGTCACCGATTCATAACGCTATTTATCTTTTTGTCCGATACTAATAACAATGATGATTGTGGAGTTTTTTTTTTTCTCCGGGCCCAATAGCTGAGTTCTCTGAGGAAAATATTCATAAAAATGAAATTGAAGTAGCAATTCAGTGAGTTTATTGAAATATTGTTTTTTTTTCTTCTGAGGAAATTAAGAGTAAGAAAAAGGGGAAAAGTTAAAAAAAATAGCAGTCCTGTTTTACTATATTCTGTGTGAGTGCATGTGTGTGGGCGTGTGTGCATTTGTGTGCTTGCATGTGTGTGTGTGTGTGTGTGTATTTAGCTGTTTCTTTTTTTTTTACCAGTCTCTTTGTGTTTGAATTTACATTGTAGCTTTGTGTAAAAAAAATGTGTAGTAAAATACAAAATACTAATTTTTTCCAATTACGTTCATCACTGTGACTGTACTACACTGTACACTGTGCCACACTGTACCATACTGTAGCAGACTACACTGTACTGTACTACACTGTACACTAACACACTGTACTATACTATAGTGGACTACACTGTACTGTACTATAATGTACTACATTGTACACTACCACACTGTATTGTACTATAGCAGACTATACTTTACTGTACTACACTGTAGACTACCACACTGTACTGTACTATAGTGTACTACATTGTACACTGTGCCACATTGTACTGTACTATAGTGTACTACACTGTCCTGGACACTGTGTCACACTGCACTGTTCTACACTGTGCTACACTGTACTGTACTGCACTGTACTACAGCACCATACAGGAGGACATGCATTGTAAAAATAAGAGCTGGTAGTGTAGCAGATGTGAAAGTGTTGCAGTGTGAATAACCCAGTCGTCAGGACAAGAATACAATTAGTCCCCCGAGCCAGAGCGTTGGGTCTTTAGCTCAGCGGGTTAATTGTCTCGTCTGGTGGCTCTGCACGGGCTGTACGGTTGCGTGTTTGAGCCCTGGTCTCCCCCCCCCCCCGGGACAATATTTTAACTGCTCTTTAATATGCATTGCAGTTTTTCTGTTTTCATTTTAGAACAGGTTGTCGGCGATATTTTTAGCAGACCTAAAACTCATTTGGATTATTGAATTTTAAACAGCAGTTATCAAGATAAAAAGCCCTTGTTTTTGGGGAAAGTTAAACCTGAGTTGCTGTGGGGTAGGGGTGTGTCTGTGTGCTGCTGGGTGATGCTCTCTGCTGGACCACACACCTGCTACGCCTCTGGAACCTCAGTAAGCTGTGTGCGGCGTGCTGGTCAGCAGCCCTGGCACATGGCATCGCCAGCTCTCCGCTGGTCCCCACCACACCACTCAAGAGGGGAAGCCCACCTCTTGTTAGGAGTCTTACACCAGTGTGCCCCCAGGACGTGCTCACACTCTGACCTGATAAAGGTGCCCTCAGGCATATATTCTGAACAATCCCAGTCCTGGGTACCTGAACAGAGCATGCAAACAAATTACCTGAAACGCACCTGGGGGGCGGGGTGGGGGTGACACATTTGCTGGGATTCAGTTGTAAAGCACAGCTTTAAGAGAGAAGTGTGTAAGCGCGCAGGCTGTTAGGGAGAATGCAAGTATGAAGAATCTGGAGTCATGCTGGCATTACGGCGCGGGCCCCCACAGCAGCCGCACCCCCCATGCCATCCCGTCAGTCCACCGTCTGTGCGCTGATGAGAGCGGGATGTTGCCAGGCGGTCACCGTGCTGCACCCCGCTGGGAGGTAATTGCCCTCTGCGGTGTACCATGCGCTTCGACGCGTTTGACGGGCAGGTCTGGCCCCCTGCCCCCAACTCCTCTATGGCAAGGGGGGGGGGGGGCGTTGGTAACTGCAGGTAAATCGCAGAATCTGCTGCTGGGCCCTTGTTCTAGAATCCACACCAGCTGAATGTGTTGCTCAGGGTCCAGCAGTAATACTCATATAGCTTTCTAAGACCACACCGGAGAGCTGTTGGTTCTGCTACATCAACATTGATCACCTCAAGGAATTCCAGGGTGCCCAGTTCAGTTGTGTACTGGCCTTTGCTCAGATTCAGCTTTCAAATCTTGTAATAAAGTAATTATTCAGATAGTAAGTCACCTCACCAATTTTAAGTGTCAGACTGATGCCTGATTAATTCAATTTTAATACATTTTCTAAATGCACGCTACCTTTATGGGCGAGCACATTCCATACCTGTACTCACAGAGCGTGCCACTGCAGCAGCGCCCTCTGCTGGGCGTTGCTCACACTTCTGAGCTCTCTGATGAGTATTGTTCATTCACAATTCGTGTCATCATTTTGTTTACCTGGCGCTTCACAAGGGCTTTGCCATGTACAGCAGGTGGTCAAGTCCTTTAAGAAAACACTGAATACATAAAAAGAGGCAAGGAATGACAATGTCCTCTGGGTGTATGAAAAGGGGGCGGGGCATGTAGATGTCCACTGGCTATGAGAAAAGGGGCGGAGCATGTTGATGTCCACTGGATATGAAAAAAGGGGGTGGGGCATCAGGGTGTCCACTGGGTATGTGAAAAGTGGGTGGGGCATGAGTATATTTTATGGTTATGGGAAAAAAGGACAGGACAAGAGGGGATGTCTTAGCTGCAGTGAGCAAGCACACTGATTGACAGCTCCTCACACCTTTGCACAGGCAGGCAGCTGCAGGATCCATACTGGGGGGAGATAGCTCCTCTGCCGCTTGGCCTGGCAGATAGAGATATCAATACAATCCGTTCGTCCGTTTCTGCTCAAGTGCTGTAAAAATGAGTAAGTGGGATGAGCATGAAATGAAATGAAATGTGGCAGTTTAATCCATAATGGGTCTGTAAATGTATTGATCGTGCCAACTGTGGTGCTGCGGTGAAGGACGTGCACCCCTCCCTTTGTTTTCTCCAACCCCCACCCCCCACCAGCACATTCTCCTACACCAACGCCATGTGGCACATCTAGAGGGTCACTGGTGGCCACTTTGCCCCTTGTCCATCACAGCGCAGTCGGCTTGTCGCATTTGAAGCCGACTTCAGCCCATTACGTTTTCATCGTGAGTGTGGAACATCTCATCCTCTCCTCACAGGTTTAAAAAAATTGCATTGCTATTGATTTCAGTGAAGCATGGGGGGGGACTTCTATTGTCTTAAGGCAGCAAAACAGCAGCTAATGCCATGCACGGTGAACTGGACAGGGTGATTCGGAGACTTGACGTGGAAACAGAACTGCAAATTACCTGCAATTTCTTGTGTAAAGCGCTTTGAAGCACATTGTTGTGAAAGGCGCTATATAAAAATTAATTGAATTGAATTGAATTGAAACAGAACTATGTGGGGCGTGCTGAGGCCAAATAGGCCTTGAGATAAGTAAGGAATAAGTAAGGGAAGGGTCGTCCTTCGGAGGACAGGAAAGACACAGTCTAACCATGTTAGTTAGTAAAAATGCTAATCAAGAGCTGTTTTTGATGTAACTAGATCTGAGGATGATTATGATGGTGACTCTGATAATGATGATAATGCTACTGCTTGTTAACATTACTGCTAAAAAGGAAACCGACCAATCAGGAGCCAGTGCCGCTGGAAGTCTGTGAGGTCATGGAGGGTCATGACAGTAAAAGGTAAATCACAGCTGTACCATGTACAGTATACCAAAAAGATTGTTGCTCTCCTCCGTTCCACTGAAGACAGAGAGTAGGCGCAGAAATTCAGGTTTAGGTAAAGGTGTGTATTGTGATACGGTCTGATTTCAATCTGCTCATGTTCTGGCAGAGCCAAAGATTTCTTAGCTTCTTTTACAAAGTTCTTTGATTTATCAGAATATCAGACTTTTGGTTACCACTTCTTTCACCTTTATTACATGTTTGATTCCATCCGGATGCTGAACAACCTGAGCACTCACTGAATGCATGCAGTAGAGCTTTTTTAGAAGACCGTTTTTTGTGGATGACTTAGTTAGCGGAAGTAATTGAAGGTGCCGCTACAGCTACAGCAAGCTGTTCAGGTAAGGGAGGGTCACCGGGCTGTTCTAGCGTGTGTGTGCACGCTTGCATGTGTGCGTTTGTGTGCACGCCTATACTCCTTGTTGTGTGAGGGTCAGTAGCCCAGTCAGGTGGGGGGATGAAGGAAGGGGTTGGGGGGTGCAGCAGAGGGTTGGAGGG
>JABJVR010000013.1:1577706-1594127 GCA_025773905.1 Chitala chitala
CCCCCTGGCCCCCCCCCGCCCCCCCCCCACCCCAACCCCCACTTGGTTTTCCCACAAACCCCGATCTCCCCCAAAACCCCCCACCCCGGGGGACTGTCTGGTCCCCGGCCCCCCCCCCCCCCCCCCCTGGGTTTAGGTGGGGGTGTGGGAAGTGGTTCTGTTCTCTGGCCCACAGCATCGAGTCCATCCTTTCAGTGGATTCTGAAAAATCCAGCGTTTACAGTTGGCCACTTCCTCTCATTTATTCTGGAAGGTTCTCCCGCCAATATATTTAAGGAAGTCCGTGTGAAATAAAAGCAGCCAGAAGCGTGCTGAGGTGCAGGAGCCAAATCCTCCATCCTCCAGGGAACTCGACACTAGGTATTAACCAACAGATTTGGACACGCTGACCTTCACCTGCCTCCTGGACCTTGTGGCATGAAGACAGTGACCTAACCCCATGGTCGTCTACAAAGTAAGGGGGCTGTTTACCAATCATGTTGCCTTGAAGGAGCTTTTCCTATCAAGCGGTCATAAAATGTTTTAAAATGGTAAACGGCTGCTGATATATGTTCTAGTGTGTTCTTGTGTAAGAATTGGTTTCCTTCATAGCTCTCCATATAGTATATTAAATTAAAAAAAAAACTGTTACTTTAACAAGGAGCAGTACACCATCTCAAAGTCAGCTACTCCGACATTTTGTCATTTATATTGTTGCTGATTTCTCTCACTTATCTTAACACAATTTTTATTAGTCAAATAGTCAACTTAATCATACATTTACTTTCTTCTTTGAATTGCATAATAGCATAAATTATATGAATATTTTAATTAAGAAAACAGAACAATGATCATGGGTGCAGAAACAAGGACAGAAATTGCCAAACAGAAGAGCTCGGCTTTTAATGTTTGAATCTCTGCTCTGTGCGTATGTTGATAAATGAATATAATTGGCGTTAATCTTCTGCACGAAACTGACGAGACTGAAAGACCCGCCGGTGGGTTCATCAAAACGAAAAGAAATTCATGTCACACTGGCTGCGTGGAGAACCTCTGACGGAATATTTAAAAAAACACCCACATTCCCTTTTCATGTCGTCAGCGGTCATTGAACTGTGTCATTTCTATTTATATATATATAGTCACATTAAATGCCCTTCTCTAAGAACGAGGGCAGAAGAGGAAGAGAAAAGGAGCAAGAGGGTGCCCATTGTTCCCGGTCAGGCTTCTTTAGGTAAGGGCTGTGAACTGGCAGAAGTGTAATGACCTATGTTGTACACGGGAAGAATTCATTTGTTTAAAGATCATGTCTGCTGTGCCGCGGACGTCACGCGCTTGTCCAAGGACCACAGCGCCATCTACCGACTCCCCTGCCTTCTGCTTCACTGAAGTGCTGCCGTGGCGTACGAACCCAGACGTTGTTCAACAAAGCTGGTAGACCTGCCTGGCTTCCCTCTGTACTCTGTATTGTTCTTATATTCATCTGCTACTTAGCTGGTTATGCTTCGTATGTTTCATCTGAACACTGAAAAAAATCAATCATGTAAATTAAGTGAACTTAGTTTCCAGAGGTACATTTATTCATTTAGCTGATGCTTTTATCCAAAGCGACTTACAACATTTCACATACATGCTACGATGAGCTAGCGCTGAGTATCTTGCTCGAGGACACACCTGGTGGCTGGGCTGGGATTCCAGCCAGGAGACTTCAGCATCCCAGCCTGATGTTCTACCTATTGAGCCACCAGGCCAGGTGTTTAGTATTTTAATCATTCTCCAAGACCTCCTGCGATAATCTGCTATTTTGTTGTGTGTGTGTGTAAAAGCAAATATTGTTCCCCCTATTTCAACAGACATTTAGCTAAAATAGAGAGGTGAATGAGGGTGAAAATATATGGCCTGCTGGCTCAATGGGTAGAACATCAGGCTGGGATGTGGAAGGCTCCTCATTCGAATCCCAGCCCTGCCACCAGGTGTGTCCTTGTGCAAGACATTCAAAGCACCAGCTCCCTGGGCACTGCATGTGTCTGCCCACTGCTTTCCCCCACCGGGATGGGTTAAATGCAGAGAACAAATACTGCTGTAACATGTATGTGAAATGTTGGAACTTGCTTTGGATAAAAGTGTCTCTTAAATGAATAAATGTGAAGAAAAAGTGTCCCAAAAAGGGACATGTGTCACACGGCTGTTTGTATCAGCACTGGCTTCCTAGTGGTCCCTACACCACACAGCAAAACCTCCCAAGAAAAGATGGTCCCACGATGGTGGAATGACACCTACATCTGCATACTCAGCATCCTCTCTCCCATAATTCAAAAAGCTCTTAAAGATAGAAGTCTTCTGCAGCTTCCTATGTATTTAAAAAAATTCCTATCCTGCACACAACATCTCACATTTTGCCTTTCAAGTGTTTAATGTCTTCTCCCTGACTTAGCTTTTTGTTTGCTTTGTACCTCACTTGTAAGTCGTTATGGTGCTCAGCTCTGGATAAATGCGTCTGCCAGATGACAATGTAATGTAAATATAATAATATAATATGAAGGTGATTCTGTGTGTACAGAGCTGTATATTAAGAACTATCTTGAGAAGTATGAATAAAAATGGCCTTTTGCCACAGGATTATAAGTGTGTGTGTGCACACCGTGTCTGGAAGCCCTGTGTGGGAATATAGCATTGCTGTGTTCAGCATGCAATGCCAGTGCTGATTGAGGCATGGATTGTCAGGATACTGCGGTATCAGTGCAAGTGTATCTATCGATCTCTTCTGCCTGCAGTAGAAGTATCAGTGCATTGGTATTGATTGATGCCCTGGGCGTGTGTAGTTCTCTCCTGGCAGATAAAGCTTCTATGAGGTATTCTGTGACACAGCTCTTTTTCACAACTCCCCAAACCCTGAGGAGCACAGTACTCCAAGTAAACCAAACTACACAGCATCTTTTCACAGTCAACAGCTAATCAGCCCTCTTCTCACTATTATCATTAGTTACGCTACTGGGAGTGATTTACAACTGCACCCATTTAAACAGATGGAGAGTTTACTGGAGCAATTCAGGTTAAGTGCCTTATTCAAGGGTTCAACAGCATGCACCCGCCTGAGACTTGAACTGGCAACCTTTGTGTCTCAAGGCACATGTCTTCACCCACCATGCCATCTGCTGCTTTGCGAGCACCCGTGAATGCCAGTCGGCACCTGCTCCATTTTCAGAGTCACGGAAGAGGCCTCTCTCGTAAAATGCCCGCCATGTATTTACCTGAACGCACTCAACGCTGTGTGAAGGGTGTCTGTATGAAGCAGGGTCTTCAGAAAGTGCAAGAGTGGCTTTTGGTGCGGTTCCTCACGCTGCTTTTGGACCTGCCCTCATTAACAAAGCAAACTATGCAAGGGGCAAACAGACCTAATTGTTTTCCGAATGACCTGGAGATCGCAACTCGACATTTTCACTAAGGTCACTTCCTACTTACCCCTACGTTTGCTGAACAGCCAGACACCTGAAACTGTCTATTTTCATTTAAAAAAGGGAAAGAAAAATCAATCCTGCTTTTAAGATATACATATGAATTTGTTTAAATTATGATGATGCTTGTTTGTAAGGGAACACTGTCTAGTAACTACCTCAATCCCACTTCATACATATGTGTAAAATTTTGTTAATAGTACATACTGTGATGTCACTTATAACAAAAGCTTTTCATAGAAATATGAAAGCATATTTTCAATACAATAGATATTTTTAATATAGCACATTTAACAATAAATTTAATGTTCCTTATTTTC
The DNA here is from genome assembly GCA_025773905.1 of Chitala chitala. NCBI lineage: Eukaryota > Metazoa > Chordata > Actinopteri > Osteoglossiformes > Notopteridae > Chitala > Chitala chitala. Next base: position 1,581,461 of record JABJVR010000013.1, read on the forward strand.
ACCACAATTAAAAACATTTAACCACAAAATTATGGTTTAGCTAAGAAGCTTAGCAATTCAGTAATTATGAAATAATGATAAATTTCCACTGAATTAATGAAAAATGGGTCTTCTGCAGTATTCTTACAGCACAAGCCTTAAGTATGTGTAGACTTTTTGTGGTACTATAACATTTTTTCATAAAAATAACAGTGGCAAAATGTTTCTATGTTTGGACGCAATAATAATAATAATAATAATAATAATAATAATAATAATAATAATAATAATCAACAGTTTTGTTAGACTAAGCAGCAGGTTGTATTGTCAACACACAGCAGGATTGTGTACAAAAGCAGTATTTTAATTTTGTTAATAATTATACTATGATCTGGACAGATATTTCAATATAAAATATCTTCTAAATATCTAGTATTTTTTAAATGTGTTTTGAACGGAATTATTGTAATAACTGTAGGTGTGATTTAAATTACAAATAATTACATTCACTACATTTGTCCAAAATAAGTGAAAATGACGTTTAAACAGAGAAAGTAATACATCGTATAAATTAGTCTGTTGTCTTACAGAGCTTTAAACATTATACTGTAATTGCACATTGCATAAATTAAATCATAAAGTAAATTAATTACAAACAAATGCTGTGTATAACAATAAAGATAAGCGTTGAAATATTTAAATGGTTAAATATTGGAATTTTTTGTTTGGTGTATTAATCAAAATACATAACATGGTTTTAACATTTTAAATTATTATTATTATTATTATATCAATAATAATAAACGTTTTTGTTATAAGTTTTGAACTTAAGAACTTCGTGACAATAACGTGCGGCCAGACGGACGAAGATACTTCTGTTGCGCGGTGTATCCTGCTCCTTCGTTTCCGGTGGTTTAGTTTGGCCACAATGTCAGCGGCCACCTTTCAAATTAACAGCGGTGACCTGAACAAATTTACCGAAGGGATTCCAACGGCTTTGTAATTCGGGCTTCGTTCCTTTATAAATCGGCACTTATCCAGCTCACTCTCCTCCTCTCTTCTGCGTTTATCTAAATACGTGTAACGTTTTCTTTTTTGAAAAAAAATTTTATTATTTAATTAGATCACCCCAAGTGTCGCGTGCGTTCGTAAGTGCAGAGGTTAAATTATAGCCACAGCATTTTGGTATCGGACGCAATGTCATGTGTATTTGTTTATCTGGTAGTTTGGGGAAGAAAAAAAAACTGTATATATGACCAAGGGATTCTTCCCTGAGTGTAACTGGGACCATTATAGAACGTGTGGAGCCACCGGTCAGTCACCAGTCCTGCGGACAGTCACCACTCCTTGTTGGCCAGATATGGCAAGCGAGTTTGCCATAGCGCTCTGCTGTCATTACATCGCCACCGTGTGGTGACAGTCCGCTGTCCCTTTTCGCGATGGCGCTGCTGAGGCGACCCTTTTAGCTCTTATGACCTTCATCAGGTTACAAAAATGCCTTTCTCTGTACGGCCAAGCAGTATCTAACTGTACATGGAATCATTCAAAATGCTTATGTCTATAATTTAATTTTTGCATGCATGGACAGGAAAACGTCTCTATTGATACATGCATTTTTGTGTTTCAAAGGAAATATTAGATCCCTGATGCTTTCTAAAGCTCAGCAAAAAAATAATAATGAATAAAAAGCACAAAAACATCAGTTATTTATTTTAAATGATCTCTAAATATGCCTCTGAATATAGCTATGAGGTGCTGCCCAGAGGTTCGTTGCTAAGCACCTGCTCATATAGAACCGTTTACCTTCTGACATGTTTCAGAGTTTTAAGGACACAACCTGTTATAAAGACAGCAACACATTCAGAAGATAAACTGTGCTGCCTTCACAAAGCTGTCTGACACTTTCTGACATGGCCCCATACGTACAAACTAAGAGCCCAGCCCAGCCCCCTGGTAAAAGGGGGCACAGACGGTTATAGTGCCAGATTCTGGACCTTATTTGTTCTTTTAGCATGTTCAGAAAACTCAGAAGAGTAGCAGAAATGTTACTGTGAATAACAGACACTTAATTAATGTTAAAGCCTGTCGTATCTATAGCGGTTTGCGGCATGGACCTGCATGCGGCCAGATTCCCAGCCCTGGATCGGTCCTCATTGTGCCAGAAGCCTGGCATGTGTGTGGCATTAGCCCGTTACAGAGAGTGTAAGTCTTCAGGACTCATTTGGAGCCTGAAGGGGGGAGGAGAGTGTGGGGGGGTTCATTTAATCATAAACAAAGGGGCCTCCCCAACACAACAATGCGCTCAGAGCCAGTGTGCCATGTCTGGTGTGGAGCCACCTCAAGCGCTAAATTATTAGCCATGTTAATGGACTGCTAATTGTCCGCTAATAGGCGGTGTGCAGGAGCCGTTAAAAGGCCTAGTGACTCGCCCTGATTGGCCTGCAGTGGGACACTGAGCGTGGAGGGGCCCCCGGGGCCTCAACGAGACTGCGTGGCACACGAGCATGGAAAGTGCATGCGTGTATGTTTCCGCATGTTCTCGCCCTCACCCAGCTGTGTGTGTGCGTGGTGTTCTGTGCTCACAGTCCCCCTCCTCCTCCAACACACACCACCCCCGGGCTCCCAATGCTCTGCCAAAGAGCGCCAACAGATCCAACCCTGCAGGGTGGCACTCCAGAAAACTCTTCCCATGGCACTAGTGCTGTGTGCCAGCTCCAGGAGCACCAAGGGCCCCTGCATCTGTCCTTGAAAACAGTGACCTTCATAACAATGCGGATATGAATGGGCAAAAAATAGACACCTGTGTGTGCGCTGCCTTTTCAGCGTGGATTGATGAGTGGGCCAATGTCACATGAGACCCACTCACACCCACACGACCGCTTCTTCTCAGAGGGATCTCCAGAATTGCTCTGGGAGAAAAGGTTAGTAGCACCATCCCAAAATGACTTTACCTTTCAGTTCAGAGGGCAGAAAGGCCACGCTAGTTAATGAACTTTACGATGGATGGCGATAAACAGAACAGTTTCTTTATCCTCTCTCAACAGGGACCCCCCCCCCAACCCAATTCTGCTCGTGCATTGCCACTAAGAACAGGGATTAGAGGCATAAGCCAGAAAAAGCCATAGCAAAGACAGCAGCATGTTTCTCCTACAAACATGAAGCTGAAAAACAGGCAGATTCAGGAAAATATCAATACTAATCTGTCTATTTTTTGTCTGAGTTTAAAAGCAGTGTCCCTTTGCAGCAACCTACAGGTCCTGAGACGGTTGCTAATTAAATTGCCCAGATTGTTTTTGTTGCTCTGAAATTAACTTTTGCTCTGTAGTTATAATATCCAGCTGTATGAGGAGATATTTTAAAGGTCAGTGATGCAAACACATAATCGCTCAATTGTTTCCCCAAGATTATCTGCCCGGCAAAGTTTATTTGTGGCTCCCACTGAGGTGTTCCCTCAAGCACATTTGTCATGAGTCGGAGACGAAGCCGCGCCTGCTTTTTTAAATACACACGTGTGAAGGTCAGAGTTCAGAGTGCACACCAGAACAGTGTGCGGTGATTCCTTAGACACACACACACACACACACACACAGGCAGGCATCCACACTGCAGCGCAGGCACGCAGGCGCCCCCCGTCCCGACCCGTCCCCTGCCCCCGAGTCGAGAGAGCGGCCGGCGTTATCAGGCCGACAGCAGACACGCGGGCCTTTTCTCCGCTCGCCGTGCTTGGCCGGACAGGGTCGATAGCATTACAAGGTATTTGTGGCACCGCTTCTTTCACTCTGCCGTGCTGCCAGTTTTTCAGCTGCATTTGAATTACAAAAGAAGAAGAAGCTGGCATGAAAATTGAAAGGGTTTATCGGCTCGTCTGGAACCTCCGCGCCCCCGGCTTATATGTGCAGCCCATCTGCCCCTCCGTAAATACAGATGGGGGGAGAAAAGGAGGGATGCAGGGGAAGAATCTGCCTAGAGAGGAAGACAGGTCCTGAAGACCACAGCATGGAGGAAACATTGGCACATTAGGTCATCCATAGGGAATACGATAGCACTAAGCTGAGCCCCACTGCAGCGCACGTTGTCGTAGTTACCGCATTCCACCTTTCATGCAAGAATCTGATGTCGGAATCTTTCAGTTTATGGAAAACGGTGGTTCTTCAATTGGAAATTGACATAGGGGAAGTGTGCGTATACATGTGTGTGTATGTGTGTGCGTGCGTGCGTTTGTGTGTGAATGTGAGCACTGCATTCAAGTTCAGTACGCACGGGCAAAACGCTCTGGACGTTCAGTCTCTTACGCAAATCTGGTTTCGGTACCTGGTTGGGAAATAAATGGTCACTTGGTGGAGAAAAAAAACAGGTCAGGTTGGCAGTTGGCTAAAGTATTTTGTCAGAAACACTCGTGATTGAAAGGCAGTGTGGAAAGGTTGTGGTTAATTTCCAATGTGGACGCTAGACCTCATTTTGTGCGATACAGGCCAAGGGCAGATTAAGATGATTCTTGAGCAGCAGAATGAATGCTACGGAAGACCGAGAGCCAACATGCTAATGCCACAATTTGAAGGGGCAGAGAGACACCTCGCAGGCTAAGGCCGACTGGATTGCTTGTTCTAAACCATCTTTTCTTCCCTCTGTTATTGACTGGCCGGTGCAGATAGTGAAAGCAAAACAGAAAGTCGCCGCACGGATTTAGTTGGCAGCTGTGAGGCTTGTAAAATGGATAATGCACTGGGGCTGTGGCTCGTAGTTCACATCGGGTGTGGGGAGAAAAATGGAAAACCGCTGCTTCGCCTCTAATATCCTCTCGCTCCCAGTCAGAATGCCTTCGCCATTCCATCTTAGCCACACAAGATAAGTGCACGGAGCCCCACAGATATGGTCCAACCCCATCCACAGACGTGCACAAAATGTACTTCGGACCATGCAATGCCACGTTTACTCAAGCACACAAAGCAAGCTTTGGCTTTTGACAAATCTGACAAAATTAATCATTAGAGTGAAACATTGCAGCGTACCACGTGAGGTACGGTTCCTCCACAGGGCCGTCGTGTTGTATTATTTCCCATGAGCACAAGAGGACAAGGAAGCCATTTTGTTTCGGTTCAAATATCATGTAGATCACCACTCAAGACACACTGACTGCAAAACGCCTTTTAAAAAAATATTCTTATGCTTATACAGTTCTGTTTCTTCTAATGGCGAAGTAGTACATGTATTAGTAGAGTTGTTTTGTCTGGACTATTAAGAAGGGACTAACACTTGGAAGCATCTGGTTTCCATTGCACCCGGTAACACGGTAACACTGCGCCTACTTATGTTGCCTGGTCACAGTTTGTAACGGTGTGAGCTACTCTCTGGGTACAAGGATTACAACTGCCTGGTACGTTATGTGTATGTTTGTATGTGTATGCTTACACGTGCCTGTATGCGTGTGCATCGGTAGATATTCCCCACCATCAGGGCAACCCCCCATGGCATGGTTCTACCATGCACGTCATGCGCAGTCTGATTGGAGCACTGCATCACCCCCGACAATAAGGTGACGCCTCGCTCAGGAGCCTCGCGCATATTTAATATGTATTAGTGTGCCCCATGCACCTTTGAGCATAAAAATATACAGCGTATTTAGATGAGCTGTTTACGCGTTTGCAGCAGCATGAATTCGGGAGAGGGGCCGGGCCCTCTGACTCAGCTGCAGATAACAGGCTTGTTTTGGGGTTTGCTGGATTTTAATTTGAACGTAATGAGTTACCCGGCGGCCCGTGCCTGCTGCTTTAAATTGCTCCCCATGTTGCGCCCCGGTAGAACCAGAGTGGAACGCGCGGCGAGCGGAGGCGGAGCTCTGAGCCTAGTCTCCCTCGGCACGGACGGCAGGTGGTGTGGTGGACGGACGACTGGAACGTCATGCCAAGACGGGCCAGGGTGAAGCGGCGACGGGAAGGCAGTTAACCTCTGGATTGCCTACGCAAACCTTCGCTCTTATTAGGGAGTGATGTACTGACCTTTGTTACGCAAGCCATCAATCTAACATTGGCTACCTGCGCTGCCTCCTTCTGGTTGATTTAACATCCTTTTTTAATAAGGAAACAGCATCAGCTATATGCCATGGCACTGCATCAGTGTCATGATCTCAGCCTTAATGCGTCTCTGATAATGAAAGGTGCTGGTGGAAATGTCACGGTGCAAATTGAACATACGCAGACGCACATCCAGACACACACACACTTGAAACACTGAGATAAGCATGACATGACTATGTGCTAGCCCTTCTCCAAATCTATTATTTACTGCCTTTTGTCCTGACTGTAGTTAAAATTCATAGCAGAACCGTGATGTCTTGGAGGGTAAGGCGTAACACACCGTCAGTGACAATCAATTATATTACTGCACTTAACGACTTGTTTATGTAATGTGTAAAATTTATGTGCTGTGTAGTTAACCATGTTTAATACTGAGCAGAGATGTGTACCTCAGGTTTTGAAAAGACTCAGAGGCAGGTTGCTGCCAACTCCGTTATAAGAGCAGGGATAACTGGGTATATATAACTGGTATATAACTGGGCAGAGGGAAAATCACATGTATACTCCATGTTTCTCTGCTCCATGAGGAGGGAGGAAAAACTGTTAGATTAACTTTATTATTTCTGTTAATCACGTGTGTTACGGTGCCTGTGGGTTACCATGAGAGCACAATGTATTGGCAAACTTAAATATTTCAGTAATATCTCAACATAGGTGTGCCATAAATGTGAAAAATTATACTTTTATCTACAACTGAGCAACGCCTGAACAACCACTCAACTAGCACAGTGAACTTTGACTGAACCTGGGAACAAAAGGTGGTGGTTTCCCAAGAAACCGCAGTGGGCAACCGTGACGCAAAACACGCCTGAGCTGACATACGTAACACGCCAGGGCTGACAGGTGTATCCCGACAGCTTCCCCTGACTGGCAGTTACTTATAAACCTGTCGTTGGTCTGACTCTGCCAACCGTTAGGAAGAGTGATGTAATAACCGTCGTTGGGATGCAAACGATGACAAAGGTAGTCGAACGGTGTGTACACTGTTATCACGCCCACGTGTTTTGGGTAAAGACCTGTGTTGTACACACTCATTTCCTGCAGCTACACATAGAGAGAACAGAAGGATGAGAGGGATTTTTATGCCTGGAAATGCTGTTTTGCAAAGCACTACCAAGTCATCCACCATGTAGTCCTCCATTTTATGAAATGCTGTTAAATACGAAAGGTATGTAACTTATTTAAGCGAGCATGTAATGACCTTTTGGATTTTTTTAATTTGGTGCAGTTTAATAGTTAGAATGTTTGCCTCAAGCCTTTGAGGTGGGGGGTTTAAACCCTATCTACAGGGGCTGCATAAGCCAGTGTATGTCCAGTGTTAATCCCCCGCCTAGCTATATTAGGAAAATTGCATCAGAAAGGGCATCTGGTGTAAAAAAAACTGTGCTCTGTTGATGTGTGGTTTTTTAACCAGATGAAGATTGATCTGCTGTGGCGACCCCCTGGTGAGGAGTGGCTGAAAATTTGTTGACATACTTGAAAATCTAGTTACTAAATCGTACAACTAACAGATTTGCTCAAATTATTTTTGTCACCATCGATCAACAATGCGTTTTACTTTCAATAACTTCAACTCGGGGAGAGAAATAACAAACCATTTTGAGAGGGTATAGATTCTTCAGTCATGTGGTAAAAGTGAACATCTTTAGACAAGAGCTAGTTGGTTGGAGATTTTAAAAAACAGCGCCGAAGGTGGTGTTGTGTCGCTGCGAGAGCTATCCGGTATAAGTAAGTGGGAAGACAGAGCCCGGTAGTGAGTCGACGGGTCTGGCTCGCCGACCCGTAACGGGGGCTCGAGAAGCCAAGCGCGAGCGCTCGCTGTCTGATTCTGAGTCCGCGCTGCTTCTCGTCTCAGATGGCAGCGCGACGAGCGATTGGATTCAGTCTCCCGGCGTGTTCTTCGTGCGCACAACGTGAACGTGCTGCGCGATGTCGCGCTGTGCTTTACCGGTGCTGAAGCGAGACCGGAATCATTGCAGCATAGTGAAGGCACGAGAGTGCTCTCTGGTGAAAAACTCTTCTTGACTTTAAATAAGTAATTGTTAAAAACTTTATCTTAAACTTGTTTTATTGATATTCACGTATTTATGACCTCTTGGATGTTTTTGTTTTGCTTTGTATTTATCTTTTTACAAAGTGTAGTTGATATATAACGTTATAACATTTAGTTCAGTACATATTTTATTCTTTCTTGTCCGCAAAAGCGGGTCATTTTAAATTAAACTTTTTTATGTAATTCAGAAGCATTTTCAAAAACAAAGTATCATTTTGTTGCACATTTTCCAGTAATTATACATACTTTACATTGAAAGACAAGTGAAACAACAATCTTCAAATACTTTAATTTGAATAGATTTAAGCAAGGCATAGTATTATCCAACACTTTCTACGAGGTTAAAACCAACCATCCATGCATTCTCTATACTGCTTATCCAGTTCAGGGTTATGGGAAGGCTGGAGCCCATCCCAGGAAACACAGGGCAGGGGGCACCCAGGCCAGGCACCAACCCACCACAAATAACCACCAGTGGCTATTTTTAACTACTGGAAACCACCTTTAGTTAAAAAAAAAAAGTTAGATACAACAACTAATGTTTCATTAGCAATGCAGAGCAGTCAGAGCTTTATAGATATACAAAATATTTTTCTACTGAGTCTAGATATATACCCGTGCCTGTAGAAATTGCATGTCAGATTGTAAAAGTGTATTCTATTTTTGACGTTTTGCTTGCATATACTGTATAGTACAAGTTGTATTTTCCTAAATTGCAGTTTTAAACTTGCACTGTGATGATACCCATGTGTTTATCTGGGATCCAGATTTATAACCATTTCCCTCAGTATTTATATGCTAATTAAATCAATTCTGGTCTGCTTCTATAACAGTGAGGACAATAACTACTAATGTCTAATTCCTAAATGTATATCTGTAGGAACTCACTGCAGAACCATGTAATCCATTTAGATGTAAACGATAAAAGTAAAAACCCTGCAAGGACGCGTCAGGCGCCCATTTGTGGGGTTAAATAGTTAAAGGAAATCCGGTTAATTAATAGAGCGTCCACACACACCCGCGCAGCCACGCGCACAGTACCTTAATGAGTGGGTGAGAACGACGGCCAGACTGGATCACAGCGCCGAGCGATAAAGGCAGCTCAAGGTCACCGAGGGAGCTGGCCCTGCAGGCCAATTTGCATGCGAGATGAGCCGGGGGGGACAGGGCAGGGCGCTGATCTTCTGCCCTTTGTGATGGAGATTCCCTCCCGCAGAAAGGGAAGCGAGGCCAGGGCAGCTCTGATAATGATGAACTGTTTTAATGGCATCCATTCATTCGGCGGCTGGCTACTCAAGCGGAAAAAAGGGGACTATGTAAAAATGACGTTAGGAGAAAATAATTTGTAATCGTTGCATCGGGGGGCTGCACTTTGAGGAGACATTAAGACCAAATCCGTGCTTTTGGTAGGCTTACGCTCTTTATCGGCTGATATTTACCGAACTTACTGAAGCATGAAAAGCTTTCAGGACCTGGGGCAGATGGGGACAGACCTTTTTCCTAGGTAATACTATCTCCCAGGTTATTACTCCTATATATTGATAGCTTGAGTAATCGCTGCCAGATATCGTCCCACAAAATGCCGATTATTTGAATGTTTGTATGGGGAGGGCGAGCGGAGACAGAAAGAAGGGAATCATGAATAGTTTATTCCGTTCAGCACTTGTGTCCGTAGCTGCTGAGAAATATCACTGTATTAAATACCTCAAGTGGGTTGATAATAGAGTTTTTTTTTTCTTTTTAATAGAATGACGCTTTGACATTGCGCGGCTTAGGAGGAAGGTGGACAAAAAAGAGCACACTTGCTTACCATAAATAAGAATTAGTGTAGCCTTAAATCCTAAATGGCTGTTTTGACTAGCGTTCGTGTCGCGATGGGATTAGGACTCGGTGCCTGCGGTGAGGAAGCGGGGCAATTTCAGGAATGGGATTTTGGTAATCGAATGAGCAAAATGCCCCTACAGTAGCGCGGGTGTGCGCGTCTCTCAGTGCATGCGTGAGCGCCACCTGCATGTTCGCGTGCGCGGGTTTAATTCTCTTTGTGTGGACATCCCTGCTTTTGTGATGCCATAGCAATTTGTTGATTTACACCTGATAAAGTTGAGATACTTTTGAATGCACACTCAAGTGCTTTTTTCTCCTTTCTTTACATTTCGAAACTATACATCTTATGTCATCGGACGTTTTCATTTAATGTTAAACAAATAAACCTATCTATATATGCCACACTGTATAAAGATATGTTTGGAACATATTAAATTGAGGGGTGACCCTCCCTGGATTGTGACATGACGTTCATTATTAACTAACTGAAGTTTTGTGTAGTCATTCTTCGCTCGTACTTCTGCCTAGTCTTTTGGACTCGGACACTCATGTTCTGCGTTTGGAGAGTACCAGGCCCGAGGAGAGGAAGGCGGAATGACGCTCACCGACACTGAAAGACAGAAGTTAGTCAAAGCATCAGACGGTGTTTTGGAACATGATGCGCGAAACTTGTCAATCATTCAACATCGTCTTATACTTGAACTCAGTTTTAAGAGTGATGCTGCAATGTTATTGTCTTTCGGGTAATGCATGTTATGTACAGGTGCTGTCGCGTGTTCAAAAGAGGACAAACACAATAACCTGGCAGTTTAAATAATCATCTTTACAACCACTGAAACGAAAATTAATGAAATCTCCACAGGGATAAACCTCGCCTAAACAAACTTTGGTTTTAAAGTTGAGTCGTATATTTCTAACACTCCACTTCATCTTAAAAACAAGGTTCCGTTTTCCCTGCCAGGTGTAATTTGTTGATGTTATGTAATTTGTAATAGTGGGAACGTGTTAACATCGGAATTGGGTTATTTGTGAGTTCTTTTAATATGTTTACACTGTTGACCTCACTGAACAAAATCTTTACCGTTTCATGGTTTGCGGAACCACGTTTTTTTTTTTTTTTTTTTTGCTCTGCTTTTCTTGAATTTATAATAAAGTATTATTGCTCTGCTTTTCCGGTCATTACGCGTAGTATTTAAATCTTACCACAGGGTGGAGTTGGTCATTTTGCTCACTTAATACATAATGTTTATTTTATCAGTTTTAGCACGATCTGAAACTCTTGCCGTCTTCATGGTCACGTTCAGCATGCTGAAATCCTCCTCTCCATCGCAAAGGATATGTAATATTTACGTATTATAATGACACTACCCTGGCTCCAGAAACAACACCTACCCCCAATCTTTTACTTTTTTTCTCCATTTAATATTTACGTATTTACTCTAAATTTACATGGGATTAGCAAATTACTAAATTACAGTATTCATCCTAATTTAGGTAACTACATGAGACTTGTGGAATTATTTAATACAAGTGTGCAGTCTCTATTCTGAAGCCTCCTGTACCAGAAATAACCCTCTCAGTTGATTTAACATTTATCTATTTTTGATCGCTGTATTGTAGCCTTTTTGTCTCCGTCTTGTCAGTACCGTAGTGCCTTGCAAAATCCTCGTGAACCCAAACAGCTAAATCTAATCACGTCTTTAAAAACGAGCTACACAGAAAAGACCTTATCTTTCAGTACAAACTGTTAATTGTTCTTGCTGGTATCGTCCATGCTCATTACAACAACAAAACAGAAAGCAAACCATCACTGCCACAGCAGCGATTTAACAATGGGACACGGTAAAGATGCACATTCCGCAAAACAGAAAATATAATCTCAGACGCCAGTGCAAGCGTTCAGAATTATGTTCATGTTTTACTACGACATGGAACACGTCAATTACAATGTTGTTTTCAACTGCATGTCAAACTTCAGAGCCAAACACATTCCTATTTGCAGAGAGACCATCAGAGATGGAGGGCAAGGTCTGCTGCCAGTCATGTGCATCACAGAGACCTGAGTGTCACCAGGTCCTTCCCTTGAGTACTTCCTACTGAGGTTTAAACAGCCTGGTTTTGGCCCAGCATCCACTGGGCCTGTCGATATGGTCTTGGTAACACTTCTTGTACATTCATTTCTTATTATTCTCCCTGAAAACCCAGACCGTAAAATGGAGACAAATGGCTGCCTTTTCTGTGTCTTCATAATGCAGGACAGAGACCCTAAAGCCCTTTTTTGCCATCTCAGGTATGGTGCCTTGAAATTTACAACGTACAACGACTGCAAACACAACCACTACCAGACTCTGAAGGTGCACAATAACATCCCATTCACAGAAAAACAATCAGCCAAGTCAGTTTCAAAAATACAAGATTTCTCAGCAAATAATTAAAGTTTCTCTCCCCTTATATTATCAAATTAAAATAAACCTGTTTATATATCAAGCATTGTACCAATAATTAATACTGTCATAGTCTTACAAGACAAGTGTTACAGTATATAAAATACCAAAAAAAAGCTATACTTAAAAATAACCAGGGTAATCAAAAGACATTATTTCAACACAAAAAAAAAAATAAAAAAAAAAAATTTACCCCTGAGAATAAAAAAAAAAAAAAAAAAAAAAAAAAAAAAAAAAAAAAAAAAAAAAAGGAGGTTTGAACACACCAAAAAAAAAAAAGTTTTGGGGGGATA
>JABJVR010000013.1:1594227-1604323 GCA_025773905.1 Chitala chitala
TAAAGACTGAGACAGATTCGGCATCCCATATGTATCCAGGCAGACTATTCCATAGACTAGGGGCTCTGTAGCTAAAAGCTCTAGCTCCAATACATTTATGTACGCATGGAACAACTAGTAGGCCTGCATTCTGCGATCAAAGAGAGCGGTTTGGAGTGTAAGTGTTTAACAGCTCTGACAGATATACTGGTGCCTGGCCTTTAAGTGCCTAAGTGCTTATTCAATGCTGTCCCAATAAAATGCATTCAAATAACATCCAATAACATGTAAATAACATCCAGGTAGTAATGTGTAATAAAGTGATCATTCCTTCACTAATACTACCCTTACGCATTGTTCATGTTTTGGTTTCACAACATCAAGGGGGTTTTTAAGAGACCTCAGCTACAAAGTTTAAACATAACACAAAACAGATGTTTTCTCAATAACAAACTACGTACACGTTTACCTCTACTACGTCACATGCATAAATAAAAGTTCCATTCGTTTTTTGTGGGTAAATGTAACATTTGTTTCAGAAAACAATTTTTATCAAGATATCATTACTGAAGCATCTATTTAGAAAAAAATATTGTATCAAACATCTTCATCATTATTATTTTTTTTTTTTTAGAACTGAAAGAAAATGGAAAGAAATACTAGTGTACACATAGACATAAACACATGCTGACTTTCTAAACCTGTAACTTTCATCTCATTGGCATAAAACTATGCCTGTCTACACACCACACAATATACTTTCACTGTGTGTGATCTAGTCCATGGCGCTGTGTGATGACATAATTAACATTTGCGATTAAAGGGGATTTTTTAAAACCCTCATCCAATACAAATAATACAAGGGAACTAAAACAAATATGGCTATAAATAAGGCAATATATTATTTATATAGGATAATAAACATCATACAAGTGGCTTTAAATCTTCACTTGTAAAAAATACTAAAATGTTATGATCTTTATTATCATATATATGATCATAAAGACTGTGAATTTTGTATTTCTTACAAATGAAGACACTTGCAACAACTTTGAGTAGCTAATAGAGCATTATAGTAAATTTAACTAAATGAAGGTCGTGAAGCAAGGAGACGGTATTATTACATAACCCACGGCCTATTAACTGCTCGTTTTGCTGGATAACTAAAGCTCAGATGGACTAGGAAGTTTAGAATTTAAGATTCAGATCATTTGTTTTAGATTGGCTACAATGAAAATTTAAACAATTTTAAACAACTCGCTGCATATTTTGCAAAATTAAAATAAAAGACCTGTGATTAATTAAACTGTTACAATGATTACGATTGGTGATTAATTGACTTGTGACTTGGGCAATTTGCGTTTTATATAGTGAGATGGGTGCAAAGGTGCTGTACCACACGACCGGTTCCGCTTGAAGTGGGTATTTGGCTTTTTGAACGCTTGTAGTTGGCGTATACCCTCTAAGGTATCGTGTCTTTGTGTTTGCACCTATTCCCTAGCTTCGCAATTGGGTGTCATAGCGACTTTTTAAAAAACCGTGTTTTAGTCATGTTTGTAGCGGCTTGTCGCACGGTCGTGATTCACATAATACGCTAGAGACTAAGACCACGATACTACTAGAGTGGCTTTGTAATGTCTTTATAATATGATACATGTAACACAGCTTCTCACCCCCCCCCCAGCACATCACTCTAGCGATGGCAGACAAGCCAGACATGAGCGAGATCTCCAGCTTTGACAAGAGCAAACTGAAGAAGGCTGAAACCACCGAAAAAAATCCCTTGCCAACCCAAGAAAGTAAGTAAACGTGATGACACCACTAGCCTAGCTAGGGGTTATTGTGGGGGGGACTACGCTCTTGGTAAAGCCTTAGACTAACCCGCGTCAATTTCTTAGCCATTGAACAGGAGAAGAAAACCGGTTCCTCGTAGACCAGAGGAGACGCTACATTTGGATCTAATTAAGACGAGGGGTGAAAGGCTTAACACATTCTTCTCGCCGACTGACATCGTTCATCGCACGTCCATCAACATGCTTGCTTTTAATGCTACAGCATTTGTTAACCCCTTTACCCCTCTGTCTAAAGCGATGTGGTAATAAATGGTTGAAGTCAGGAACTGTGTGGTGGGTTTTCTTTTTCCCGTACAAGTCAAATATGTCCCTTCAACGTGCGGCGGAAGCCTTAATAATCTACGAGCGATGTCTGATACCCTGACAGCATCTTTGCACAGATGTGCGTGCACATTAAGTCAAAATGCCCCTTCAAAATTAACTTTTAAATCCTGCCGATTTTAAAATCGTGTGTCACGTGCATATTCCACTCGAGAACTTTACGACTTGAGCTCTGACTTGCCGGGATGCGAACAGAGAAGTGCCCGGAAGTGACGCCACAAACGCGACTCATACGTCATCAAAACGTTTGTGTTCTTTCTGTCTAGTTCAAGTGATGGCTTTATTTTTGTCGCCCACCTTGCGTGTTGAATGACTTTTCCATTAAATCTTGACGTGAGTGTAGTTTCTTCGCGTACTAAGATGCGACTTTTTTTTTTTTTTTTTGCTGACCAGTAATTGCAAGTGACAGATGTGGGCGCACAGCTAGCAACCGACGTGTTGATGCGTACTTCAGTTGCCATCGCTTCACTGCAGTGTTATTTAAACGTAGACGCTGAAAAATGTCCGCACAGGCGGACTGTGAGTTTCTGGTGAAAAAGGCGAGGGAATTGGTGTCTGAGGACCCATGGGCAGCCAAAGCGTGGCTTATTACAGCTCGTACCCTTTATCCGTCGGACTTCAACATACAGGTGAGTAGCTGACAGCTGTTTTCGGCACAATTCTGTTTCAAATGGGAGAGCTACGAAATGGAGCCTTAAAGGCAAAATTACACGTTACAGTATGATCTGCTTTGGACGTGGCTTTTCAAGCTAGCCTGTTTCTCTTGTATATGGTAACATGCAAGATGAAGAGTTAGTCATGATGTTGGACTCTTTCTAGTATGAAATGTACACCATTGAACGCAACGCCGAGAGAACGGCATCGGCTGGCAGATTGCTGTACGACATGTAAGTAGGAGAAAGCCGTTTAACATCGTAAACAAGACCGGTGAACAGAGAATGTAATAATGCTGACTAGGTTCTGGTCTCGATTCAACGTTTTTTGAATGCTTTTTTTGTCGATGCAAAACTTGAAGCGTTAAATGCAGACGTTGGAATTCGGTGAAGGTCGTTTGGCTCTTCTGTGGCCCTACAGGTTTGTGAACTTCCCGGATCAGCCCATCGTTTGGAGGGAGATCGCTGTGATCACTGCGGCGCTTCGCAGCGACTGCCAGGAGAAGCACGCGCAGTTCCTGCGTGGTGAGAGCGCGCGGAACTCGTGTTGGCGCGCGGAGCACGCCTGTGACGGCGAGGTGGGATGCGGTCTGATGCCCATTTGTGCTGTCTCTGTCGCAGGGTTGTTTGAGACACTGCCTGGCCGAGTGCAGTGCGAGATGCTTCTGAAGGCCACGGAGCAGTGCTTCAACACTGTGGAGAAGGCCGAGATGCTGCTGCTTCTGCTGAGGCGCTTCCCGGACTCCGTGGTGCAGCACGGGGTGGGTGCCACGCTGTTCGGCTTTGGGTCTGTTTACAGGAAGTGCTGCTTGTTTTGTGAACGCGTGTGTTCAGTGCATTGCAGCACATGCACTAGTAAGAGGTATGAGTGTTTGTTTCTGAATATAGGTGTCTTTTGGTCTATGCTGATAAATAGGGTTTTGTAGTGGCTCAGTGGTTAGTGCATTTGCCTTACAGCTGTTCAAGGGCTCAAATCCAAGCTGCTGGGACTGCACAAGCTGGGGAATATCCAGTTCTGGTCACAAGCCTGGATAAAATGGGAGGGTTGCATCAGGAAGGGCATCTGGTGTAAAAACCTGTGTCAAGCTCATTAACTACATAACTACTACCTGATTTAGGCTGAGACATTAATGCTAATGTCAAGCACAAGAATAATTGTTGACTAAGGGTTCTGGGGTTCCTCTCCAGGTTAGCTTAGGTGAGACACTGCTGGAAGCAGAAGGCATTGAAAACCTGGACACTCCGGTCAACTGTTTCAGAAAGCTCTTTGGTAAGTTTTGCTGGACCCGCCTTGGTCGATGCCACAAAATCAGACGGCTAGAAAAGGGTGAGCTTTACATGAGTTAATGAGCAAAGCTGGCGAATGCTGGAGGTGTGTGTGGTCTCTCTTTGCAGTGTGTGACGTCTTGCCCCTGATCATCAACACGCCTGACATGCGCCTTCCCGCCAGCCTGCTCTACAAATACATGCACAAGGCGGCCGAGTTCTATATAGGCTATGTGACGCGAGGACCCACTGCTGACAGCCAGCTACAGGGTACCCCAACTCACAGGGCATGGTGATAGTTATGAGAGAATTCCAGCAGCGTGTGCGTCGTGAACTTCTTGTTCACTGCACCGTGTGCTGGAGAGAGTAGTAAGCAATGGATGAAGTTGCGTATTTTTGGCATACTGGGCTGGTGACCTCTGCCGCTGTTCTTGTAGGTTTCCTGCCCTGTCAGCATGTCTCCCTGTCTCGTGTCAGAACCAAGGTCATGCCTTCCCCTTTTCCGTGTCTACGCCACCAGGCTCCCAGGAGGGCGTCGGGCTGAAGTCTCAGCGCTACGTGATCGACGGGCTCACGGAGAAGTCCTCTCTGGTGTCGGACCCGTGGGAGCGCCTGCTGGACGTCCTGGCCGTGGTGGGGGCTCGCTGCGAGTGGCAGCTAGACAAAGGGAGCAGGTGAGCGGCCTGCCTGTCCCGGGACGTCCGCACCTGAAGGAAGGCTCTATCTGTTGTGACATCAGCTTTAGTCTGCTAACTGTTCAGCGCCTTCTGTTTGTTTCCCTCAGTTACAGCGTGTTTTTATTTCACCAGCTACATAGACTAAAAATAAAATAACATGAAGTACATGTGTCAAGAGCCTGAACGTCTGACTCAAATGCTGTACTATTAAACAAAGAATTTCCGTAATAGAATATTTGGTTCCGTTGTTCTTTGCTTTGGAAAAGAAATAAACACTGTTAGCAATGTGCATTTAAATGTGGACAAGTGACTGAGAATTCGTTTAATAAATAAAACGTCAAAGTTAGTAGTGTGACGTGATAGACGGGGCCCTGACTGAGGCCACACGCGCGTTTGTGTGTGCAGGAGCTACCCAGACATACTGCAGCGTGTTAAGAAGCTGTGCCGCTACCTGCCCGGCCTAGAGGGGGAGACCCTGTCGCGGTGCCGGAGCCAGGTGGTCACCTGCGCTGCTCTGGTGCTCTTCCGCAGTGCCTACCTCTACGTCAGCACTGTGCAGCCCTTGCTTTTCCAGGGTGAGGCAGGGGGAACACGTACATAGGGTCTGGGGGTGGAAAAGGCCAGGCAGAGCAATTGTGTGATTTTGTGAATTGGTGAATGATGGTGTTGTCCGTTGGTATTGCAAAGGTTTAGTGAATGCGTGTCTTATGAGTACCTCAATATGGTGGACTAATCAGTAACATAATTACTGTGTAGCATGGGGATATAAAAATGTAAAAGTGTATATAAGTTGTCTGTCTAGTAATGTTTATCGGTGTTAATGTCACCAATGTTGTGAGCATCGGCGCTGATGGCTGTGTGCTTCCATGCGTGTCTGCACGTATCGCCGTGACGACCCCCTCAGCCCACAGCGCCCCGGGGGCGGGCCCATGGATCCTTCTGGAGGACTTGGCGTCAGTGTACAGCGACGTGGACCTGGAGCGCAGCGGGAAGCCCGCCCATAAAAAAAGCAAGCTGGCAGACAGTCGAGACAAGCCCATGGTGAGGAGAACATAGTGTTTTTAATTTTATTTTAAATTTTTTAAATTTTATTCCATAACACTCGTTATCATGCTTATTAGGGTGTTTGTCTTTTGAGGCTTAAAAAAATCAATAGTTGTTACCTAGCCTGTAAAATGTAGGTTGTGAACTTGCATTTAGACCTTCACTGTGGTCAGTGTTTTGAGAATACATCAGGAGGGACCTTTTATTTTGGGCGTGTGCACGCCCATCCAGAGCTCGGACGATGAGGACGGTGTGGGAAAAGGGCGCGGACGGCACATTGTGGTGAGCAAGACGGACATGCCCGGCTGGGCAGAGGCACTGGAGAACTTCCGCACCGCCCGTGAGAGCTGGGACCTCCTGCACTCACACGAGGCCATCGAGACAGGTGGAGCTGCTACGCTGCACCATCTCACCTACTCGCTCATTTGTCACTCGAGCGCATGCGTCCCTGACAGCTTCCTGACACACAGCACTTGTGTTTTCACCGTTTCCGTCTAGAGTTCAACAAAATCTGTGCCTCCTGGAAGACGGACAGCTGGTTCTGGCTCCGGATATTTCTCACAGACATGATCATCTACCAGGTACACGTGAAAGTCTGAGTGGAAGACTCACCAATGGGTACAGCAAGGGTTGCAAAGGGAATTTTCGAAAATATCTGGAAATGTTCTATATCTAAAATATAGATTAGATTTCCATATTTCTATGGAAATTTTGATTTGGCAGTTTTAGAATCGCACCCATCTGGTTATTCAGAGGAACTGCACAGATTGTGTGAACACAGAGCATATGCAGTTTTTGCATCGCAGTCATTTTTGTGCCTTAATGCTGCATACTACACTAAGACACCAAAGGAAATTAAAAAAAAAAAAAAAAAAAAAAAAAGACTAATAATGCGGATAAGATAGCAACTGCTGATAGGGACTGATTCAGCTTAATTTCAGTTCAGAATATTTGTTTTACTGCTTAATGATGTTTCTGATGAAACAATTTAATTTTAAGCATTTATGATAGTATGCGATGCTTGCGGAAAACCTGGTGGCTACATGGACTAGTCTGAAAGTCTTTGATCCCAACCCTAAAGCACATCAGTCCGCATGACTTGATGATGGAGCAGATGCAGGATTTGGAAATTAATATCTCAAGTGTTAGTGAAATCTGTTCATAAACTATACTATAACATGTTGAAAATTTAGTAAATGTGTTGCCCCACATCTTTGTTGAAAAGCAGTACATGTAGAATTCTGGATTTTCTGTATGGTTGTGGAGAGACCACCACACTACATACAAATACCAACAATTCCCATAGGTCCCCCCCTTTTGAAAATTGTCCAGTAATTATCCCTAGACACGTTTTGAAGTGAATTGGTACCATTCCACAAGTCAAGATGACCCATCAGTTAATGTTTTTTCATGTTTATCCAAAGGTCCCTTTTCTGTAAATGTATTTATTTTTGCTTCCCATCACCTTTAGAGAAGCTATTAAAAAGATTACCGTTGTTTTAGAATGAATTTAAAATTGTTGGTGTTCCATGCACGGTTCCTTGGTGCACACCTGATGTCCTTCCCAATGGTTCTTTGCCCCTCTTCCAGGGTCAGTACAGAAAGGCTTTGAGCAGCTTGCACCAAATGGCCTCTTTCCAGCCACAGCAAGGCACCATTGTCTCCCAGGGCAGCCTGGAGCACCAGCGTGCCCTTATCCAACTGGCGTCTTGTCACTACGCTCTGGGAGAGTACCGGGTCAGAACCGCTTGATTTACTGCCTACTTCTGCTCATGCTCGGTTCCCAGATATTATTTCTGTTTAGCATTCTTACCTGTTGTGGTTCAGGTAATGAATGTAGCTTTTACCTTTGATTTATGCCTCTCTCCCATCGTGCTCACCTGTGCTCCTCTGTGCCCACTAGATGGCCTGCGAGAAGCTGCTGGAGGTGGTAAGTGGCCTGGTTCCTCAGACGCAGGATCCTGCCAGACCTCCTGAAGACCTCAGCAGGGTCCGATCCAAGTTTCGGAAAGGTGCGCTTCTCTTTTCCAGTCACCTGATGAACAGCTTGTGCAGTTTCCACGCTGTTCTTTTTAAAAGAGTCGCTTTGGCATTTACAATTTTCCACCGAGCAGGAATTGGGTAGGAGGTGTAATTTGAAGCTTGAAACCGTGTGACGCCGCTGTACCCGTTAGGCTGTGCTCTCGTTATACCCGTTAATGCCCGCTCTGCCTGTGTGACTTCTGATTGACTCTACGCCTCCAGGCACTGACCTGAGACTCCTACCTTGCACAAGCAAGGCCATCCTGCCTTTCTGCCTGCAGCTGATGCTGGCCTGCTTTAAGGTAGGAGTGCAACCCTCACGCAGGACGCAGGGGGGGTCCCTTCCTTAGTGAACCCGTTTACATGTAGCAGGTTGTACTGATACAGTCAGAAGTGTCAATGTCAGTTTTATTTCTAAAGCACATTTAAATACAATGCCTTTGTCCAAAGTGCTGTACAGTGGCAGGTGTAACAGCAAACAGTGCAACAGCAGAACAAAGTAAAACAATGTTGGCCAAATGCAATACATAAACAGTAGTCCAGTACAATAATAAACGTCCACTCTCAATGCTAATAGAATAATTAACCTAAAATTCGTGAATTAAACGTATCAGAAATCAGTCTACATTAAAAGGCAAAATTAAAAAAAGTTGAGATTTAAATATTGGAAGAGAATGGGTCTGTCTGCTGTAAAGGGGCAGTTCATTCCACAGTCTGAGTGCTGCTACAGAAAAGGCACGTTCACCACGGCTCTTCAGCCTTGATTTAGGGACCGCAAGTAATAGCTTCTCAGAAGAGCTAAGTGCACAGCCTGGATTATAAGGCTTTGCTTTAGTGTTTCCCATACAATTTACTTGTGGCGGCCCACCTCAATATCAGCGCTGACCTCCACATATAGTGAAAATGTTTTATTTCCACATTTCAAATTTCCCATCATCAAGTGAATAATGTATTTCATTTAGCAAGCTGACATTAAGTATCAGTTTTGCATAGCGAACTAGCTAGGAAATGTAAGGGTTTAGACAAGGTATATTTGCATGTAACGGTAATGTGGATTTGTGTTTGTCATACAACAACCTTATGTAGTTCTCACCTGTAAGCTGCACCATAGTGTAGGGGGACCTGAAGCCACATGCTTGCTGCCTTTATGAATAACATTTTCCAGTTGTACTCGTGTGCAGTGTACCAAATAGCATGTCAACACAAGTATGCTGCTTCAGATACATTTTTTAATCTATATTCTATTTTTAGACATTATTTAAATAAAATTTGTTATTAACGCCTGATCATCATGATAACGTGCTGATCATCTGTGATTTATTTTATTTTTTCTTTGCCGTTCCTTTGATCTCTTCACGTGTCCCGCTGAAACTAGCTGCGGGCCTTCACGGAGAACAGGGACGACCTCGCGCTCGGTCACGTCATCGTGCTTCTCCAACACGACTGGCCTTTGGGCGAAGCGTTGTTCCTCAAGGCCATAGAGAAGATCTGTCAGCAGGGCAGTTTCCAGTACGAGAACTTCTTCAACTACGTCACCAGTATCCGTCGTTGTGTGGAATAACTTGGCCACTGGCTTTATTACAAGCTCCGTCAAAGCTTGCACATACGAGTTTTAGGCATTTGTGTAATGTGTGGGTGTGTCTGTGCATTCAGATGAAGTCTAAGTTTAAAACTAGCACCCTTTTGGTGTTAAGGGAAGAGCTTTTAATGGGTTACCACTGCCTATATGCTCTTGACATTGGAGGGGTATGTCAGAATGTGGAAGTTAGTTATTGGGGTTCGAGCCCTGCTTTAACTCCACGGATCTGCACAGATATTGACATGCTGGAGGAGTTTGCCTACTTACGAACTGGTGATGGTGGAAGGATCCAGCTGGAGCTGCTTCCAAACCAAGGAATGCTTATCAAGTAAGTATCTTCCCCCAGAACACCTCCTTCAGCCCGTGTCCAATGCTTTCAACATGTAAATGGACGCTTTGTAAGCTCCGGTGCTTGACTTTGGGGCGGGTCGTGTCTTCTGGACGGAGTTGCACCCTGGCTGGTTGTCTGATGTTCCTGTGTCAGAAGATGCCTTGTGCATGACAGTGTGCGGGCTTGTCTTTTTGGATTCATTAGCTGAAATCTCGATGTGTTTGCCCAAGGTCTTGGCTCCTCAATTTTATTCTTAATAGAGTAACGTGGCCCTATGTGAATGTAACCCACTTTGGAGCCCCCCTGCGTGACTGCCTTTACCGGAGCCCCCCTGCTTGACTGTGCCTTTACCGGAGCCCCCCTGCTTGACT
>JABJVR010000013.1:1604423-1644753 GCA_025773905.1 Chitala chitala
ATATGGGTAGGATTATCTGATAAGGTAGGACAAATGGATGGTTATAACTATCATTCTGTGCTACGGGGTAGGACAAACCGTACTCGCCACGCTGAGATCTTGCAGAGGCGCACCATCTGCACGCTTATCTGTCAAGCGCCCACTTTGGCTCGCTGAGCTGAAGCTCCCGTTCATCCGGAAAAAGAACATGGGTGAAAAGGAAAAGATTGCAGATGTTCCCTGTTGTTTAACGCTGTTAAGACACGTACAGAAAATAATGCCTCACGTGTGGTGGTGTTCAAACGTCGTTAAGTAATGGCAGAAAGAAATGAAATTCATTCCAGTTATTTCTTTTGCAGGAGGCCTGGGTGTCTGGAGTGTCTTAAACGCAATGAAATCTTAATTAAATAATTCGTGCGGTAACCATTGCGCTGACTTCACGCCTAACTGTCGCACTTCGTAGTCAAATATTTCACACTAGGGTTTAGCATAAATTAGGGTTCACGCATGCTTTATTTATACCATTACAAAAGCTCATTGTCAGTTTAGTCTTGTTCTGTGGCTGATTGTACAATAAGGTGATATCCTTATTTCTTTGGTGACTAGCATGCACCTAGTACATGCTGTGTGGATTTTTTTTCCACCTCTGTTTCCGAGTACAGTTTCTTCTTGAATTAAATCTTGTTTTTAAGGATGCAGTTGCTTCCTGCCAGTGAGGTGACAGGTCACACATACTCAGCGGCGCTGAATCACTTCAGTGCACTTCACATTCAGCGCTCGAGGGCACACAAGAAAGCACCTGAAAAAGTGAGGTCACGCTCAGGTGGAGTAACGTATTTAAAAGCGCATCATCCTGTTATTTTGCGTTATGCAACATCAAGGTCTGCTAACGTTAAGCCGTCTTGGGTCAACCGCAGTTGAAATTTGTTTTGGACAAACGACTAGGGGGAAGCTGCTACTTTGTGCTGCGCTGAGATAAGATCAGCTTTTGTAACGGTTTAATAACCACACGCTTCTCAGGGCCCTAATACCCACTTGGCACTGCACACAGTAGTAATTGATACACATAAACTTGTGCCATAAATTAATTTACTTTCACCCTGTGCACAATCTGCTGACGAGATGCTCAGTTGGTTCACCTGTCACTCTTCATAAAGCAGTGTGAAGACACTATAAATGTTTATAAACTGAAAAGCTGCTAACATGCTACTGTAGAAAGGTGTTCATGGTGTCACTTCTCTTTTAGAAGGGTGAGTTTTTCCAACACGTTTTATAATCGGTGGCTTTGATAGAATACTTCAAGCTGTTTGTCAGGCAGATTATTTTGCTAGGGTAGGTGTTGCTGTCTGTAGAAATCGAGATCACATGGAAAAAAATGAACAGCGTGTGTCACGATATGTCCCTGTCGGTCTCCTCTGTGTCCACCAGTTGTTGCCCTTGTCCCTGGTTTTCCCATTTCCCTTTTGTTAATTACCTTGATGATTGTATTAGCATGCCCCACTTGTGTATTGTTATTTTAGCCCTCCTATATATACACCTCTCTTCTCTGTTAGTCCTTTGCCAGTTGTTGAGTTCTCTGTAGTTCCTTGGTTGTGTATAGTGTTTGTTAGTAGTTGTCTCTTAGAATCAAATAACAAATGCTATGTCAAAACCTCTGATCACCACACCTGACCTATTAACATATGAAATGAAGGTTTACACTACAAAATGTAAATACGGCTTGCCTTTCTTGTGACATCAGTTTGTTGACATTGCAGTGGAGAAGAGATGTGGATTCTAGACACAGATCATTAAGATGGAGGTGTTGGTGTGATGCTCACTTGAAGTGTCGAAATGCTCAGATTTCTCCACAGAAGACAGGTGACTATCATAAGCAGTTCCTTCAAAACGAAGGAGCACCTTGAAGACAAAGAAGCTCTGCCTAAAACCAGGAGCAGTATTTAAGCAACAGGTATATGCAGCTACAGTGAAAACACTTTCAGCTGCTGGAGAATATTAAGTCTGTCTGAATATTAATTCTGTCTGTGCCAAATGCATATAGTCCTAAAACAACAGAAAGACACACCATGAGGAATTGCACAACAAGGTACCTGGGTGACATGTTCTCACTCCTTACACCCTTTACACTTTGCACCTTCATTCCAGCACACAAAGCCAAGGGCAAAACCTGACACAACACCGATAACGTACAGCTATGCTAAAATTAAAAAATAAAGCCTTTCAACAGTCATCATAACGTGGGCAAATTTTCTTTCCATGAAAGGAAAAATATATTCATTACCGTCCTTTTAACCAAGGGTTTAAGGGGCAGCAGTGATTTAAAAATGGACCTTCGTAATAGTGGTGTGCACGTTTATATTGTGGAACAGATGGCTTTGTGTAAATACAAACCTTTCTGAACTTCAGCCATGCTTACGGCTGCATAACAGGTTTATCATCCAATGCATCATTGCCATACATACTGTATAATACCAAAGCAAAGAGCAATTTTCTACAGTGCTGCCACTGAATACCATATGACCTTGTTCACACCCATATCCACACTATATGCTGCTACAGTGACCTTTCCTTCTGCACCCCATCCATTATCTGAACAGGCTCTTTTCACTTACGCTGTGTCCGGTGCTTTATTATATGTGTTCTTTCTCATTCCTGATTGTAATTGAATGTGACAGATCGAATTACATGGGAGACAAATTGCACTAGGAACACATACGGAGAAGAGTAATGTTCAGTAAGTTGATATAATCGCTTTCATATCTTTCTACTGCACACCGTTGTCCCAAAAAACACGTTTTTTTTGACAGCCGAACTGTCAGAGGTGTAGCCGCTTTTTTATCGATACCTGTCACAGCCGCAGTTTTGACGGTGCTAAATGCCAGGGCGTCCGCATGAAATTGAATAAAAATAAAATTCAATTCTACTTATGGCAGCTGTTGTGGGTCAAAACGAAATTTTCATTGTTTCAAAACTTGGGGAAAATCACGCTTAGAGAAAATGCTGCCTTAAAAATAAAATGACAGCCATTAGTGTCACTGCAGTATTAATTTTCTGTGGGAGCGTAGAGGGATGGTGAAATCAGGGACCGATGTGAGTCTGGTTTGGCAAACAGTTTGTGTCACATGTTTGGTCTCCTTGGAGTTTACGTCCTAAACATACAAAGACAGCTGTTAGACCAGAAGGTCAGACACGCACGGTCCCTGAAGGCTCCTCGGGAAAGAACAAATATTGGTAATCTGTCCGGGAAAATGCATTACACACATTAAGATTGTCATGTTTTAATTTACCTACACCTGTCTACATTCTGTATTACCTGGAATTAGGTCCAAAACACCCTGCCACCCTAGCTTGGATAGGTGGATTTTTGAATGGATTAATTAATTAATTGATTTATTAATTAAACACCTGACTGTATGACAGTGTCAAAGTCCTAGACATTCATTTACAGTATGAAAATACAATAACATACAATATTTTTCATTTAAGCTGATATTGTGAGTTGAATGTTTAACATAGAATTCCTTTCCAGCAAAATCTGCACAAAACATTACCAACAGCCATTTTATCTGGGAGGGAGAAGAATCTCTCTTCAATAACAAAAAGAATAATTGTCTGTTGTGCATTTTAAAGCTCAAGTAGAAATGTCAGCCTTGTTCTTACCACAGACATGCAGGACGCTCTGTAGACAAGAAAGGGCCCAGTGTACACTGATCACAGCACAGTATTTTTGTTTAGCTTGCAATCAACTATACAAACAAAACTCATTTGTTTTTCATCTCAGAAAGAGTGTTATTTATAATAGATGGTAAGATAACAGCAAAGTTATCCATCTACACATCTAACTGCTGTGGATATTTTTGCCTGTAATGTGACTTCTTAATAACAGTTCCTTAATCACCCCACAAACGTATATTTCAGAAGTTACAATTCAGAAGCAGTAACATACACAGACAGAGAGACCACGTTTGTTTTGTCGCTATGGAGTATAGCGAAGGACATAATTTCATTTATCTTGACTCTGTTATTGATGGATAATGATTATCTAGCCGTGTCAATTGAGGGTGTTATTTGTGAGAAAAATGGATGAAGACTTATTCACAGCAATGTAATAATAGGAAAATAGGGTTTAACGAAGAGAGAAGGTTTTTCTTTTTAGATAAAATGTGCATTTCTGACTTTACAGAGCAAACGAGTGCAATTTATCTACCCCGCGATTTCCCTGTGTTAATATAAAAATATAAGAGATGTTTGCGTTTATCCTGGAGAGGGGAGGTGAGAAAGAATAACATCATAAACAGGGTAAGCGAGAAGTGGGGGGGGGGGGAGCAGGCCTAGTGGCAAGATAAGATTTACGTCAATAGCGGCGTAATGTGAAAGAGGGTAAGAGATAGCAAACAGGTGAGTATGGGAGAGAGAGAGAGAGAGAGAGAGAGAGAGAGAAGGGGAGGGTGGGTAACCAACAGGAGCTCTGCACCCTTCCTTGCCTGTCTCAAATGTCATGGGGATCAGAGTCCAGGCTAATCATTGACAATCTCATGTTCCTTCTGCTCAAACTGACAGCCTTGCTCCAGCAGAGCCTGGAGTCGGAGAAGACGGAGCGTGACACGGGGCTCCTGTGCTGCTCTCTATATCGACGGTGCTTATTTTTGGCTTGTTTGTTTCAGTAGCCAGGGCATGACATCACCATGCTGGGGGGGTCTCTGGCCTTGACAACTAGGGGGGGCCTCCGTCCCTGAGCACGGGACGCCCTCGGCTCTTCTCTTCTGTGCCCTCGGGGTGTTGCAGAAGCATGAGCCTCGCCCCACGGCGGGTTGTTATCGTCAGGCTGTTCTTGTGGTTCTGGCTCCTCGGTGACAGTGGTGCAGACGCGGCTGGCCAGGGCAGGACGCTGTGGCAGCCTCCATCTCAGAGCTTCAGCCTGATCAACAGCTCCCAGCTGTTCCTGCACGCCACCTTCCCGCCAGGCTTCCTGTGGGGTGTCGGTACCTCGGCATTCCAGACAGAGGGAGCCTGGGATGAGGATGGGAAAGGGCCCTCCATCTGGGATGGCTTCACCCACTCTCACTCCTGGAGCCTCGGAGACACGGCGGATGTATCCAGCAACAGCTATGGCCGGTGGGAAGACGACGTGTCTTCTCTGAAGACCCTCGGTGTGCGGTTCTACGCATTCTCACTGTCCTGGGCCAGAATCTTCCCGAATGGAACCACCTCTGAGCCCCCAAACGCTGCTGGCGTCGCCCACTATGGCCGGCTTATTGACCGACTGGATCAGGAAGGCATCCAGCCTGTCGTCACCCTGTACCACTGGGACCTGCCCTTGGCCCTGCACGAGCGCTACGGCGGCTGGCTGAACGAGTCCCTGGCGGACGTGTTCGCCGATTACGCCAAGTTCTGCTTCCGGGCCTTCGGGGGGCGTGTGAAGTATTGGATCACCATCCACAACCCGTATCTGGTGGCCTGGCAGGGGTACGGGACGGGGGTGCATGCTCCGGGAGGCACGCACAACCTAGCAGCTGCTTTCGCTGTGGCTCACAATCTAATCAAGGTACATTCATGAGGGCCCGAGAGGTTTTAATGACTCTTGATTATGCTCAATCCCAGCACAGATGCACAGAGCACAGGTGACTGCCACTCAATCTCTGCTATTATTCGTTTTCATTAGGACTATTGTTTTCTATACAGGAGACTGATACAGGTCTTAAAACTCCTAAATTTGTGTGTGTGTGTGTGTGTGTGTGTGTGTAATATTTTTCCATACACTGTAGCATTTTCACCAAACATTCTGGAATATGCATCACGAAGTCATGTTAACTGCACAGCATCCCCTGTCCTGGGGCTTTGCTAGACATTCAAACTCACTGTGACAATAATCTCAGAACTAGCAAGGCGGCACCAGCAGGTGTGTACCGGAACACCTTTCGGCCCAGTACATATTACAGGCAAGATCATGTTGTTCTGTGTTTTACATTCACTCTAGACTCACTCTTCCCATGTGAGTTAATGTGAAGCAGACAGACTGATTTATACACTATAGAAAAAGCAGGTGTACATTACAAATCCAGCGAACAGGCATGCAAATGCTGAATGAATAGGCAAGGTTAATTAATTAATGAATATACCTAATTACCATGCTTAACAATTTTCTAGAGTTTCAGTTATTTCAGCTTCCAAGTCAGACAAATCTGAACAGCATTTTAATTGGCTGAAAGCTCCTTTGAAACAGCCCTGGGTATCGTGTGATTTTTGTAATATTGAGTTATTGTTTTACAATCGTGCAGATTTGCATAACCCATTTACGTAGCCCTCTATTTTCCCCTGAAGTCATCGGAAATTAAATACGTTCCCAAACATCTTCCCAACACCTTTCATGCTACATTTCTGACTATTCCAGTGTCAGTTGTTCTCTTGTTCTAACTATGCAGTGTGTTTCCAGGCTCATGCAAAAGTGTGGCACATCTACGACAGCCGGTTCCGTGCCCAGCAGAAGGGTCACGTGTCCATCGCTCTCGGTACTCACTGGATGGAGCCTGTTGGGGGGCAGGCGTGGCAGCCCGCCGTC
Source organism: Chitala chitala (assembly GCA_025773905.1). Classification (NCBI taxonomy): domain Eukaryota; kingdom Metazoa; phylum Chordata; class Actinopteri; order Osteoglossiformes; family Notopteridae; genus Chitala; species Chitala chitala. Next base: position 1,610,962 of record JABJVR010000013.1, read on the forward strand.
AACCGGTGCCAGGAGTCCATGGAGGCTGTACTGGGCTGGTTTGCGGAGCCCATCCATGGAGACGGAGACTATCCCGCATCACTGAAGAGCCGCCATGCGGGCCTGCTTCCCCAGTTTACGGAGATGGAGAGGCAGCTGGTCAAGGGGACAGCAGACTTTTTCGCCCTGTGTTTTGGGCCCAACAACCTGCGTCTGGGCCAGAGCCTAACCCAATTTGGCCAGAGGGTCTCGCTGAATCTGCAAAGGGCACTCAACTGGGTCAAACTGGAGTACGATGGGCCCAAAGTTTTCATTGCTGAAAATGGCTGGTTTTCAAACGCTACCGTGGGAACAGAGGACACAGTTGCCATATACTTAATGAAGAAATTCATTAATCAAGTACTTCAAGGTAAGGAGTATCACGCATGCATGAATATAAGGACAAATTTACTTAGTCCTCATGTTTTCTGTGGCCTAAACGTTTTTCTTATGTACATTTGTGGCTGCCGCAAAACCACAGATTATTCCATGAAATAAAAATTTCAAATTAAATGTTTCTGTAGTCACCTGGGTGCAACATTAAAGTCCTAGATTCCGTGTTTACTCTTTGCAATTTGAAATGCATTCACTTTATCCAATGCCTCTCCTGGGATCCCTTTTAGCCATCGTCCATGATGGTGTCCAGGTGTTTGCTTACACCGCCTGGTCCTTGATAGACGGCTTCGAGTGGAACTTTGGCTACAGAGTGCGGCGTGGCCTTTTCCACATAGACTTCAACAACCCAAACAGGACCCGTGTCCCGAAGACATCTGCATACTTCTATCGTCAGATTATAGCCGACAATGGATTTCCCTCAGAGGAGACCTGGGTCGCAAGCGGCCAGTTTCCCTGTGACTTCCAGTGGGGAGTGTCGGATTCCACCCTTCAGGTGGGTATAGATCAAGATGCATCAACAGCTAAACGGAACCAGAACTAAAAAAATGATGTGCTGGTGTGAATCTATGAAAGATGTCACCAGGAAAATGTAAAGATTCTGTTAAATAACAGATTTTTTGGATGTTAATCTTTACCTGCTCCAATCTATTTATTTATAATTTAAGATAGATCCATTTAGTTTACCTCAAAGAATTAGCATGTACTTATGGAGAAATGTATTTTGTAAATCAATTAAGGATAAGCACGTTTGTTGGTAGCATATAGAGATGACCCTGTTAAGGATGCAAATCTGAAAATACTTATTTTGTCAGTTTTTCTGCTTTCCTTGATTGCTGTTTTACTGTACCATTTACTGAATCTCTGAAGTAACCCTGTTGGGTTACCTGTCTTACAGGTACACTTCAGGCCCTTCTCACCACAGTTCACAGACCCCTACCTGTACAGGTGGAACCTAACAGGAGATGGGGCACTGAAACCGGTGTTAGGGGTGCAGCTGAAAACCCGTGGGGCCCAGTGCACAGATTTTCTGGCCATCCAGAGACATGTGCGCTTGGTGCAGGCCACTGGTGTTGACCACTACCGGTTCGCCCTCAACTGGTCTCTCATCTTGCCCAAGGGCAACCTGTCCGTCATCAACAAAGAGGTGCTGAGATACTACCGCTGCATTCTAACAGAGCTGCAGAAACAAAACATTAGGGCTGTGGTTACCCTCTATTATCCTACCCATCATCCTCCTCTGCTTGGCCTTCCGACCTCAATCCACGAAGCCGGCGGCTGGCTGAACCGGAGCACTGTGGCCGCCTTCCGGGAGTATGCCGCACTGTGTTTCAAGGAGCTGGGCCACTGGGTGGCCCTGTGGATCACCATCAATGAGCCCAACCGTCTGAGCCAGGCCTACAATGCCAGTGACCCATACCTAGCGGCACACCATCTTATCCTGGCACACGCGGCAGCTTGGCGGCTCTACGACGTGGAGTTCCGTCGCCATCACGGTGCGCAGGTGTCCTTCTCATTACACGCTGACTGGGCTGAGCCGGCCAACCCGTTCCTGGGAGCCCACGGACGCGCCGCTACGCGCTTTCTGCTCTTTGAGCTGGCGCTCTTCCTGGACCCTCTGCTGGTGGTAGGTGGGGGTGAGGGTGCAGACTACCCGAGGGAGGTGCGGGAGTACCTGGAAGAGAGAAAGCGCCTGGGCATCTCTCACAGGACGCTCCCACACTTCAGCGAAGCAGAGAAAGCCCAAGTGCGAGGAGCTCTGGATTTCATCGCCGTGAATCACTTCACTACCCGACTTGTGTCGCTGCAGAGCTCCAACGTCAGCCTCCGCCAGGGCCCGGACCACGACTGCCAGCTGCTCTCAGACCCCACCTGGCCCTCGTCACCTCTGGGTCAGGCGCTAGTGCCCTGGGGCCTCCGGCGAGTGTTGAACTGGTTTAAGAAGAGGTACGGGGATTTGCCAATCATGATTACAGCCAATGGAGTCGATGACAAGGCCATCAAAGACGACCATCTCAGGAAGTACTACCTAAGAAGCTATCTGCAGGAAGCCTTAAAGGGTAAGGCAAGTTGAATTGGCTTGTCTGTGTATCGTATTTACATATTACGTATTTGATGCTGTTCATACTATCCACAAATTTCTGTCTGCAGTGTACCAGTTTATGTTTATATGTTTTAGTTACATAAAACAATTTTTTAAATTATTTGCATAAATTCTTGGTACTTCGGAGGGCTGTTTCATGTCGAGTGTTCCAGCTGAATGTTTATCATAGCAAAAAAGAAGTACTGCACATAAACAGGTCATAAACAGAATTTATGAAGGACCTTTGAAATCATAAAACATAACGTGAAATAAATACAGGCCCGTTACCAAGGGCTCGTGGCCGTGTCACTGTGCTTGCAGCCTCTACAGGTCCCGTATTCTACACATTCTGATGAATATTCAGTAATTACTCCAAAGGGTGAATGTAAATTTGCCGAAAGACTGCCTATTCAGCCAGGGCTGTTATATATAATTGGGTGAGGCGAAATACAATATCATGTGAGAGGGTTAATGTTGTGATTGGATTAATGAAATTGTAGAGAACGCTGCATGTAGCAGTGGGTCGGCTGCAGTGATGGTGATGCCCCCCCCAGAGTCGGGACAAGAGTTTGATTGCCTCCCACGGCTAGAGACTTAGTGCTTGGCTCAGCGGGCTAATCCCCCAGTCTAAGGTGCTGTATGGGCACCAACGACCCCGGTCCAAAAACCACCTGCTCTCTTGGTCTGTTACAATATGAAAACATTTCTAAAATATTGTACCAATACATAGACAAAAGGAGCCCGAGATTTGGTTGTGCAAGTGAATTTATCAACATTCTTCAATGATTTCAGTGAGTATTTAACAAGGTTTATCAGCATTATTTTATCAGACTCTAGGTAAAAGTCTTTAAAACATGTACGCCATTAGTTAATTGGTGCACTAATATATGGTACAGAAGTATAGAAAATGCCAGTTGCAAGAACAGCATGCATACATGCATGCATAGCTGTTTAGAGGCTCAATAAAGGATTAAAACTTAAGGTCGCATTATTCTCTCTTCACTCTGCAGCCTATCAAACGAATGGGATAAACATCAAAGGATTCTACATTTGGAGGCTCCAGGACCACCACGGCACATACTTTGGCCTTTTTACGTCCTCCCAGTACCGCTCCAGCCCCAAATCTTCTGTAGCCGCGTACAGGGAAATAATCGCCCAGAGAGGATTCCCAGAGGGGGGCCTCGGAGAGCCCTGTCAGCAAACCGTAGCGCAGACTGCATGCTCGCTTTGTGGCAAGATTCTGGAGAACAAGGCGTTGCTGTTTTTCGGCGTCTGCCTCTTCCTCACCCTCGGCATGCTTTCTCTGGTCATTGTCGCCATCGTAAAGAAGAAAAAGGCTCCACGCCGCTCTGCGCCAGCCGGACGCACGAGACGGCAGTGGGACCGATTTGGCTTGCGTCACATGGTCAACAGTTTCCGTGATAACTGCTTAAAGCGGTGATTTTGGTTTTTTCCCCGACTCTAATCAGGCAAGTTATTATGGTTGAAAGAAGGGGACAAAAAAGTATATAAGGGCGCGCACACACACACAAACACACACACACACACACACACACACTACATACATATATAAGCAAACTACTATATTAAACATAAATATATTGCTGTATGTGTAGTTTATAGGTGGTATACATGCTGCTTAAAAAGTGTATTGATCATAACCTAAAACGTGTTATTAAAATTAATAAGTAACTTTAGTTTTGTTAATTAGGCTAAAAACAGCTAAAAAATTATAATTTCGTGTTGGTCATAATATTATAGATTTACTCTCGTGTTTCACTACAAATGTAGATAATGTGTTTAGCATAATGTTTCCATCTAGACTGTAATTATTAGATTACGAAACCATTATAATACAGACGTTAAGATGGATGCAGGGTATACAAAATATGAAAGCTTTAAAAATATAATATCCAGTTTTCCTGCAATTACATTTAGAAAATTAATTACTTTGGCCACAAGTACTGCAAATGAAATTTCTCTATCGCTGAATTCTGAAAATACAGTGTATGCATATATTATGTTCTTACAGCAAATACTTGTGTTCGTAAATTACTATAGATCTAAAGGTGACATATGTACCTACAAATATTTTACTTATTGTAGAAGTCCTTTTTGAAATAAAAGTAGAGTTAGTCAAGTTGCGTCAATTGAAAGTAGGCTAATAATATTTTATGTTAAATTCTCATCCGTATTTGGATGTATGCGTTAATATTAATTTAAATATTTTATATATTTTAGGTTTTTTAAAGTCGGCAGAGAAAGGTGTATTTATGTTATTTAAAATTAAAAAGCCAACAAACAAGTAAACACAGTACGTTACGTAGACAATATTAAGCATTAATGCCCTCTGGTGGACATGTATCGAACTGCAAATAACGGACAATAGTCAAACTCAAACGGGCCAGTCGGACCTCTCCTGACAGATAGATCATGAATATTAACGATTAGTGTTTCGATTCACCACGGTTTAGTCGGAATTGTCATAATATTTGTTTTTCACAACTTCCAACACACCAGCTAAAGAAAGCACAAAAGCCTTTGACCAGATGACAACAATACCAAAGGTCAATGCCTTCACATATTTAATCAAAAGTTCAAAGCTGCCGACAACCAGAGTTTTACATGCCTGGTGTCGATATTATTGAGTTGATACGTGTACAATTTGCAATTGCTCCAAGACACCACTGCTGTGCTGTCCGATAATATGTCCCTTTTCACCTTAAGAACTCGCTGAATCGAAGCCACAGAAAAACCGAGTTACCAGAATTATGCATTCAGAAAATTACCATCTCATCGAAACCAATACTCTTATACACAATATTGTTTTTTCTTCACCTCTTAATTAAGCACACAGTCACCTATACCGTGTCCCTACGTTAATGTCCTGGAAAAGGTCCTGCAAGCTGATAAATAAATACAATCCAAAACTGGCACTTATTTTACTCAATTTGTAATTGACATTTGTTGGGCAACACGAATACTTTGGCACTCACTGACATAACTAAATAACCCACTCAATTTTGTCTTTGTAGCTATTAAGGAAATTTATTGTCATACATCAAAGTCAGAGCGCACAATACTCTTTAGGTTTATTTACAAGGACACGTTTTCTTTATCGTTGCAGAGTTCTGGCGTAATTACCTCCATTTGTATTTTTGATAACATAAATTTTATGTTGTTTACTAAGAATTGTTTGGAAATAAAGAATATTCTAGCCTATGTTGCTGGCTGTTACATCTCATTTATATTTCAATTCCCTAAAAAAGAAGTAGCATACAGGAACATTCTGTTTGTGCTACCACAGCAGACAGAATGAAACAGTAAGTGAAGGACTCCCACATACAGCAGTAATAAAATTGTTATATCTTATATCTCTTGACTCTATGTCAGTCAAATTTATGGCACCGATCTGGCCCAGTGTGCGTGCAGGTAACGCACCCCCATGGAAATTCCTATATTGCTGTGCAGATGGCTTCCGTATTAATATAGAAGTGCGGAACTAAATACTGCCACAGGAGGGTGCTGTTCGGCGTGAAAAATAAGGATTACTGTACTGACTGCCCCCCCCCCCCCGACACGACGAACCCCTGACTGCATCCCATATGCTCCCACGCATATTAAAAATCTTCGTCCTGCTTCTCCGCTATTTCTCATTTAGAGCCTTAGAGTAAAAATCGCAAGATTTCAGACGTCTTCACTTGCCTAAAACTGCGCACAGTTAAAGCAATAATAATGACTTTTTGAACTGAACTCTGAATGACAGAACGTGATAATTAAGAAAAAATACCTAATAGGGGGTTTATTGTGTAGGTGTACCGCTGCTGTATTACATTGGAAAACATGACACGCACACGCAGTATTTATCACCGGGGAAACTTTCTCGGTTGAAAACTGAATATATACGACTTCAAGTTGAGGTCATGGCATTTTGCTTTATTTAATGAATAGAAATTATAACAACATTCCAGTTTAAGTGCGCATTACTCACCTGGATGAATAAATTTCAATGTGATTTAAACTGATGGTATCAACTTAATTCAATGTATTTTTATATAGTGCCTTTTACAAGGATGTGCCTCAAAGTGCTTTACAGAAGAGACTGCAGGTCTTACAGAATAACAGCAATATGGATAAATACAAATTAAGCCACACAAGAGCAGAGGAGAGGAACCAAAAACTCCACAGTGTGGAGAGAGGGTAAAAAAAAAAACCTCTGGGGGCCCAAGGTTGACTGGCTGCCCAACCCCTTCTGGGCATGCTGACATTACAGCATAAACAGGTAATTATTGAGAGTATGAATGTAAACAGCACTATATAGTCCCCCTGTGCTCCAGTTGTTCAAGTTACTCTCAACAGGCTCGTGGTGTCTTCTGGGCGAAGGTTCACCCAAGGGGGTACACTAGGTGCTAGCAGCTCCAACAAGGCATCCCGCTCAAGTGGTACCCAGTCGGGCATCGGGTACACACACGCACAAAAAAATTGCAGAGAGGGGTCAGTAAATAATGCAAACACTAGTAGCCCCATAGCAAAATATCACAGCTATATTGGCATGTACAGCATGTGACAGCAGCAATAGTTACAGTGGGCTATGGAGACTATTCTGAGATCAGTGGCATGATCATAAGGAAACAACTCTCACATTCATTCCTATATATATATAAATTTGTCATAAAAATATTCATAAAAATTCCAGTCTCACAAAACATTTCTCAGACTATTCAAATTGTACAAAAAAGCTTTAATTTTTTGGGTTATAAATTGTGATCCACACTATATGCATTTTAAGAAAAACCTAAAATCAACACAGTAATTGTTAAATATCAAATATAAGAGTTTGAGTTGTCATTCTATTTCACCTTTTCCATTCTGGAATTCTGGAAATTGTTGTAGTCTGACACATTGCCAAATTGTTCTTAAATGCACATTAACCTGATAAGCATAGCAGGCTTTCTAGGTATTTAAACCCCATGTCCATAACTGCTTTCAGAGGTAAATAATATAAAACAAGCTACTCGTGATGCATGTGTCACATTCAAGGACCTTGAAACTGAAAACCATCTATTTTCAATACCCTCGTCTAACTGGAACAGAAGAAAGATCGGGATCCCTGTCAGCAGATTCTCTTCATCCACAAAACCCATTCTTACTCACAACTGTTATTATTTCAGTAAAACAATGTTCCCCCCCAAAAAAAAACAAAAGATGTTAAATTCCCTACTGAATCAGACGAATTTACCCAACCGTCTCCGTGTAAAAAAAATCGTTTGGGGTTGTAGTTTATTTTAAATTGCATTCATTAAATTCTAGTTTGTTAGTTATCAGGGTTAATGACCAAAATAAACTACAGTCCTGATTGTGTGTGACTGACCATTTACAGAATGCACAAAACAAACACGCAGCTAGACGGATCTAGGCGAATGAGAGGATCCCACCAATCACATGGCTCGCACTGTAACACGCATGCAATAGGCGATAAAATGTACCCAGAACTGCGGTCTCACCCTACAGTTCCACAATAATTACTAGAATAAAGCTGAATATATGTAATAAATTTTTTCGATACAATCAATCCTACGTAGTTGGTGCAGTATAGCGACCACACTTAAAGCGGCGTCGGTGTTCAGAGGGGAGCGGGGACTCTTGTCGCTGTTGTGGGGGGAAAGGAAAAAAAAAAAAAAGTGAGTGAAGGCAAAGCGGGTGTGAGAAGCTGAAGAGGGAGGCCCGGTCCAGGAAACCAGCACATTTAGGACGCAGCGACAACATGGCCAACATCGCGGTCCAAAGGATTAAACGGGAGTTCAAAGAGGTTCTCAAGAGCGAAGAGGTTTGCCGTTTTTAAGCCTTTTTTTACGTTTACTTCCGCGAAACCGTGCAGGTAGCTGGTCGGCATGGATCTGCTGGGACGCGGCGTGAGATTTTATAACGTTATTAGTGCACAGATGTTGTCCCCCCTTTGAGTAAAAGTGACCGAGGCCTGTGGAAGGTGAAGTTCGGTTGGCAGTCAGGGCCGCTTTAAAAAAAAAAACACAAGCTCGTTCGCGACTGTTTCTTGCGCGAGCTCCACGTATGTGTCGGCGCGTGCAGTTACAGGAAACGCCGGGGATTTGAGTAGAGCGTAGGCCGAAGGGGGGGGGCAAGCCGCATGAATTAAAAAACGCCCCTCCGATGGAGAAATAATATTCCGCCCCCCCGCACCGCACCGCACCGCACCACACCAGGCTCGCGACAGCCGTCCGGCACCGCAGAATTGCGCGGTTAGGCGAGCCGCGCGGGGGACGCCGTTGCGGACGTTCGGAACGTGCGGCGGTTTTTTTTTTTTTTTTTTACGTGGCACGAGCCAGGTCCGCCCGACAGAGAGCTCGCGAGCCGGGGCAGCTAGCTAGCGCGCGCCGACCAGTGAAACCGGCGTCCGTCCCGGTGTGTTCAGCATCGGCCTGTAAGGTGTAAACGGGCAGCTCGTCGGCTCATCACCCCCCTGGTTACCGAAGGTCGATAGAGACGCCGTTATGTCGCCAAACCGTGAGCGAGCTGCGCTCGCCGGCTCGGTCCGTCGGTAGCCGCGCTAAGCTCCCCGCTAGCCGCTCCCTTTCTAATCGCGCGTGGACGCCCGTGCAGGTACGTGGCCCCGCTGTGCTGCTTGCTGTCGGAGTGCGCCTTAATTAGCCAGGGAAGCTAATCAAGCCGCGGATAAGATTTTGTCAGAAGTGGCTGTGCGGTTGCGGTGTTTGAACCGTCCCTTTCAGCGGGCCACCTGGCCGCTGTGCTCCGGGACTCACCCTGTAAGGCCTTCCTCAGAGTGCTAATTTGGGAAACTGGTGCACATTGAGCCCCCAGGTTAGCTGCTGCACCACCAGGCCCGTTACTTTGTGTAAAATGCGCACGGCTCTCTGGCTCTGCGGTTCGTGCCTTGTAGGTCCACAACCACATTACTGTAATTTCGTGCATATTGCCGTCATTTAATTTACCATGTTTAGTATATAATCAAGCGTTTGCTTAACTGTGTCCGTTTTTTTTTTGTTGAACCAGTGTACGCTCCTACGTGTCTAATGTAACATGCATCGACTGTTTAATTGTGCCTTTTGATTTAATAAGTTTGTCAAGTGACCTTACTTGCTGCTTATTGTGGGTGATGCAATTATTATACAACTGATAGAATTTTTTTTTAACCAGCATTTTATATAAAAATTTATGGTGTTTTGGTATGTACAGAACATTTTTCTGTGATGAAAAAGTTTTGACAGGTTTATGAAACTCCATGGGTCTTAATAATAGTGAAGATGCTTTTGTTGTCTGAGAGGAAAATGTGGCAGAAACCAAAGTATATTGGCTGGTTTCTGGTTTGTTTTTGGTCAATAGAACTTGTCAACAATACTGATAGGCAGACCTACTTGTAGACAGCAGTTCATCTCAGATTTAAAAATGTACTATGTACCACTTAAGTAAAAAACACTCAAAGCTTGTCAAATTCTACTAGAATTACTAAAATCCTGCTAGCATCTGTAGGTGCGTGTGTTTGCAGTTACCACGTGCGGTATTTACCCTGCATTGAGGCAGCAGCAATACATTTCAGTAACCTTACTTAAGTAATTCATAGTGAACTACTCAAATGTCATGAATATACAGTATTGTGTCAGATCGGGTGTCATTGTTAAAGTCCTCATCCTGTCAGAACTTACAAAATAACCTAATGATGACAGGGACTGCAAGAAAACGATCGCCTTGTGGTTGAAGTTTCATGACTGTTTTCTCTTGCGTAGCTCTTAGAAAGCCCACACAGTACAATTTGACACCATCAACTTGAGCTGGCCAGGTAACAACGTTAGCGATATATATAGCTAATGCATACATGGGAGAGGGTAGGCCCCAAGCACTGTCTGACAGACCAGATATGAGACACTATACACTAGACTTGTCTTTTCCACTTATCTATATTTCTGCAGACTGTCTGGTTAAAGGGCTAAGTAGGGTTGATTATTGCCAACCTTGGGTCAGTGTTCAACATCAGTTAGAACTCCCAGTTAGCAGCACTGATGTGTTTTCATGTTGGGTGGAGAGGGGATTGAATGAACGCACATCTGTGCTCTAGGCCAACTGACCTGGTTGTAGTCCTCAGCGCTTTTCTCCCCACAATGTGGAGAAACCGGTCGGAGCTCAGCACAACGGTTGTGTGTTGAAAAGCCTGGGTCACCAGAGGGCTGGGGAAACGTGTGGCGTTGAAGTACGTCAGGAATGTAAGTCTCTGCGAGATGGAAAATTATGACACGAAGTGTGTTCCTGAGTCAGCTCTGTTTTACCTGTTAGAAATGACACTGTAGTGGAAAGGAAGCAAACAGGTCTGCCTTGTACATAGACTCAACTCCTTCAGTTTCTCTTTTGAGCCGGTCTAGTGCAGTATATTAAAAACAAATTCCTGCGTGCTTTTTTTTTTGTTTTGTTTTTAAACATGCACATATTGCAAATTAACCCCAGATCCCATGTGCATAAAAGACAAAGTATTCAACAGATCTGGTCCCCATTGTCTTTCCTGGTAAATTTTCTAAACCGTTATCTCTTGCCCTACACCACGGCCTTAGCAAGGACTTTGTTGAACACGTTCAGTCTAATGATATTCAGCACGTGACCGGATTGTGTGCTCTTTCTGGGTCACGTGGGAGAGATCAGTATGTGTGAAGGCTGCGCGTTTTCACAAAGTCCTTTCACTACTTAACGAGTTTCGGTAGCAGGTACTTTGTAGACTAAGGTAAGCGGCGTTCTCCTTCAGTTCCTGTTTTCATTGGTCTTGCTGTTGTTTAATGTCCTGTTAACGCTTTCACTGGGTTTCCCAATGACAGTAATGTTATGTTGTAAATCAGAATAACAGGCAGCGTGTAACCATGAGATATTCAGACTGATTAAAGATGCAGCGTGTGATCTTCTCAAATTTGTGACGGTCCCTCCGATGTTCTTGGCTAATCACGTTTAGTGTCATTCCTCACAAGCGAAGTTTTGGACCCGCTCCTTACTATATCTCCTCTTTCTTTCTTTTGATTAATTAATCTAATTTTTGCTGCGTCGTAAACCCTTCTGACGTGCATGCAGAAATGTAGCTGGTGCCTTAAGCAGACGAAGTGCTTTTGTCGGGATTTCCGAGCGCGTGTTTAATGAGTGCATAGCAAAAGGTTCGGGCATGGTGAGGAGATGGACTTCCTACGCTGGGATAATGTCGTCTTCACTAACATGGGGATGCTGTTTAGTTGTAGCCTGTGTGGGAGGACCTGCTTAAAATTTTTACATGCCCTTCCCCTTCACCCTGTCATAAGGCAAAATAAGTCAAATTGAAAGTGTATACAGTTGCCTTTCACTATTGTAGTTAGGTGATGGAGTGTCTCTAATTTCTTTTTTAATGATGTAGTCATGAAATGATTGAGATGGCAATCAGGACAAGCCAACATATTGCTCAGACACTGAAATGTGGCTCATGAATAATACAGCATGATGTTTTTTTCCTGAAAATGTAATTTGTCGAGTGGTAAAAGTGCAGTAGTCTTCAGCTGCCTTCTTAATATGAACATCCAAGGAAATCGTTGACTCTGACTTTATATGGCTTTTTTTGACAGACGAGCAAAAACCAAATAAAAGTAGACCTTGTTGATGAGAACTTCACAGAGCTGAAGGGGGAGATAGCAGGACCCCCTGACACGCCGTATGAAGGTGAGTAAAACCCCCCCCCACCTGTGCTCTGTCCTCCTCTTTAATTGCCACATACTGGTGCTGAAGCTGTCCTTCACTGTTGCTTACAGTACTTGTGTTTGGCTTGATTTTGTTGCCTGAGGGTTCAGCATACTGCTAGAGCACATGCAGGTGATGCACCATTAGAATGCTCAGCTCCATCCTGTCACTTTCAGTTGACTTTAAGTGATAGATTTGGATGTATTTGGTCTAGTGCGTACTGTCTGATTGTTTGGTGCAGCTCTTTGTCTGGTGGTTCTAAGTGTTGTAGCTTTGCACAAGAACGTGGAGGACAAACCTTTTGCTCGTCACCGTTCGAATGTGATGGCGTTCGTGTTCCTCCGTGGGTTGTACAGCGTCTCGGTGAAGCGTTCCGGTACAAGAGAGTTTAATGGATTTCTGTCTGCCTACATCGATTAGTCAGTATCCTGACCACTAACCCTGGTACTGGCATCAGCTGGCCCTAATGCCTGAAGCCCATGAAGATCGGCTTAATTAAGCGTAACGAGCATGTGCCATGACTCGGGATGGATCTCTGGCCTCTGGCCTTCTTGGGGTCTGCAGTATTGCTGCAGCACATTTCGCCTGGGTGGTCCCCCTCTTCCTCTGGAGAACCAGTGTTCCATTCTGACCTGCTGCAGTGCCGTCAGCGGACTGCACAACTCTACAGCGATATGGGTCCGTGAGAGTCAGCTAAAAGCTTGACGGAGGCTGAAATCCGTGTGTGACGTGTATGAGATGTGTGTTGCTCTGAGCCAGACTCCATACCTCCATCCACAGTCCTCGGTGCTGGACTTATGTAGAAGTGCAGGTGGTGTTTTGGAAGGAAGCTAATGTTTTGTAGAAAATGACAGGTCATGTCACATGAGCCGGACCCAGCGTACGTCACGTTAGTGACAACACTCGCAGGGTGGCGTTTTCTGTACTGTAAACACGTTTCATAGGTTCCAAAATCTTGTATTTCTGGAACGTTCTGTGGTGTGACTGGCAGTCACTCAGCAGTGGTCACCCTGTTTGGCTGCGTTCAGCCAGAATCAGGCCATAAATACACGAATACAAAATAAAGTGGCAGCTGTGCGTAATGTTTTTTTTTTTTTTTTTTTTTTTTTTAAAAAGTAAGGCAGAGTGTCAAAACCAGCACATGTTGGGGTTGGCATTACTTAACTTGCTTTTTTAATGATTAAAATGACATAAATGCCATTTTGGCATTGGAGGATTTATGTTAGCTGTGTTGCTACTGATTATTTGTCTGTGTTGTGTGGAGGGTTTTTTTTTTTTTTCTTCTTCCCCCCTTTTTCTTTCAGTCTGTATACCACTGGCGTATCATTTGCATGATAACCTATTTTCAGTGTATATATTATATATTTTTTTAATTTTTTCTTCCCTTTGTCAGGTGGTCGATATCAGCTAGAAATTAAAATTCCAGAAACATATCCTTTTAATCCTCCTAAGGTAAGTGTTATCTAAAGGCTGGAGGGAGAATCTTGCTCATGTTGTTTACATATAGGGCGTGTGACGATAATCTCGCTAATTTCAATCTGGGTTTATTACTTTTGAGCGATCGGTAAAAGCTGGGGCATAACATCGCCTGTGCTTGCATGTTCTTGGACATGCAGTTGCATTTCCAGTGCTCAGATGGTAGTTCAAAACTTTCCTTAAACTCCTACAAAATGTAAGATTAATCTTACTTTTTAAGTATTTATGGGGTACTATTTTTATCACTTTAAACAGAGGTTCTAGAATACAGTCGTCATCAGAATAAGCAGTTAGGTTTACTAGTTATAGACAGTTGCAGCAAAAGCATATCCTGTCGATCTAGTCCTAGTTGTCGGTGTTTTCGATGTGCTCAGACGTGGCACTGCCCCCGTGCCCTCACTGTCGTGTGCCCTGTGATCCTCTCTAGGTACGCTTCATCACTAAAATATGGCACCCGAACATTAGCTCGGTTACCGGCGCGATATGTTTGGACATCCTGAAAGATCAGTGGTGAGTTGCCCGCTTGACAGACAGAGTGGCAGAGACAGAGGGAGGCATGGCAAGGCCTGAACGTACTGAGCCAAGCTGATTTCTGGGTCAGTTGGCATGGCTGGAGGCAGCGGAGGAACACGCGGTGCGGCTAAACCGCCAGCGCGAGAGGGAACGCCCGGTAAGCTAACGCAGCTCTCCCTCCTCCCTCCAGGGCGGCCGCCATGACGCTGCGCACTGTCCTGCTGTCTCTACAGGCCCTGCTGGCAGCTGCCGAACCAGATGACCCCCAGGATGCAGTCGTGGCCAATCAGGTAACGGGAATAAATCGGCTTACATCTCTGTTTTGTGATTGGTTGGCAGAAAGATAAGCAGGCAAACTGAATATGTTCCTTCAGCATCATTTGTTTTTACAATACCTTTAAATTTTGCTACAGATAATCTGTTAGTGTCTAAAGTTATAAAAAGGTATTCCTTAGCTGTTTACCAAAGGATCTTGCAGCTTTTATTCTTCTAATGTTAATGAAATTAAACGTATTATGAAGATTGCCGTTTGTTAGCACAACCACACAAAGGAGTAATTCGCACATACCACGCATTAGTCTGTGTGAACATAAGCAGCGTTGCGTTTTTGGACTCGCGTATTTCGTCCTGTCACTCAAAGTGCGATGTCGGTTCCTCCAGTACAAGCAGAACCCAGAGATGTTCAAACAGACAGCCCGGCTCTGGTCGCACGTCTACGCCGGGGCGCCAGTGTCCAGTCCCGAATACACACGCAAAATAGACAAACTGTGCGCAATGGGCTTCGACAAAGTGAGTGTGGCTGTCTTGGGATCATAAGACACACGTGATGTGTGATGAAGACGCTCAGTCTGGCCGGTACTGTTTTAACACCCCCCCCCCCCCCTTCTCTCTGTCCGCAGAACGCAGTAATAGTGGCCTTGTCATCAAAGTCCTGGGACGTGGAGACGGCAACAGAGCTCCTGCTCAGCAACTGAGCCTGCTGCTGTGCCCCCCATCCCTTGTCCCCCCTTACCACCCGCCCACCTCCAGTCTCTTTCTTTCTTCCATCATACCTCTTCTGCACTGAATGCTACTCTTTTCGTGATCACCTGCAATGGTACCTCTGGCCACTCCCACCCACAGCTTCACCTCTCCTGATTGGTTCCCCTTTACATTTGCCCCGCCCTCTGCCACATCCATTCATTGTACTTGCTTCCTGTTTCATACAGGAAATGTTTTAGATTTAAAAAAAAAAAAAAAAAAAAAGAATGGAAAACATTAACTGATGGTTAACTGATTATACTGCTAGCTTCAAGCTGAGACTGGAAAAAAAAAAAAAATAGTCGCGAAAATGCAACACCAAGTTTCATTTGTAAATAAAGTTATTGAAGTCTGTGTAAATTAAAAAAAAAAACGGGGAAATAATTTGTTTTCGTAATATTGTAAAGCTATAAATATCAGCTGTGCTTACTATGAAGATGACTACCCTATAGTTTTATTTTTGGCAACTATTTAAAAGCAATGTGACCATAATTGTTGAAGTACTGTGCTTTCTGGAGTCACGCGGTGTCTGGGCTGTATGTTGAAGCACCTTTGCGTAGTGCGCGGCACGGCACGGCCGGACTGGGATGTTGCCCCGTGGACATGTGCATGTCTGGAGCAGACCCCGCTCACTGCTGTTGTGGTCTGAAGAGAGAACGTGTTTTACCTGCAGCTGCTGTCGGCTGGTACAGGGCATCCGTGCCACCGTCTGGGCACCCCCCCTTTTTTTATTTTGTAAAAAATTGTTGGCAATGTACTTGTTTGGATTACAGAATCCATAGGTGAGCCTGCATTGCCACAGAAGTTTTTGACACTTAACAGTTTCTTGTTCCTTTTGTCCTCTACTACACTGGTTGCCATGGGAATGCAGGTTTGCTCCCCTTTATTATGGTTGGTTGGTGAGGTCTTCCTGATGGCCTGATCCCTTTAGGTGTTGCCAAGAGCAGGGACTGGTCAGTGCTCTGAGCCCCTCACCTTATAAACCTTTAGCCCAGTGTACACCTTCTGTGCAGGAGGCCAAGAGTTTTTAACAATGATTAAAACTCGCTCCTACTGCAACTGTAGGTGCAGGATTGCTGAAGATGCAAACCATTTAGTCTCCCACCTGAGACAACTGTACATCCTTGCTTTTGAATTGTGCAAATAATTGAAATGTGAAATTATTTCTGCCAAGTAAAATTTTGTGAAGGGGATAGCCAGTGTTGTATAAGGCACATTTTGCCCAAGCTGTGTTGACCAGCGGAGCGAAAGTCCCTGACTGAGCTGAACGTTTCCTCTCTCTCTCTCTCTGTGAGAGCAGGGATACTTGGTGCTGTCCGTTCGTTGCCAAGACATCTCACAGAGAAGCCAACTGTTGTGTAATTTTTTTTTTCTTTTTTAGTTTGCACACAGTGCAAATCGTATTTTCATGACTGGGTCAGGATGCGTACTTTAGTGTAAAATGAATGCTGGAAACAAGTGGGAACTTGCAAAAAAGAAAAAAAATCTAATTTAAGACTGCAGATGTTCAGGTCTTCATGTTGGTGAGTTTGTTCTTGTTCATGCTAATCCTTCAGAGGTGGAGACCACATTTGCAATCTGTCAAAATTAAATGGACTTGATTAGTAAGTCAGTTTTGGAATGCAATATGATTAAAGAGCCACTGAACTGATTTTCTTGACCTGGTGCTAAAGAGCGTGCAGGACTGTGGAATACAATTGGCAGCACGTACTTGCCTTCGGTCTGTGCTTGTCCTGAACACTGTAGTGGAAAAAAGCTGCCCCCCTATGTCTGAATGTAGTAGTGCAAAGGTGTACTTTTTTTGGCTAAGGAATCAAAGGATCCTGTTTCTCTTGTACATACAGCCATTTTGTTCTTTTCATACCAATCCTTCATCTTAGAATGCCCCAAGGATGGCTGGAATTATTTTTTGTAAAAAAGTGAAACACAAAAAAAAAAAAAACTTCGAGGTCTTCCTTACTGTTGTATTTAGTATGATATTGCACGAAAATGGGTTTTCACTTTTTTTTTTCCAAATTAGAACTCATTTCTTCTCCAAAAGTAAAATAAATAAGCACTACAGCATGGTCGCCTGTTGTCATACTGTCATCATTGGTCTGGTCATTGTACACCATTATCCAAAAATCTGCTTGGATGTGTTTGGTGCTGGCTTTACGCAACATCTTGCTATAACGTTGGCATCAGATAGATATGCAGGACCCTCAACACTGCAGCTAGCTGTGGGAAACCACTACATTTTTGGTAGGATGTTTGGCATGGTTTTTTTGTCCATTGAAACCTTTGCATGACCTTTTAAGATTTAAATTAGAATTTGAAAATTTACAGTAGACATTTCAGATGCTTGTTTTCAGTTTTTGTGCAATACAGGCCTTGAAGAACTTGACAGAATTTAATCGTCAAAACATTTTCTGGAAAAAAAAAAATCATGAAATTTAAATACTCTGGCATGTAAACAACCAGTAAAAATCTAAACCAACAAATTAGTTGAACAGTAACACTGCAAGAAGTTTCCCCCACCTCTTAAACATTTGTGAAGTCATCTTGAACACAGGTAAAATGTCTCTTCAAATCCTTTACACCAGAACAATTTCCTAGAAGAGAAGGAAATCTAACAAGTTTTCAAATTTATTACAAAAATGTAAAATCTGCAATGACATGAAAAGGCCCTGAGGAGGAACTTATTAATACACCAGGGCTCTTTCCAAACACGTCTCTCTTGGCTAAAATGTAGGCGAGGATCTAATTCTGTAGGACACCGGGGACGTGAACCTCAAGAGAACGTTAACATCTGACCCGAAGCAGAAAAAGTAGAACAAGCGAACGGTAAGGGGGGGCGCAAATGCATGCGGGTGTCTGCACACGTATAAAGTCATGCACGGGAAACAACTCCAGGCCTGCTAAGTGGACCTGCCCCCACCTCAAACACACGTGACAATGTCAGCACCCAAATGCCCAGTGCAGTAAACCCTACATGCCAAAGAGCTGCCAAAACTACCAGCTCAATTTGTGCTTGCATAGTAGTACAAATTGGATGCTCAGAAATTTCACTCAGCAATGCGTGCACCAGATATTGTCTGCTTATAGAAACACCAATCAAACTGCATTTTCTATGAAGGTCAGTGTCACAAATGGGGAGGTGCACAAAACAATACTGGAAGTCCAGTCCGGGACAGGTCAGGCAAACGCAGCTGACATTTTGTAACAACCAGTATTTCAGCTTGATAGGAATCTGTCATGTCACTACTGTTCACCTTTCAATTACTTAATATCAAAACCAAAAACTATTATTTAATTGGTCTGTGCCAGGGGTGGCGAACCACGATCCTGCAAAGCATCAGTGGATGTAGGTTTTTTGTTTCAGCCAATTCAGACATAGTAATCAAATTATCTTAAATATCAGATATATAATTGTTTATCCTCATTGTCTGTGATCATTTGTGCTTAGTTTTAAATTATTGAGAGTTATAAAGAAGAAAGTTAAAAGTTAAAATTTTTGTGCTTTATGATCGGAAATGACGTGGGGTTTATAATTAAGATCTCTCTTGTAGAATCATAACAGAAAATGTATAGACAGCAAGGTGTTTTATTAAAACCTGTTAATTGTATTTTACTTGTAGTTAATGAATAGCAGAAGCAGGTGCCAATAACAATGTATCACCAGTGACTTGAGTCATTAAATTTATTTTAAAATATGCCATATCTTAAAATGTTTTAAAAAATGAAGCAGTAAGTCTTTGCCATGCTTATACAATTTTATTTAAAATGAATAAATCTTCTTGAGAATTACTGGATTAACACAGTAATTACACAAAGTCAATGGTTAATTGACATTAAGATTCAATTAAAAGCAGAAACTGGTTGAAGCAAAAATCTGCAGCCACCGAGGCTCACCAGAGCCGTGGTTGCCACCTAAGTCTATGCGGTCAATTAAAAAGTTTTTGTTAAATTAAAAATTTTTCCATAAGTACATGTTAAAAACATCTTTAAAATGCTAAATTGTTACATTCTAGTTTGAGTAACAGAATACGTCTGAACAAACAGGCATAGTTTTTAGCTTAGTAACTTATTTGCAAAAAAGGGAAATAATTCAAATAGTAACAAGCGGAAATGAAAAATTACATTGTGAAAAGTGAAACGAAAATGTTAGAAACGTGTCAGAACCCACACTGCATCCAGCTGATGTTTCACGCTCACAGACACATCCTGTTCCAAAAACGCTGAGGTTACGCAGGTGTAAAATCGCATCAGTGCTCTGGTTAAACAACCACACGCAAAGCTTGCTGGTTCACACGCAGTGTATCTGGGGACCCGTGTACACAAGTGCTTAAAGGCATTTTTTTGTTCACTTTACGAAAAAAAGTTTTATAAACAAAAAGGTTATTTGTTTGTTTCCATACGTCTACCTAACCTGCAATTAAAACATTTGTGGAAAATTTGTTCATCGGTATAAACAGTAGTACAAGCACCCCACAAAAAAGAGGACTCGACCGCTTACCTTTAACCATCTGACCACCTCTTGGTTGGTGAACTTGTCTGTGATCTCGTTAACCCCCGGAGAGGGGGGTAGGGGCAGGCTATGTTACCCCAGTGGTCATCGACTGCCCTCTATGGATGAAAAACCGGCACTTCACCATTACAGAAGAGTCGCACTTTTCTCTTTTTAGATGTTAAATGATTTTCTCAGAAATAATTGTCGCAACCAGAATAAGGATATGGTTATTACCCAACACCCGTTCGGGATAGGGTTGGTAATTTATTTAAAAGCCTGTAAGCAATGGTTATTGGGAATCCGTGTAGGTGTTGTACACGCTCGTCACTTGCCGTCTTACTTGCATTCTTTCTTTAACTAACAAAAATAGTTATTCCAAAAAGTGCCACTTTTACTTAGTTTCCCAGTAAAGCAAAAGAAACATGACATTGTGCAACACCACCATGTGAACAGTATATCCACACACAAAGCGGTCAAATAAAAACACGCACAAATCGTAAAACATCATCTTATTTTGCGGTGCCTTTAAATTGCAATATGCACAAACACAAAACTAATTTGCAAAACATGCGCAGAAAAAAAAAACGCATGTCACTCTAACCTTAAGTAAGACCGTAATGTTAGTTAGCATTAAAATACCAATTAATTACGTATTGCTTTTGTCTCCAGTTTCGCCGGTGTCTCACCTCGGTATGCAACCGTCTGCCATTTAGCGAATTTCAATAAGGTACCCACGAAGCCTGAAGACGTTAGGGTTAAACCAGTTCTACTAGTTGTCACCCTTACACCACTCTAACAGTGTAAATGACCATACTCCATTAATACGTTGCTCAAAACACAACGCATGTACCTAAATTAAAGCTTATTCTCACGGTTACCTCATAAATGTACTACTAGCGCTGGAGTCAATTGTCCACGTTGTGTTTACTTTCAACGACACAAAGATCCTTCAAGCAAGCAGTCCTGCAGCCAAACTGTCCGCAGACCAGCCGCACATGGCGCCGCATGCTGTCACAAACGAACGACCAAACAGACGGGAATCTAACGCTACACACACACACGTGCGCGCGCGCGCGCAAATACACAAAAATGTAAGGATGATGACAATTATTATTTTTATTATTATTGTTGTTGTTGTACTCAAACTTTAGACTGGAATGCTCGCTATCAGACGTTTGCAACCGAAATATGAAACATCAGCAGTTTTTAAATTTACACCATAAGCATAAACTACGTCTGCACATTTCGTAAAGATTATATCTTTACAAGTGCAATCCTTTGCTTTCACTTTTTCTCTGTAAACAGCCAGTTCCAACTCTTGTACGTCAAGACGGAAACTGCAGGCTGTTGAACTGATTCGCAGATGTATCTTCAGATTTTCTTTCGAATTTTTAAGTGCAATTTTTTATTTAATATTTTGCATCATTTTTTTTTTTTACATTCTATCATTTCATACGTGTCGTTGCGCTACAACTTAATTTCTGTGTAAGGGTTTTCCTTTTCTGGTTTTTGTCTTGGGTTTTTTCACGTGTATATTCAATTCAAAGAACTTTATTAATCCCAGGGGGACATTGCTTTGCTTGCTTACAGTTGAACTCCACGTGACAAAAATAAAAAGAAAGAATATATATACTGTATTACTCTCCTGCAAGGGGGTCTGTTGCGCGCGCGCGCGCACACACAAACACACACACACACACACACACACACACACACACAAACAACAGCCCCCTAGCAGTAGAGAAAGGAGCTGTACAGTTTAATGTCCACTGGAAGAAAGGATCTTCTGTGGCGTTTAGTATATATGATGTTTCTATATTTGTAATTGGTTATGCAGTTTGTTTGTAATTTCGTGTTGCCGCCTAATTTGGCCAGGACACTCTTGAAAAGGAGATTTTTAATCTCAGTGAGGTTTTCCTGGTGAAATAAAGGTTAAGTAAAATAAAATAAATATGGCCGCATGTAATCGTTATGACATCATTAATTACTCTCTGTTGCCTGCAGTGTGCAACAACGCTATCTCCACGCGACGTGTCAGTCATCTCAGATAGGTAACCACGGTAACCACAATCCACTGTTTTTGCCATACATTCGGCCTGCTGGTGTCAACTACTTCAGAGTACACAACAAGTGAGGCTCGCGTTCAGTCCCCATAGTGCTCTGCGCAGGCGCGATATAACTAACTCATGGTGCCCTTTCGCGTGGAAACCTGTAGTCTACTTTTAAATACTTGAGATTAAGTGATTGTGTTTCCTGTGCCCTAATAATGTTAAATCTACACATTCACTGTTTAAAATGTAGTTGTTTTTTATCGATTATTGCAAATAACTGCAAAACCGGTCTTAGTTTAGTAAATATAATAAATACTGCATAGACAATTTCCTTCATAAAATACTACGAATCAAAGTGGCCTTTTAGCAGAAATTAAACTAGTAGTGATTCTGTACGGATTCTTGAAGTAAACATTTCATTTATCTTGTGAAGATGAAGGAATTAAACCGAGACAAATTAAGGTTTCTCCAGTTGTAGCAATGTGACACGACACCTGCATTCAGTTTCTTTTTAAAGGTTTTATTCAGTAGGCTATAGTTTCATTCATGTGCGTTGAGGTTAATCTACGACACCAGAAAACATAAGTAACGCAATATCCTGGAAAAAGAACGCCCGTTCAGATTGTGACTAAGAAATTTCCATACGTTTAGAGTCAAATTTGCTGGAAGATATTCGTTCTGTAAATAAACTGCCATATAAGTAATTTGATACCTGATGCTCAGACGGCAGATCATACAGCCTGCTAGCTGTGTCATAACCACACAAACCCATCAAAATGTGCTTAACTAAGGATTTTATTTTAATCCGCGTGTTTAATCTTTGAATGACATCTCCCCTTTGCGTCAAAGTACACAAAATTACTTTCTTGGGTTATTTTTTTTATCACCGTGGGTAAATATCAGTAAGTTCAATCAGCAAACTTACAGTTTCATCACAACCACGCCGAACCCAGTCACATTCGGATGTTTCGTGGTTATTTTTTGAACACAACATACATATTAACTATGCTTATGTCATCATTTTTGTAAATTTTGTCAACTTTCTTCCATCCATTAGGGTCGTGGGAAGCCTGGACCTTATCCCAAGCAACTAAGAACGCCAGGCAGGGTGCCAAGCTATCACAGGGCACACATACTAAGGCCAATTTGGTTTGTCCAATCCACCTAACCAGCATGTATTGGAGCAGTGGGCAAAAACCGAAGAACCCGGTGGAAACGCGCATCCACGAGGAGATGTGGCAAAGCCGACACCCATAGTTATCTTTCAATGACTTCTGTGAAAAGAATTGTTTATGGAGGTTTCGCTGATGGGTCTACATCTTAAAACTTTAATTTAAACAGTTCACGACCAATGATAATGTAATGTTTGCGCTGTGTTGAATATCGTTTTATATTTCCTGTTGAGTGCACAAAATATATTTTTTCTCCGCTGACTCACAGCTTCCTTACAATGTAGTAACTTCTGATGTATGCAATAAAGTTATATTTTCTCTCCTAACCTCCCCTGAAACTCTAACGCTCCATATTATCATATTATCCACCTCAAATGGGCAATAATTTGTTTTTATGTTAGAATAAAACAGCAACATGGTAATTTCACCTTGTTTTTCTATTTGGTTTTTACTTTGGTGATTTGAGAGAATTGCTTCTAATAATAAATCTGAAATAAATGACACTGACGGTCATAATTACATTTTTGGTTAAAAAGCACTTCAAGAAAAATATGTGTGCAGTTTCAGACTGTCGCATGAAATGGTGCTTTGCTTTCGCGATAACCGTAAGAGCCCACTTCCTTCTTTTAACTTTTCTACAGCCAATACACACACACGCAAAGAAACTGGCTAGTTTGATTAATTTTTTTTTCCGAATTATGGTACATTGGCAACACAAGATTTTAGGAGAATTAAGATCATAATCGTCAAGACAAGTCTCTGGAAAAAAAAAAAAACAACAGCAACAAAGACATCGCGAGAAACCCACTGTTCCACAAGTGAACGGATGTGAAAGAGAAAAATACAGCCACCGCTCTTCGTCGCATCTTAACTTTTTATTAGGAAAGTGCACGGCGGCAAGTGGCTGCAGTCATATAAACGTTACCGGAATTTATCAGTCAGGTACAGTACATGGTTGCGTTATTGTTACATTGTAACAGACGGTTTGTGTGTTTTCGTCACTTGTCATCTGTGCGAGGCAGCAGTGTAGAATTACCAGCGGTTCGGCTGTAATTGTATAGAATAGACGATACCCTCTTATTGTGACATTTACTTGTTCTTACAAAACAATCGGTACAATTCTCTCTTTTTTTTCTCGTACTATTTTTAAAGTGCTTTTAAGTCGTTTTAAATAATAGTGCATACATCAAAGTTGCGGTAATCAAAATTCAAATTAGGCAGCAATGTACGAGTCATTTAATGTGAAATCATTCCACCGTGCCTCTTATGATACCAGTTTGTAAGAAAATTGTATGATTGTATACAGCCAATTTAAAAATTCTCTCATATTTAAGGGGCATGTCCGCTTTGTTTGTTTTATTTTTTTAATCGTTTTGGACACCATGAGAACGACTAATTTTTGTTTTCTTCAAGTTTTCTCTTTTCGTTGCATCGATTAGTTTGCTAAATGTAGACATTTACGTAAAAAAAGCTTCGGGCGTGTTGATAAAACACAATAACAGGATAGGCCTCCGTTAAAGAATACATTTGTTAAACTGATCAATATTTTGAACTGTAAAAGGTGTTTAAGATAGTTGTGAAAATCATAAAATACTAAAACTGATAAAACGTGCGGAGGAGTAAAACAATTTACCAAGCACAGGAAGACCTACCAATTAAAGTATTAAAAGCACTAACATCTTAAAGGGAAGACCGTCATCTGATAAGCTTGGGAATGTTAAGTTCTGTTGCTGAATTTGTTAAGCTCAATTAAAAAAATTAATGTGGTAGTAGGTGCTTTATGTAACATTGTCAACATTTTATCAACAAAGGAATGCATAGCCTTTCTACTTTTATTTACTGCAATAAAATAAACATTTTATGGTATCTTTTCAATCAACATTTTTTTTCTAATGCTACTGGGTGACTCAAAAGATATAAGTTAGAATATGAACAAACCCATTAACCAATTTATGTGACTGTCGGCCCATTTGAAGAGCCAGTTTGACATTTTGGGATAATCGGTTACATGTCTCTGGAGGAGTCATGGAAGCAAGCTTTCAGTAAACCAGCTATCAAAGGCTTTTGGGAGTGTCTGAACTCCCGATTACTATTCAGAAACAATTCACAAATATGGATGCTTTATACTAATAAGTAATGAAAATGGCTCCAGAAAGCGCTCAAATGCTAACGCAGACACTGCAACATTCTGCTGGATTTACCAGATCATTAAGCACAGTGAACAGACTAACAATTCTTCCAATGTATAGCTGAATGCTGCATTTTGCTCTATACTGACATTTTACAATACAGCAGAAATCCTAAAATGAATTATGACACTACAGAGCAGTGCTAAGAGGCAGACACAATTACTTCATTCTACAAAGTAATTTGTCCATAAAAAGGCCACACTGAGTGTTGAATAAGTTGAATAAAACCAGGCTGTTGTTCCCGTTATTTTTTATTGTCCAGTGTGTTCATACAGCCGCGACACCATAGAATTGGCTGAAGTCTGGGGTACAGCATGGATGCTATATCACATGGCTGTAGGAGAGAAAAGGCAAGGTCTCACCACTTCCTCTGCTGAGATAACAAGCATGATGCTTGTGAAGCTAGTAACTGAAGTTGAAACACCAAACAAATTTGTAGTTAAATTCGTTTAGACACGTTCTTTTCTTGAGCTCATGCAAACAGAAATGATGTTCAGTGTTTCGGTCATCCTGCACAGCAGGTCAAGGCATGGCAACGCTTCTATTACTTCCTTCAGTTTCTGTCATTGCATGTTGTTGCTGTATCTTAAGTGTCGCTGATATGTTCTTTATCTCTCCACACAGATTTTAATAGAAGCAAAGTGGCAGAGAAACTGCCTCGATTTCATGGCCTTCCTGATTAGACGGGGACACACGCATTGTTTTAGGTTTGTTTGGCATCGGAAGAGAAAGTAAAACAGCGTCGAGCTGCTCTCAAGCACCTCCTTTATTGACAGAGACGAGGGTAGTGGGTGAAGAAGATGGACGACGAAGGCGGCTTGCCAGTGAAGTGCGTTCTGGTGGGAGACACAGCGGTGGGCAAGACGGCGCTGCTTGTACGCTTCACGTCCGAGACGTTCCCGGACACTTACAAGCCTACGGTGTATGAAAATACAGGTGTGGAGGTCTTCATGGATGGGATCCAGGTCAGTCTGGGCCTGTGGGACACGGCGGGCGACGACAACCTCCGCCAGGTCCGGCCCATGTCCTACCAGCAGGCTGATGTGGTTCTCCTGTGCTACTCGGTGTCCAACCGCACGTCCTTCCTCAACGTGCGACACAGGTGGATAGCAGAGGTGCGCCAGCACCTGCCAGAGGTGCCGGTGCTGGTGGTGGCGACCCAGACGGACCAGCGTGAAGTGGGGCCATACAGCGCCAGCTGCGTACCCTCGGTGGACGGCAAGCAGCTCGCACATGACATCCAGGCCCGAGGATACCTCGAGTGCTCCGCCCTGAGCAACCGAGGCGTCCAGCAGGTGTTTGAGTATGCCGTTCGGACAGCCGTGAAGCAGGCCAAGAAGAAACCTGAGAGGAAGTTCCTGGAAATCACCTCCTGTAGGGTGTTTTAACCCAGTTGCTGTCCTCTTTTTTTTCCACATCTTGACATTTTCGCCAACGATTATGGGAGTGCAACATGGTAGTATCTTTTCAGCCAATTTTAGCTCCAAGACAGCAGAGTGTTGTTTTATTGCCCAAGAAGTGGAAATTGTGTAAGGAATTGTGGATACAAATGAATAACCTGAAAACATTTCCCTTAAGGCACATTGCATCCAAAATTGAACATGACATGGTATTAAAGTTTTAGTTAGGAAAAATGTGTTTGTAAAAATTCTAAACATTAATTTAATTATAAATTGTGTGGCGACATGTTCCTTTAACTCTCCAGCAGTATTTTATTTATTACGTTTTTAACTGTTATTCACATTATTAAGGTCACTAACAGTATTATACTGGCAGGTGTGTTTTGTAAAATACATTGTAGATTAATGTGGAAATTCATAATTACAGAAACAGTAGCTTGAACTTGCATACTGAAACTTTACACTTTTTGTGTTGACCGCACTGCTGTTGAACACTATTGAAACGTGTCATAAAATTGTAAGCAGTTACATAATATTTCAGTTATTTAATGAAAGCTTTTATAAGCCACATTTGATGTTCTTTTGTAATAACATGATCTGTTGTCTTTCAAGGCATGTAACATCAAAACCTTAGAGTTTTTCAAAGTGTATTTAAAAACAAAATTCTAGCAATTCCACCCCTGAATATTCCAACTGAACATGACGACAATATGTTATTACACTAAGCAAGCAAAAATGAAAAACTGTACGTTGCAGAATTTTGTTGCCATAACACAAAAATATTAGGGCAATTGGTATACTTTTTTTACCAGTTTCATTCATAGATAAATTTCAAGTCAAATCTATATTTAGTATATTGTGAGAAACATTGAAACATTCGATTGATTTTCCAATTTAAGCGTTTAAAATTCGGATACGTATGAAAATGTTAACCAATAAAACTGTAAGCTGTACATATTTCGTCTTCGTGGATGGCTGAGTTGCAATCATGTTTGGTTTTTCTAACGTCTTTCAGGTTGCATTTGTCAATAAAAGTGTCATTATGTTTCACATAAATGTTTTGTTTTATATTTATATACTAAAAGTATTTGTATAAAACAATTTAAAGTGACGTTAAACCGGCTATTGTCGAAATGGTCTCACATTTAAATATATTTACAGTTTCCGTTCACAGTAAAAATGTTATTTGTTTTTTTTTCCCCAGGTATAACAGCTGTATCCGTATGTCACATATACTTTAAAAATAATACAGTAAGTGTTCAAGCAAGGCCGGGGTTGTGGGGGGGGGGCTCTTCACGCCAGAAATAGGCTAAAATTCATTGCTTTGCAGCTTAAATACAACACGGTTATGGCAGCACAACTTTAAAACTGTCTCAGACAGTCCAAGAGTGTGTGTTCGTGTAGCACGTAAGCATCAAGCCCTCTACGGCCCTGATAAGCTCAGCCGCCTGACTTTGGTCTTCCCGTGTGTGTCGCTTTTGGAGGTTACACTCTGATACCTGGAACGCGGCACATCAGGCTCCGGTTTGGTGCGGTTTGCGGAGCTCATGTGTCTACTTTTTCAGAGTAGGTTGGTTGAAAACCACAACTCCACGCTGCTGCCGACAGAGTTGGAGTGAAGTTATGTTAGGGCTGAAGACTCCGGCTCTTCAGACCCGGCTTTTTTTCAACAGCGCCTTCCTGTAACCGTGAGACCTCTGCTTTAGCTTTCTGTAACAGTTACTTTTCAAGTACTCCTTGTACTTAACTGGGTTCAGCTGTCCGGGTATAATATCGGTGTATATTACGCATGCACGCCGCTGCAGGTGTTGTGTGGTAGGGCCGCCCCTTTGATGCATCTCTACCAGAAATGCAGCATTATTAATAGAGCAAGGAGAAAAAATTAACCTCCAATGTTACTATTAAATCACACCCAGCCGACAGATCCCCGGAGCAGGATTTGGTGGCGTGCCAAGCGGGCTCACGTGTGAACTGTCACGGACGTACTAATGCATGGTGATGCTTTAAGCGGGGCTCTAGTTAAGCAGATCGACGCCCCTGCGTGCAGGATGCAGCTGCACTAAAGCCGTGCTTACCAGGATTCGAGTTATGCAAAAGGAACTGTCGTGGAAGCATTTTTTTTTTACATGCATAGTGGTGGGTGAGTAAAGGTGTGACATACAAACGGGGCTCAGTGTTTGTCGAAAGTCCCTAGATTGTTTATTTTGCATGTTTTTGTCTGCTTTAGCGTTCCTGGACAGAGTAGGTCCGTGAGTACGTGGTATCCAGCTGGGGTAACTGTCAAGGAATCCGCTGCTGCGAACAGAGAAGTTTTACTTGAAATCCTAGAAAGGCAACCCTCAGCAAGTTTCAAGACTTATAATGTCACAACCCTCAGCAAGTTTCAAGACTTATAATGTATATATGGGTAAAACTGTTTGCAGTTGCATGACAAATAAAACAAAACGTCCAAACAAAAGCAGATTAATATTATCCAAAAGTTGGTTAGAGATTCAAAGCATCTCTGAGGTGTAGACTCATAGTTTACATATGACTAACAGAAAGTACAACATTGCTGCTTTACAGCAAAAAAAATGTAATGGATTTGTAATGCCTTTGGGAGCAGTAATCATGGGAGGTGTTGTAGGAGAGTTTTCACAACAGAAGGAGCCACAGTTTGCATTGTTGGATTCGATCCAACAATGCACCTGTGCTGCTCTGTTACACCATTGTCTCAGTTGTTCTCTTTCATCACTAACTTAATGTTATGTGGAAAGGGCGTCTTCTTTCACGTTAAAATATTCTGCTCATCAGTGCCCTGCTGGGAACTTGCTAGAGACAGGCAGTTTTTCCATTACACTGTTCATTTCGTGTGTGTGTGTGGGGGGGGCAGGAAGAGGAGCTGACCACAGAACATTCCGCCCAAGCAAACTCAGATGTCAAAAAGGACCAAACATCCCCAGCACATACATGCGTACACAAACACACACACACACACAGAGCATGACCTATGAATCACTGCATGATGACTTTGTGGACTAAACCTTCATCGGTTTCCCGATAGCTTTGTGAGACCTTCTCAGTTTCCTCAATAGGCTGTTTCTAATGTAAACTATGCACAGAAAATTATTGTTCTTCTTTGTGCAGGATTTTATAACTGTGTGCGTATATGGGCTGCTGTTTGTAAAAAAAAAAAAAAAAGTCATTGAACATGGAAAATGCTGAGTATCTACAGCAAGAACCAGGGGCACTGCTAAAGATGTTGGACACCAATAAAGATTATCATAATGTTATCTTCAGATTTTTGCATGCTTCTATCAGTTATGGGTGCTTGGAATCTTCTAGATTTCCAACCCTGCCTCAAATCCCTCCCAGAAATTACCAAGCTTTTAATAACCAGAAGTAATATATTCCAACAAGGAATTAGAGCACAGTTTTATTCAAGTGTGTCACTCTACCTGTCCCTGAAAAAGCTCAGAGGGCCCCACCTGTTAGCCTTCTGATTGGCAGGTGAATGGTCGTGCTACGTAGCGAGCGCCGATTCTGGGGAGTCTAATTTCCTCCGGTCTTGCGTGCCATGCGATAGCTCAGGTTCTGTTCCACGGCTGAGAGCACCAGGCACGCCGAAACTGTGCATCCCTCGGCACCACACGCCAAGCGCCAGTTTGCGCGGGCGAAAGGGCAGACGCACACGCCCGTCTGAGACGAACTGGAAACACAGCTGCTCCGTTTTAAGGGCCAAGCTGGTTTACCCTTTTGACTGGACTAATTTTATGTGCAAAACATGGGGAAGATTGGTCTTGCTGTATGTGTAGCCATGCTATTACTGAAAGGTAAGACCATTTATGACTCAAGTTTGTTGGTAATTTCTTAAGATGCAATGCAAAAAAATTATGCATTGCATCTTAAGAAATTATGCAAATTATGCATATTTGTGTTGCAACATAGATATTGAAACAGTGTGTTTGTCTAAGAAACAGATGCCTGCTTCCCAAGCAACAATATGTTCTCTATTGTTAATTAGCAATTGTTATCTAAGAATTAATAAGTACTGAGAGAAAAGACATATCTTATATACAATGTCTATACAGGTGCATAGGTGTTGGTACAGCAACGTATTCATTTATTGCATGATGTAATGCTGATTGTAAAGTCGCAGTGTTAACAGATGGCAGCCCTATGTAATTCATGCCCCCTCCTCTGTTCTCCGCAGGGGTCCTCTCCGCTCAGGGGAGGTTTGCTCAGAAGCTGCTAAATGACCTGATGGAGAACTACTCGAGTGCCCTGCGTCCAGTGGAGGACACAGACAGGGCACTGAACGTGACTCTGCAGATCACGCTGTCCCAGATCAAGGATATGGTGAGTCAGGTGGTTCTGCAGGGCATGCTGCAAAGCAGATCTCTGTGGGTATCGCAGACGCAAAACTGCCTGGCAGGGCTCGCGGGGTCCTCTGCAAACATGTATCTACTTAAACCACTTAGATAGATCCCTAAGGATCCAGTTTCCCAAAATGCTGTTGTTTTGAACACTAATGCCGTGTCCCTTACACAGTCATGTCTGTATTTCCCTGGCACCGTAATCTACAGCCCGCTGGGCTCCTCGTGCACAACATACCGTGTGCCAATGGCTATATTGGATGACGATGATGTGCTAATGACAAGCTGTCCAGAAATTCATGTTTACACACGTGTGGCGTTTCAGGGGCACGTTACACCAGGAGAGACTATCAGTTACACGTGGATTGATTAGCGTGGGTCAGTGGCAATATTTTTCTGTCTGCAGCGTAACTGAGGATAACCGGACACAAATGTAACAGGTTTATGCCACTTCTTCGTCGGGCTGTCTGTCAACATGTTCTTCCCCCCCTCCCCACGCCACCCTTTTGGGTGCTGTCACCGATATGGGGCTTTGTGTCTGGCAGTGATACGCCCATTTGTCCTCTCTGTACCTGATATTGACAGCTGTGTCTTGATTTCAGCCAGGGTTGACGGTCTGAAAGACTTATCCCTTCAGTAATGCAATTTACCGTGAATGACTCATCCTCGCCAAGTCCTCAGATGTCCAATTAAGACAGCAAAGTGATTCTGTTCTACATGTCAATGGGGTCACATGTACAATTTTTATTTAAATAGGGGACAACTTCAAACTATGTCAAATATATTTCTTACAACTTTTGTTCTTTAGGTTTAATTAAGCGGTTTAATTACATACTATTTTTCAATGAAATAATTCCACCGGTCATCCCGATTTAAGTAACAGTTGTGAACACTTGAAGTGTTCAGTGCTAGTTCATTAGGTGTCCAGGCTTAACGCAGAACGTCCGCCTCCTAGACCTGCACCTGACGGGCATCTGTGTGCAGGACGAGCGGAACCAGGTCCTCATCGCGTACCTGTGGATCAGGCAGACGTGGCACGATACCTACCTGAAGTGGGACAAGGAGGCCTACGACGGCCTGGAAGTCATTCGTATTCCCAGCAGCTTGGTCTGGAGGCCTGACATTGTCCTCTACAACAAGTATGCCAACATGTTCCATACAATTCTAGCTGGAGTTAAGAAACCTCAACGTTCAGCTTTTCTGGACCTGTGTATATCAACATTTCTTTATTTCCCGCTTAATCATTATCTTCTGGCACTACTGTTGATTAAGCTACATTTTTCCTTATGTGCTAAATAGAATGACCAATTTGTAAAACCTCACAACTGTTATGAGACGACATGACAGGTCTGGGGAAAGAATGTCTTTAATTATATATTATTAGTCCTCTTATGGCTCATTCTGTCTCAGGGCCGACGATGACTTCTCTGGGCCGATGGA
Organism: Chitala chitala; assembly: GCA_025773905.1. Lineage (NCBI taxonomy): Eukaryota > Metazoa > Chordata > Actinopteri > Osteoglossiformes > Notopteridae > Chitala > Chitala chitala. The sequence goes on from JABJVR010000013.1 coordinate 1,643,272, forward strand.
CACCAACGTGGTCCTCCGCTATAATGGCGAGATCACCTGGGACTCGCCGGCCATCACCAAGAGCTCCTGCGTGGTGGATGTGTCCTACTTTCCCTTTGACAGCCAGCAGTGCAACCTGACCTTCGGGTCGTGGACCTACAATGGTAACCAGGTGGACATCATGATGGGCACGAACAGTGATGAACTGTCCGACTTCGTGGAGAACGTGGAGTGGGAGGTGCTGGGCATGCCGGCCGCGAAGAACGTCATCATGTACGGCTGTTGCTCGGACCCCTACCCCGACATCACCTACACGGTTCTCCTCAAGCGCCGCTCTTCCTTCTACATCTTCAACCTGCTCCTTCCGTGCCTCATGATCTCCTTCCTGGCCCCGCTGGGCTTCTACCTGCCTGCGGACTCTGGAGAGAAGGTCTCGTTGGGGGTGACCGTGCTCTTGGCCCTGACTGTATTCCAGCTAATGGTGGCAGAGAGCATGCCCCCATCTGAGAGCGTTCCCCTCATTGGTAAGTCCAGGCCACATTATTCTAATAATAATGATGGATTATATAATTTCTCCTCTGTCACATAGGGAAGTATTACAATCCCACAATGAGCAGGATGATCACAGGTTGCACAACTTTGACTATATAATTTTTTGTTTATATGGCCATATGTACTTGGTATATATAGTTTCTCCTCTCTCACATAGGGAAGTATTACATAGCTACAATGACCATGATCACGGCATCCACAGCCCTGACTATATTCATCATGAATATCCACTTCTGTGGGGCGGAGGCCAAGCCCGTGCCCCACTGGGCGAAGGTCATCATCATGGACTACATGTCCAAGATCTTCTTTGTGTACGAAGTGGGTGAAAACTGCACATCGTCACAGGCTACGAAAGAGGAGACGCATGGGGGCCGGAAGTCACAGCGGCTGGGTGATGACCACCATTATGGCCACCAAAAGCAGGGCGGGGGCGACTTGAGGAGCCAGCACAAGGACCAGGCCCCTAGGAAGTACGAAGACCCTGAGCCCTGTGTTGGCTTCAATGGCCTCCTCGCGGAGGAGCTCTGCTGCCCTGAGAAGATTGGTGCCTACCCGTGCGCTGGCTGCAGGCACGACCGCCTCACGAGGAACGTTGAGTACATCGCCAACTGTTTCCGGGAGCAGAAAGCCACCTGTGCCAAGGGGGCCGAGTGGAAGAAGGTGGCCAAAGTAATGGACCGCTTCTTCATGTGGATCTTCTTCATCATGGTCTTCCTCATGAGCATTTTGATAATAGGCAAAGCCCCTTAGGATATTGCAGTTGCTTGACTTTATGTAAAGCACATTTTGTATGTCAGAGGACTGTAAGACAAAATGTACAAACACCACTCAACCATGGCTTGCTATTTTTCCATAGGTCCACTGGTACTTCTACTTAACATCCATCCATCCATTATCTTAACCGCTTATTCCTGGTGAGGGTCGCGGGGAAACCTGGAGCCCATCCCAGAG
>JABJVR010000013.1:1647028-1673931 GCA_025773905.1 Chitala chitala
AAAATTTAAATAATTAAATATTTTATTTTTTTATAAAAAATTTAAAAAAAAAAAATCTTTTAACTTCCTTTTTTTTTAATCCACTTTTTTAAAAAAAAAAAAAAAAAAAAAAAAAAAAAAAAAAAAAAAAAAAGGCACACTTATACACATCTCGTATAGTAACGTTTCACACACCGTACGGCTTGTTCGTTTAAGCGGGCTGGAGCATGTGTTTCAAGTTACAATGCCACTTACGCACTGTCGGTGAAATGAGAAAGGCAGGACTGCGGTGTTCATATGGGTAGCCTGTACTGCGTACAGCCTTGCAGCTCACAATTTATTCAGTCCAAAGCATCAAACTCCTTCCCATTTCCAGACTGTACCTTTAAATGGGAACAATTTATGTCAAGAACAGCAAGGACTTAAACATGTATGTTTCCTGTTCCAATCTCACGGTTTACCACTTCTATACCTCGCCGTCAACTGGGTCCCAACTCTTATAGTATGTGTCCACAAAAAAATATTGTTGTCCCATTTCTGTGACATATCGCTTTGGCAAAACAAGTTAATGTTTTAAATGTTATAGTTTTTAAAAAGCAAAAAGAAAACATCTTTTAAATATATTATATCATTACTTCTCTCTTCTGACATATAAAACACGTGCACTGAATATATTAAATACGTCCTAAATTGTCAAGATAAAGAGGGTTATGAAGGGACCTTCCATTAATGTGTCCCGCATCACAAAATTAGCCTTTAAACAGGCCATAAGCAAACACTGTGCAAGCATCAAAGTTCCAGTTCCGTCAAAGCAATGCCGCGTGTAACACACTGAAATCTACTGGCACACCATCGCCGAGGTTCTGCTCACACAGTAAGCAACGTTTGCATCTGAAACGCGTTTTTTTGCACAACTGTCTGCTTGGTATCACTATACCTACTCCGGTCTTTAAAATGCACAAAAACACAGCGTTACCGTCGGTCGAGCCAGAGCTTACAAACTGAGCAGTAGAAAAAAAAAAAACAGCAACAGCCACAGAACGATCACTAAAATTTTGAAGACCACGGGACTCTGTATTAATAGCCACCCTGGAAGTGTATGGTAAAAACACAGTAGACCTTTCGCGATGGACCCTCTAGCACACGACGTGTGGAGAAAGACGATTTCAGCACGCATGGTTACATTTTCAGCACAATCTCAAATGCTAAATTCCATACTTCTGAGAAGTAATGTGACATTGATGTCTACAGCAAATGTGGATTTAAAACTACAAGAAAATATGTACTAAAACGTTCACTTCGAAAGTGTTCTATTTTTACATAGATGTGTTTTTCCCGACCACTGCATGGGCTGGATGTATTTTTCAAAAGTATTTTAGGTACCTTCAATTGCCCTTTAAGTTGAACTTCACTGATGAAAATTCAGTTTACAATTTAGAGCTTACAAAATATAATAATTGCAATAATAATTTGGAGATCCCAGATGCGCACACGTATGATGGAATTACAGAAATACAGTTTACAAGATAAGTGCAAGCAAGCCGATTCCAAAAAACGGCCATTATAGATGCTTGGCTTTGTTTCTGGTTTAGGTTAACGCAAGTGCCTGAAAAAACTGTCTCCGCTACTTAGCTGTACAGGTCCACAATCCATATCAGCGTCATCGAGGGAGACCAGTGAACAGGGGCATTTCAAATAACGCCGAGAAAACAGGAAACGTAGAATAAACATCCTAACTACACGTTAAAACACAAAGTTTGACTAGATATACTCTCTTACTTAATACAGCATATAATCGTAAATTGCTTTCTCACGTTCAGTCTTTTGTAGGGGATGGATAAGCTGCAGAAGGAAGCGATGGCAACGCTTAACTTGGCCGTAACATCCAAATCGAGAACTAAACTGAAAATCAATTAAACCGTCTACTTGCTATGATGACGCCTCCAAGTTTGACGCGGTCGGTTCCCACTCATATATATATGTTGAAGAACTTTGTTTTTGGGTTTATGTGTTTGTTCTTTACAAAGTTTACCATCCGTATGCTTGTTTAAGGTGAGAAGTCATGACTGGATGAATACAATGAAACGTACAACGCACCACAATTCGAAAACATCAAACACCAGTTCATATGGATGGCAAACCTGCAACATCAATGATATGAACAAAACCACCAAAAAAAAAAAAAAGAAAAATAACGAAAGGAAAAAACGCTCACTTTTAAAGTCAAAAATACGAATGGAAGAAATTAGTGTCTACAAAACATAAAATAAAGGAATAGTGTCTACGAAAATTCAGCAGTTGTCAACCTCGTGAAAAATTCTTAAAACAAGTTTGTCTTTAAAATATATTCTTTTCGGTCTTGTTCCAATGTTCTCTTTAGTTTCACGAAGCTTTAATACGTTTTCAAATTCTAATCAATAATAGTCTCGTTTCACATGGTGAAATAGGCACACGTTAAAAATAGCGCAGGATCTTCATAAAGACGTAGGCGTTCCTTCAGTTCCATTCCCGAACGGCTGGCCCTTCAGTACGTCTGGTACACGTCGTGAATGGGCACTTGAAATGCGGCGGCCGGGAAAGCCTGAGGCACGTAGCCGGCGTAGCCCCCATAGGCGGCCGCAGCCACCGCCGCGTTCTTCTGCAAGGCGGCCAGCGTGGTGGCCGTGGCCGGAGCGGCGACGGGAAGGTAGCCAGCCCCGTAGGTGGTGCCGTACAGGCCGGCGGCCGTGGGAATGCGTTGGACATTGTGCGCCATAGCGTACACTGGAGTGATCGGGCGACCCTGTGCAAGGAGAGGGCGCCTTGTATTTACACATTTTAAAAAGGATGCTTCGTATTGTCCCTGGTGGCTCAATGGGCTGGGATACAGTCTGCTGGTTCGAATCCCAGCCCAGCCACCAAGTGTGTCATTGAACAAGGCATCCCGCATTTTTTTAAATAAAAGCGTATGCTAAATTAATAAATGTAAATGTACTGTGCGAGTTGTTACATTTGTGTCCGCTGGACAATGTTATCTTGTTGTCAACACGACAAATCCATGTGGGAATACTGTGCTAATTTTATTAGTACAAGAGCAAAATACTAACGGGAGCAGAAGGGCCACGCACCTGGAAAGGAGGCGGTGTGGATACCGCGGGGATGATCGCGGCGGCAGCAGGAGTCGCCGCAGGATCGTGCTGTATTGTCAGGGGGTTCATGAGGTGCTCTACTGCGTGTACCTTTCCGTCATCCATCAGTTTAGCGGCGTGAGTGGTGGAGAACACGGGGTACTGGCCACCTAAGGTGGGGAGGGCCACTGAAAAGACACACATTCCCTCAGGAGCTGCTGCAGGTTAGAAGCGCAAGGCAGCAACGCTCTCGTCCCTAACCACTAGGGGGCACAATAACCACACGAATACACACGCACAGATTGTTTCCGTTAACCTTCATCTGTAAGATGTCATGTTTTTTTCCACTAATAATTCCTTCATGGTTAAATAATCTTTTGTGTAAAAGTAGTTTTAACAGCCACATTAATATAATTTCTTTTAAATCCTCATAAAATCCTACGTATACTGACCCAGCTGTAAAAGGAATATCTCCCCCACATATAATTTAACATTCTTGCTATTATTATACATGAGTACTAACCCTTCAGTAATATTAAAAAAAATCTCTCTTACTGGCCCAATTTAGGATGAAAATTTACAACATACTGACACTGTGAAATACATGCTGTAATTTTTTTTTTTTTCCTGAAATCAGTATCAAACCCCATGATACAGTTCCCGAGTTTTTTTTTTTCCCAGTCAGTCGGTGATTCTGACCATTTAAAATAACATTCCTATATTGATATTTACATTCAGTGAAAACCCCCCACCTAGTGGTTTTGGTGACTTCAGCTCAGTTTCTCACGAATCCCTTGTGCTATCAGAGGGTCAACAAATTTCTTAGTGCTGGTCTTGAGTAACACAACAGCGTAAGAAACATTAAATTGTTCTTTTAATTCTCTACAAAATGCAAATATAATTCCGTCACCATGGTAAATGTGCAGAAAAAATACGGTATTGGGAAGCTTGTGTTAAAGTGGAGCCGCAGTTGGTTTTCTGTTATGCGAGGTGATTTACTGTACAAACGTCCCTGCTACAGAGGTGCGAGAAAGCACGCCCTCCTTATCAAGGCTGTAAATACTAGTGCGCCCCCGGGAAAAGACAAAACGTACTCCGACACCACCCAGAGTTGTTCAGTGTGATTCAGCTTAAGAGGGAGAACTGCTACAAGATTAACACGTTTAAGAGACTGTGCAATTAGCTTTGAGTTGAGCCATTGTTCAGGCAGGCGAAAAAAAAAAAAAAACGTATTGGGGAGTGCTAGACCCACTAGTCCTCTTTTAAATGATAAATAAAATGCTCTTTAAAGGTCAAGAGACTAGCATTAGCTTGGTGTTGTAAGCACCTGTCCAAAAACAATGATGGAGCTGTTATTCAGTAATCACATTTTAGTTGTATTAACGTGCCTGTCATATGACTAATGTTTCTCAGTTTGCTGCGATTTTGCCTGTTGAGTAGGGCATGCCATTAATCACGGCACCCCACCTCCTTTAATATTACAGTGGCTGAGATTTTAATAAGTGACGGTTATAAAGACGGGCAGTTAGCGAAAACGAACACAGCTAAAGGGAAACTAAAGGTCTGAAATCAGGATCTAAGTTGTGAAGTAAGACTTAAGAACAGTTCTAAAGCAATGCAGCTGTGGATAGAGGTATCTCGCATTCACCTGTGCCAGGCTTGATGGGCACTGGGTTAACTGTTGCCAACTCCAAACTGGGCACCAGCTCATAAGGTTTCTCCTGCTGTTTTGTCTTCCCTTCGTGGTACCTGCTGTAGATGCCGCGCCCGGCTGAATAGCCCCCCAAGTAGGATCCCCGTGAGCCGGGAACTCTGCTCCCACTGACGGCGCGCCCCCGACCTCTTCCAGTACCTGCTTGAGGTGATAACGAAGGGGCAGGGGAGGGGGTGCTGTTCAGAAACCACTCTGTAGGAGACGGCCTGTGACATTGACTCTCCACAAAGGCACAAGTCATTCACATCGAGGAGGCTCTTGCATTGTACATTTTCCTAGAAATTTAACTGATAACATCAGACAGTGTAACGGCACAGATCAGGAACAGATATTCGCTTAGAGCTGCTTGCGGGGCTTTTGAAATCACTCCTCCCTTTTCAAGTTGCTGGGATGTTTGTGAAGTCAGTGTGCTGCTAAGGGCTGTAGGTCAACCACCAGGACCACTTATTTTTTGTGGAATGACGCAACTCATTTACGTGTTGCAACACGACCTGTTCGGAGGAGGGAACAGGTGAAGCATTTTGTTTTTAAATATCTAGAAACCCAAGTCATATTTAATTTTTTTTGTTTGTTTTTTGCAATATAAACGGTCCAGTGCAAGATCTCCATTAATTCTCACACAAAACACAGACGTACCGTCAGCACTGCATTTCAGGATAACAGGCCAAAACAAACTACTGGTTTATAATAAGCCAAAACATTTTTTTTTTTGGGTTTTACCAACAGCAGTAATTACATTAATGTAGAACATTACTGGACGTATATAAAATCTTCCAATGGCTAAAGCCCCCTTGTCAACAAAGATCTAAAGCCACAAAACAAGTCAGTCTAACCTTTGACAAAGTAGTCTCTGTTGGGTCCTATGAGTGCATTGTAGGGGTATCCATAGTAGGTTAAGGTATATGGGTCACACTGGTAAATGAAACTGGTCTGGGAGGTCTCGGGGGTGGGGACTGTTCCTTTAGTGGCCTTCTGGTAGCGGGTATACTGCTCCTTATCCACAGGTTTAGCAAGGGTCACCTCTATGCAAGAGCTCTCTATCTCAGTGCCGTTGAGGTGGTCCATGGCAACAACCGCGTCCTCGCGGCTCGTGAAATGCACGAAGGCGTAATCCCGGATCTTCTTGACGCGCTCCACGCAGCCTGGGTTGAACTGGCTGAAGATCTTCCGCAGCGTGTCCTCGGACGTCTCGATCATCAGGTTGCGAACGTACAGGATCTTCACTGTCTCCATGATGTCTTCGTCCACGTCGATCTCAGGCTCGGCCCAGTCGACGGCGATCTGGTGGCCCCACAGCTGGATGCGGCCCGGCATCAGCTTGCGCCGGGCCATGGCGGCCGCCCGGTGGCTCTCGTACTCCACGAAGGCAAAGCCGCGGTTCTTCATCTTGTCGGCAGCGCTGGCATACACAATGACATCCAGGACGCCGTCTGTCACCTTAGAGACCTCTTCCAGGATCTCCTCGCGTTTCTTGGTCTTGGGGATGCCCCCGATGAAGAGGCGGCAGTTGTCCACGCTGCAGCACACGCCCAGCAGACGCCCCGGCCGCACCTCGTAGTTGTTGAGTTCCCTCACCGCCCTCTTTGCCTCGTGCTTCTGCGTGTACGTGATGAAAGCGTAGCCGCGGTTCTTCCCGTCGAAGTCCATCATGAGGCGCATCTCGTAGATCCGGCCCACCGACTCGAAGACGGGCACCAGCTCATCCTCATACATGTCCCGCGGTATCTTTCCCACGAAGATCTCGCAGCCCCGGGGAGGTGATGGCCCCTCCCAGCCGGGCGGCGGGCCATATTTGCGCTGTCCGTTTTCCTGGACCATTCCGTAACCTGTGCGCTCCATCAGGGCCAGCAGGGCGCTCTCATTGGGAGTCCCGGCCACGCTGTCGGGGACCGCGGCCCGGTTATGGTGCGAGTGATTAGGGGGCTGGGTCCCGGAGGGGTTGGGGTTATTCATCTTTGTGGCAGTGGCAGGGTCCTCTGCTGTCATTATGCCAAAACCATCCGATTTTTTGGGGGATCCTGCAGAGATTATTCATACATAACGGTTAAATCATTAAAAGGAAAATTTGCCCACCTCAGTTTTTATTTTCTGTTCAATCAGGTAAAACAATTAAATAAAGGAAGGCAAATAAAAGAATAAAGAAATGGGTCTGTACCGACCATTTATTCTTCATTTTACACAACAATGCATATAAAAATTTTGATGAGGTGCCAAAGTCATGGACATGAGTCTTCAAGCAAAACACAAGAAGAATCGATGTGTTCTGAATGCCCAAAGAAGCTTAAAAAATATCCATCAAGTGATGGAACACCCTTCCTTGTCTACATGAAAGCAGGACCCTCTTTTAAAGTATTTAAATTTTATAAAAGGCTTAAGTGCTGAGTATCAATCTAAAGATGTGCACAAAAAAGTCACACACTGTAGCAAAGTTCTTGTGCGCAGTTCGGGTTGCCGTGTCCTCCTGCTTGTTTTTGCCATGTAAAGCTAAACTCGTCATCTGGTTTAATGATTACACCAAGTCCATCAACAACAGAATCGCCCAGTGCCTTTTGCATCTGAAGATACGTACATGTGATTTTTCCTCCATAAAAATAAAACGCACGACATGCATATTTCCTCTCATGCATTTTTTGTTTTTTTATCAGTCATTACCGCCTTTTACGACCTTATTCTTTGATCTCTGTGTTGTGGTCAAGTCAACTTTGGACCTTTTTACAATATGAAATCAGGCAGTAAAAATGGCTTTTAGAACCCAGTGTTCAACCCGGCTTGGGCTCAGAGACGCATGCAAACACAAGTGTTGGATAAATGCGGATCTGAGGAGCCAGAGACATGTGATCATGGGCTCAGCAAGTCTACCCAGCAGTCAGCTGCCTAAGCTGCTAATGGGTCCAACGGCCACTTGTCCTCCGATGGGGTGTGGGCCACACTGCAGTCATGTTATAAAGACTGAAACGTCACTAAACTGACTATTATATTACTATTAATTTAGGAATAACAAACAAGAAAATCAAACAGTGCATTTAAAAAGATTTCCCTTTATTGTTGTTCTGCAGCTTTTCCATATATTACTGTGTGAGATCTGAAAGCATAAAATGTATAGGGATGAAACTATAGTGACAGTGATGCAGGGACATGTATCGGCATAAATGCATGGCCAAAATGTCACTGTCACTAGAACGAAAGGCCAGCTGGACCTCGACAAGTGAAGGTGACGCTACAGTAAAAGAGACTGGGCTGCCAAGCAACCTCGCCATGACAACGAGAGATGCGGGAGACTCGATACCCCGCCCTTCTACACCGGTAATCCCTGTTCCCCAATCAAGGACGCGGACTCCATGCATAACCAGGGCAACATCTTTACGGGAACGTGGCCCAACCTTTTCCACAGACACCAGCGGGTAGACAGCGAAGGATGGAGGGAGAATTGTGATGGGAGGCGATAATGTCATACCCTGCTCCCACTGGCTGGACAGCTGCTTTCTATTAGTACTGCTAGTTCTGATACAGCAGAATGCACAACAACATCACCGCTATTCTTCAAAACAAAACAGACTAAACAGTGCATTCCTCCACCTCAACAGCCACCAGGACCACAAAGTGTCAATGGATAGCCTGGATGTTCCTTCAACAAGTCTACAGCCTAAAGGTCATTAATAAGTTACCACTCACTGTGCTTGCTGTGCCTTGTGATTTTTTTATACTATCTTTTTTTTTTTTTTTTTACTTTCTACACACTCCCATCTTTTTAAAACCATTTAAGGGTAAGGCATTGCAACTGTGAATTTTACTACAATGCAGGAAACAAACGATCACTAAAAAAGAGATGTCACGAAAGACATCCAGCCGCAAGACACCAACATATCAACACTGTTAGCTTATTGCTATATGGGTGGCATACACAGAATTAGTGTATTGCCTTGCTATAACATAATACAGGGTCATCACTTCTGTTAACATTTAAATACCATCTTACAAGCAAGAAGCTGTTTGATGAGGTCAGATGACTTGGCGTGGTTACGGATTTCCCATATAAATTTAACCTGAAAGAAATAATAAATGAATTAAAGGAAAGCCAAATCATGCTCCTGGTTCAGTTCAAAAGACACACAGATCACTGAGATCCGTTTTTAACCTGTACACCTGAGGCGTCATGGTCGGCCGAGTGCCAAAGTGGGAAGGCACTCCTTGGTTTCTTGATTTCGGGAGTGGCTGTGATGGCTTTGGAGCAGAACACTGAATTTAGAGATGGGCTCTTGTCCCACAAAACCCAGAACCCGGTTGCAGTACCATGACAGGCTTAGTCCTTCCTGCACCGTTGCTGGTGACGTCCTCACACTACTTTACATCTCAGCTTGTGAGGTTACGTGCATACTTGTGTGTGCGCGTGTGTGTATTGGGGGGTAATTTTGAGGAAGCGACACTCATGACATTTACTGTGCTTACATACGATTCATGGTAAAAAACAAGTGAGAGCATCACCACCATTATCCCATCAGCCCCTGCTGCCTTCCCATGTGAACAACCCGTGTCTGAATAAGCTGAAGAGCACATCATCTAACCGGCGCGTGCGTGCGGATCGAGGCGGGCGAACGCACACACGTGGCTAACTCGCCTGCCCCGTATTTCCGCGCACACGTTGACCTTTAGGATAATGTGCGCCTGGTGCAGAAGCGACCCACAGGTGCCGGCAGGTGGATCATTAACAGGGGGCCTCCCAAATCACCGCCTATTCCCTGAACAGACACGGCCACGGGCTGACATAAAAAACAAAAAAAAAAAAAATGTCTTGGAGGGAATCATTACAAAGGCTCACTACAGTACAGTCTGGGTTCGCAGAACCGAGTTCAAATTATCACCCACCGACGGATGGGAGACCTTTAGTCTTTGCTGAATAGCTAAATGAATAAATAAATGTAATACTACAAAGTAAAAAAAAAAAAATGTCTAGTTTCTCGATGTGCCCTTTTTACCATTCTCACTTCACTGTCTTGGAGCACCTCAAAACACCGTACATTTTTTAAAACCACATGTAGTACACGTACGTGCCACGTGTGTCTTAGAACACACACACACAAAAAAAAAAAAAAAAAAACTCACCCACAAGACTACATTTCATTACGAATGTGCCTAACCACCTCCTATTTAAACAAAAAAAAAAAGACAGTCCCAGTAAACAACACTGTAAAAAAGAAAAGTCAGTTACAAACCTTCTCACTTATGTAAAAAAAAAAAAAAAAAAAAAAAATTAAAAAAATATAATAATAATAAATTAAAAATAACCAAGACGGCTGGTACGTCACAATAAAAAATAAAATGTGTGAATTTATGTAACCAAAAGAATACAGTTTCTCTCCCTCTGCATTTACTCAAGACTCAAAACCAGCGCTGATAAATGAAGGTCTCCTTTTCTGGGAAGCTGAAACAAAGACCAGCGTCTTCGTATGTGACATTGACCAACAAGTAACAGATTTACCGTCTTTCACTCCCTGACCGCATCTCTGCTTCGTCCCGGGCTGGAGCTACTGACAGACGCAGCATGCCAAAGCTCTTTTTTAAGTGTATTAAACTACAAGAAATAGTTTTTTTCATGCAACACTTAAAACGCTACTACATTCAGTATAATATAAAATATATAAAATAAGCAAATGAAAAAAGAAGTTTAAAAAGAACAACTGAGCCAACTCATCACACCAATGTAAAAAAAATCTATGCCATACAGGTCAAAGGTCAACCAGGGTTTATCATGCCCTTAATTTACATTATCCCACCGAAACACAAAACAGAACAATAATACCGAACAACGGTCTGAGCACAGCTTCCTTATCTGACACTTCCAGAGAGTAAATAACCAAACATTTGAACTTTATAAGTACCTGCAATTCTCAATCGCTGTGAACTTATTGCAGCATTTCATTATAATGGTTTAAAAATCAGATAAATAACTTTATAGAAAATAAGCATCTGAACTCTTTTTACCACTGCTGAACATTACAAACAACCCTGGCAAACAAGTGTTTATTAAAGAAACTAAAAAAGACCATCTTAACTTCTCTCTTTTTAAAGACAGAGGCGTCCTGTTTGGTTAGCCAGGTACCAGAAAGGGCTGTACCTTCTCAGGAGATCCGCCGGATCGCCTGCATGTGTGTTGGAGCCGCGGCCAGCGAAATGGCAGGTGTGTGGTAAGTGCACTGTACACCTGGGAGGTTCCTGGCAGTACTAATGTCGCCGGAGTTTGGAAAGTGCAGGGTTCACTGGCAGTGGAGGCAAGGGAGGGGCGGAGTGGACAAACACACACGTATGCTCGATCATACAGGCGCGCTCACGCACGCAGAAGGTGCAGGAGAGCACGGGATGGGGGGTGGAATAAAGCAAACACCTACTAAATAAATCAACGCCTGCCGTGTTCTTGACTTGACCGAGTGTATCGAATGGATTTTCTATGCACCTTATTTCAAGAAACAGATGGGGGCCGCAGTGACATTTTAATACTGAGGCGAGATAAGACAAGGTGGGGGCAGAGCATAACATATGTGCGGTATAAGGTCATGTTTTGTGACTACTATTTAAACACCTTCAGTGCTCTTCCTTTGTGTTTACCATATTTTAAACCCTAGCATTAGCCAGCAGCGTGTGCCAAAGAGGCGGGTCCCTAAAATACACAACAGCTGAGACAAGAACATGGGTTCTTACATAAAGAGTGGAGGATGTATACTTAGGAAGACTGGAGAAAGGTACACCTTCTAGGATGGGCCAGTCAGGTGATCTGCTTTGAGTTTGCCGTCTGGCAGCGCAACTGCAGTTGGCAGGTCTCTAGATCCGCTGGCCTGGGGGAGGGGCCAGGAGGCCACCAATGGGCTTCTACTCTATGTTTCAACTCCATGTCATCAGAAACAGTGTGCACTTAACGGCACTGAACGCCATATCGCAGAACCTGACCAAAACGACGTGAACAGAGGAGGTCTTGAGGAAATAAGTTGCTTCCACGCAGTGTCTGAAAGCTGTCCCGTTTTACATGCAAATTTGATGTCGTTAACGTCTGTGAGATGCACAAAAATGCAGACCCGTTTAATTATTTGGTCTGAAATGTGAAAAAATAAGGAAAATTATCACATACCATTGTTTAACGCAAGCAGGTAATTTCACTTCCATTCATATATTAAGACCACAATCAAATATGACTGTTGTAAATGGATTAAATTGCACCACTTCAAGACAAATTGTTAAACTCTATTTTAGTCAGCAAACAACAAAACTGTCATTGTTCCTCTTGAAAAGTTCTGGAACTTGATACATCCGCAGTTCCACAGGCAACAACGATACAGAATTGTATTTCAGCTTGCATGGGAGTGTGGCAGTTACATTTCGGCAAACAACATTCACCACAAGCTCCTGTAAGACCCAACCAAACGACTAGCCTATCACTGCAATGGGAATATTTTAACAGCTTTACTGAAAGAAATTCCATCTAGAAAACTGCTTGTCCTAATCAGGTCCTGTTTCGTGCAAACACCAGAACATGACAGGCCGATATTTAATAAAAAACTGCTACAATAAATTGTGTCAAAACTTACAAAAGTCCACTGGTGAACAAGTTGGAAAATCCAACTTAAACTCAAAGCAGCTTCAAAGTCTGTTGATAAGTGAGCTATTTAGGCAATTATTAATCTTGTCTTTTATATAGCCGAAAAACCACATTTACTAACATTTAGAAAAGAAATAATGCTTGCTCTGTCATTTCATTTTATTTGAATAATTTACTCTCGTGTCCTTCAGGTTCGTTACTTGGCTGAACAGACTGCATCTGTGTTACCAGTGGACTCAAAACATTAGGAAGGGATGCTTAACATTACTCATTCCCCATAAATACATTTTCCAGAAGAGTACTTAATGCCATTTGGTTTGAAGCCTAGCATTTTTTTTTTTTAAACGAATAACATGTCAAACGTTAAACACATTCCTAAATTCTGTAGTCAGACTGGAGTGGACTGAATTCACTCCTCTGGTTAATCACAAAGCGGCCAGGGTCTTCATCCGTGAAAAGGGTTTAAAATGACCTTTTACACCCAACCAAACAGCAGCACGGAGTACAGACGCCTCAGCACCTGGGTCTCTGTGCTCGCTGCTGGTGCAGACGCAGCTTAAACATTACACTCTAAGAAACCACCTGCCAGCAGGTGTACTGTACATGGCACACCCCCCCCTAAAGGGCCAGAGAGACTTTGAGTGAATCAGCAGTTTCTCAGGCAACATACACCACTTGCCGTTACCACGACAAACAAGTGTACTGGCGGCGCTTGGCTCGGCCATGCTTACGTGTGCTTTTTAAAAAATTACCCACAATTCCCAGAGGTCAAGAACGTGATGAGTTACACATGAGACACACAAAGGAATGTGGTTTGGTGCAACATTGTAACGTAACGAGATAAACTGTTTGAACTAGAAAAAATGTCACTCGGTGGATTTTGCTCTGGGCTGTGAATAACAAGGAACGCACCGACATCATTCTGTTAATTCACCGCAACAAGTACGGGGAAGATGCGTCTGAGGTCAGGCACTCAACGCAAGGGCTGGTGGGAGATCTTGGTTTCCCCATGTCATCTCCATTAATCTGGGGAACGGTCCCGGTTTTGGGACCCAGGTATGGGATTTAGGGTCGGTGGAGTGTACAAGAAGGGGGCAGTCAGCAAAACATACACAGGGTGCTAAAACAGCCTAAAACGTCTGAAAAAGAATCTCTCCTGTACGCTTTTGTTTCACCAGTAAACTGAAAAATAATCCTATGTTATAGAAGGAACAAACCACTTTAAACTGTAAATTTACGCTGTAACATCTCTACGGGTTCAATTTAATTCCTTATTTTTGGGTATGTCAGAAAGCTGTATCCTTGCTGATTATGATGGGTTTTGCAAAAGTTCACATCTTCATATGGATTTATTTATTATTATTATTATTATTATTATTTTTGTACCAGTGAGAAAGATCTCTCCAGAGTGAATTCACTACTGGGCATTCATCTCTCATTATCCCAGCAGATATTTTAAACAAAAAAAAATATATTTACAATACTGTACGTATTAGACGAACAGTGGTTTATACTTTTAGCCTGGAAAGTAGAAATTTTGTGATCAGAGTTCTCAATATTTAAATGCCTTGTAATCCATACTACGGTTATCAATGTTTCAATTTGACCTGCTCCAAAACGGAACCTGAACTTTAGATCTTGTGAAGTGAATCATTTATTTCTGTTACTGTTTTACTGCTTTTCCTGGTGAACACAGAACACAGTGTTTGGTATACCTGTGTGCGCCTATAGGCTGCTATTGGTAAAGTCGTCATTAAAAGGAAAAAATAAAAAAAATTAAAACAAAAAGTCGACGGGGAGTACACGTGTGAGGGAAGCCGCGATGTCGGTTCCCGATCCGCATACTGCGATTCATCGATTGCACAGCTGAGTTACAGACCGGCGAAACTGTGTAAAACCAGCGCGATACTCCGCGAGGAGCTTCATTCATGAAACGTTTGCGTCTTGCTCGACACAGTTAAAGAACACGTGCTTAAGCGTGGACGTTCACATACGCAAAAGACACAAGGTCGCCTGAAGTCACCAGAACATTCACTGTTACTGTGAACTGTATTTTTACTGTCATGTGAAGTTCGATAAAATCCAACATTTTAAGGTGCACATTATACCGTATGCCATTTCCTCAATTTACAGGATGCAATATACACAGCTGCCCTGTGTCACAATTTTTATAATTTTATAGCACTTCATTAATCCCAGAGGGAAATTACTTCTCTGCATTTAAACCACCCCTTGAGGGGAGCCATGGGTAGCTGCTTACCTGGGGAGCTGGCGCTGAGCGTCCTGCTCAAGGACACATCTGGCTGGGCTGGGATTCGAGCCGGGAGACTTCTGTATCCCAGCTTGATGTTCTACCCTTAACTCCACCAGGCCACTTCTGTGTCCTTCACACTCTTAGTTAATGTTTCACAGAACACAAATCGTAATCTTGAGCCTGCTCTTACCGCAAACACTGAGAAGCACAAAATATATGCATATATGCTCACAATAGCCAAACACTGTCTCAACACCAACTCTGCCAATTAGTCAAATGTGAAAAATGTAAAAATAATAAAATAAAAACACAAAGTGCAGCACGTTTCTCAAACGCATTTTAGTAAACGTGCCTTGATCTGTTGGCTGTGAGAAACCGCATTTCAGATGCCATGTATATGGAAGCTGATACTGGGATTGGTGTAAACAGGACCTATCTGAGGTCAGTTCCTTTGAAATGTGCAGACATGAAGACCCAGTGCACCTATATGGAACTGCGACAATCCTTTGAAAGACGGCAAGACCCTGCCTGGAGGCTCAGTACCCTGGGGATTCCAGAAGCCTGTAGTGTCTGAGACACATATGGAGCAGCCTGGAAATTGACCGTCTGAATAAACCAGCCATATCCTCAATGTAGTCATGCTACCATCTGAAGCCAAGCCATTACTGCCACTGCTGGCCCATCAGATTCCTAACATTCCCATTTTCCCTAGATATGGATGACATTTATCCACTAGTATTGTGCTGCCCGCTACTCAACAAACATTATCTGTATAGTCTTCAAGTTAGAAATGGGCAGATGAGCCACATAACACTTGTAGACCAATTAGCTGGAGTTGGCTAGACCACCTGCCTGGTAGCTATAGAAAAGCCTGCTTCCTTATTCACACACACACACGCACACACAGACACGCCTTATTACACACATGCTGTCGTTCTTAAAAAAAAAAAAAAAAAAAAAAAAAAAAAAAAAAACTTCCCGTTCAACCTGAACCAAGCCTACATTCTATCTGGCATTTGTGGCCCAAATCTCCCCTTCTCTACACTTTTCCACTTTCTATCTCCAGCTGCCGCAGGAGGGTTACGAGAGGTCAGTTTGCTTCACCGAGCAGGTGGAATGATGAGGTCTCCACACAAAAATCACTCACATTAAGCTTCGGCTACACACACGAGGAGGGCGGTCTTCAAAACGTCACCAATACGGGCGAGTGGTCTCACACTCAAGGCAGGCGACACGAAGCCGGTGTAAACGTTGCACGGACACCCAACTCTGGGCAACGCGCACGCCGCGTGCTGTGACGGCGTCCAGGCGCTCGCGAAACGCAAGTCGACCGTAACGGTGGCTGATAAGACCCGTTTCCATACCTGCTCTTTCAGCAGCCTGATGGAAGCTGAAGTGGAGGATGGTCAGTTGGACCTTGAAGGGCTCTCTACTGTCTTGGCGTCTTCGTTTTCCAAGTGCTCTGTCGAACAACTTCACCCACTTATAAAACAGTAACGATATTCACCTGCACTCTACTAGAAGAGGTGGAGCTGGTTCCTTGAGGTAACCCCCCCTTTCTTTCTGCCTCTCCCTCTTCGATGCATAGGGATGGTAACCAAACATTCAGCGCTGGAGCTGCACAACAAAGGACGGGTGCTTCACAGACAGCAGTGTGTAACGCCAGTAAGTTTACTACAACCACGGACAGTTTGCAATCGATTATGTGGGTTTGTGTGCAATTAGCAAGTGTTGACTGTTAGTTTATTTGAATTATAGGGGACACTACACCTGAAAAAATACGTACAGTACATTACAGTACAAATTGAAACTAACTTCATGGCCTTCAGAGCTTTATGCTTTAAAACAAAGGTTTTTTTTAGCTTTCCTGGTGTAGACCTGAAAATGGAAGTAGAGGGGATTTGCCTGAAAAGAGGTGAGACTGTCCTCTTCAAAAAGGAGAAATTCAAGTTTATGTTTATACATAAAGCAAATATGCATTTCTCATGCTAACAGCAATGACAGCATTCAAAACACAATGTTTTTATATTGACTCATTAACTTTAAATAGTCACTTGCTCTTCACTTTAATCAGCCATGAGGTTGTACTGTAACCCCCATAGTGACACTGAGAAACTGACCCTGTACAAGTTCAGAGTTACGTCCAAGGAATCCAGATGAAGGGCTGTTGGATTTTTAAAAATGAGATACTTTACAGACACGTCACAGTTTATCTGTACAAACACAACAGCGTCAGTGCTAACATGGCATCTCTGGTGCTTTATCAGAGCTTTATCTCACCCCATTTTGCTTCCTCACCCTTACACTGACACAAGTCTGAGTATGCTGTAAACACAGTGTGAAAACCTTTGGTTACCGCAAGTCAGCAGTTTATATAACTGCATGTGTATTTGCTTTATGCAAATTAAAGTCTCACTGTAATACAATACAAGCAAAGCCTCCATCTTATGGAACCACATAACAAAAACAGTAACGCACAAACAAAAGACCTACCTTTATTACAGCAATATTTGACACCATAAAAGCATTGCTGAGATTAAATAGTAATAATAATAAATCTAGACCTTTGACCCGCAGAGATTATTGTAAAGTATTTCAAAAAGATCCAGTCGTTTTGACATTTTTGAGGCTGAAGGAAAATATCCAGGATCTCTTTGTCAGGATCCTCCTAGGTGTGTGTGAAACTGAGAAATACTTTTCCAGAAAGCACCAAGGAACATGCCCGTAGTCCATTTTACCTTCAAACACCAGCTACACCACGACAAATTAAATTCGGACAGTACTGCACTTTAAAAGGACAGTGTTCAAGATCTGTGTGTGCTAAGCTAGGCTTCCTTTGGGTCCGTGCCAGAGACTGAGGTCAAAGGTCACAACGAAGCTAAAAAAAACAAGGTCTACATCTAACAAAAGTTGTCATATTGCATTGTTCATGTTGCATGGACCACAGCTCTGTTTATCTTAACTCCTTCTGTTTATGTGCAAATGTTTACGTCTACACTGAAAAGACACAAAACACAAGAGGTAACGAGAGTCTTGCTGACAGCACGCGTGGTGTAACCCCCCCCCCCCCATGATTCTTTTCTCCGACCAAAACCGCTGCCTCAGCTCTTCCACTCGTCCAGTTGCTCAAGGAGTCACAGGAAGTGTTTTTGTGAACTGCAGCTCGAAGGTCACCAGTGGAAACACTGACTCCCGCCGCTTTCGGCTGCGCTGTGCGCAGTTCACCTCGGCTACAGCCGCGCAGAGTTTTGCTGCTTCACATAAAACATGTGACGCAGTTACGCCTGGAGTTACGCAGGTATTATAGCCTCCCTAAGGAACATGCCAGTGCTCCATTTGTGGTTTCAGCAAAATCAAATCTTATTTGCTGTACTAAGGTAACGTCATATATATATTAATGTGAGAACTTATTGTGTGTGGAGCTAAACTGCAAAGGTCTTCTGGGATTTAAACCAGCATCCCTCAAGACACCAGCTCAAGACTCTGACAATTACTTGACCTTTAGCCTCTGCGACACTGGCTGCCTCGATGAAGCCGTGGGTCAGCCACGTGATCTCTCAGATTGACTTGTACTTTGCTCGCCTCTGAACCACCCCAGATCTGCACCGTAAATCTCAGCTGACATCTTAATTTTATTTCGTTCTTTGTTCGCTTGATCTCACATCCTCAAGTAACTCAGCCGAAAGGCCACGTCTTATGCAGGATCTTTGGGTGGTTGCTTAGCTTTCAAATTGGTCCAGTTAGAATGCATAAACATAGACATCAGGCTCTTATGTTGACACAGAAGAAGAGATGACTCCTCCTCCTTCTGTAGCCCCTCCTACATTGTGTTTTTCATTCTCTGGCCTTGTGACCTCTCTCTCTCTCTGTGTGTGTGTCCCCCACTTCCCTCTCTGTCAGTCGATACTTGATCACCTGACTGAAACACACAAGCATAGACACACACACACACACATGCGTGCACGCACACGTAGCCTGAGAAACCTTCTCTTCCTGTTCTCTCACTGCCTCTCTCCCCGACCTCGGCACCGGTCCCTGGGGGAGTGGTCTCATTTAAATGGGGCAACAATCATGTGATATTCGTCTGATGCAGAGTCGAGAAGCAGGCACTCCCCCACTCGCTGCTTTTCTGACGTAAAATTATAAACTTCATTTATAAAGATCAGCACAGTCCAGCCAAATCAATGACAAAGTTGCTCTGAACTTGAGAAAAACAAAACCAAATTAATTATGAAATGACATATTAATAAACATCCTACACAGTGGAACGAAAGACTGTGATGTCCTGGTTGCCAAACCCCTTGAATCACGTCCCAGTTCACCTGCTGTTGCGTGATTACAATTAACATCCATATGAAGCGTCTTCCACGTTAAAGGTCCGTGGCAGAGTTGGGAAACCGTACTCAATGGAGGCAACTAAAGAAAAACGTGGAAACAGTAGCTGGAAGCTCAATACCCTGTCACTAACACTCTCAACCCAGGCAGAACGCTTAGGCGCTTTAGGTTTTCCTTTATCAACTCCATTCCTACTGGAGGAGATAAAAGCCACGCCATCTCAGCGCCGTCAGGGGCGGAGAAGATCATGTGGGTCTGCAATACGTCCAAGACAGGGAAGCTGGTTCACTGAAGCCCTACAAAGCAGGGCTACAGAAAGAGATCAAAGTTTGTCCTTTTTGTCGTCCAGTTGCATTAAGAAACACGTTTCCCTCACGTTTTTTGACAGGTGACAAGTAAGAGCTGCAGCAACTGGGGGCAATTCCAGCTCCTGCCGTTAGTTCAATTATTACAATATTCTCAATGTGGGGGTTATGTAACACGCTATACAAAGTCTGCCAAGTCTTCACTAATTATCTATATTGACTGGATGTTCAGAATGGCAGTTTTCAGACACAGAGTGTGAGACACGACCTGAAGGAGACAAGCCCACAGACCGGCCTGAGGAAAAAAGCTGGTGGTGCTCAGCCTTGGTGGGTTTGTATGGAGTCTGCTTACGGTTTACAAGCAAACCTTCCTCCAACGTGTCTGCTAAACACTGGCATATTCTGCAGAAAGCTGTTCTCTACAGATTTAATCTGTGCACTGCAGAAAATTGATAATTATCTACCACATATGATGTGATTTGAGGGCATTACTTTCAATAAACATTTGTAATTTATATATACAGAGGCAGACTGAAGTAGGCCGTGTGTAATTGATTCTTACCGACCATGAGGTGTGATGTGAGAATTACAGACACCAATTCATGGTCATTTCCCAATGCAAACCAAGTGACTCAACAATACTGAACCATCCCAACACAATAATTGGTATTTGATAATAATGTCAACAATCTGTCAGTATCAGGGGTCCAATTAGTCCTATGACAAATTCCTCTTCTAAAGAAAGAAGGGTCTTCTAAAGACAAGTCTTACAACTTCCAACAAACTCATGTATGCTCTGAGCACATAACATGAACTCTTAAGGTTTCTCTTAAACTTCTCATCTCTGGTGCTTATATGGTGGAATGAGCTTCTTCTTGCTTTGAGGACTTCATCGTCCCTGACCACATTCCGCAAGCAACTGAAGACACATTTCTTCAGGGAGCACCTCCGAACTTGTTTGTGACATGCACGTGTACTATTATTCATTGTAAGTCGCTTTGAACAAAGGCTTCTGCTAAATGAATAAAATGTAAATGTAAACAAGCCAAAATCCATTTTTCCTAATTTAACATGACCTGAGGATGCTCTTATGACTGAAGTTCTCAGTTTGTCTGAAGTACTGATGAAAACAGGGGGAAGGACATCACACAGTTGGCTAAATGAGTGCCGACTTTACACAAACAGATGGAAAAGTCCAGATGAGGGTAAAGTGGCATTAGTCAATGCATTTACCACAGCAGCGATCTGTGACCAGGAGGAAGGGATTTAATGGCAGGTGTTCAGCCAGCGACAGAAACAGCCAAGCCTGTTCCCATTTCATTCTTAACTGTTTACTTCTGTCTCCTGTAACGTCCTCCAATGTTATAGTCACCATGCCAACCCCTTCTAGACAGTGGTCAAAAATTTATTTGGCACAAAAAAAATCCCTCAGGTTATTATTATTATTTTTTTAATGGAGCAGTTCTTTTTCTTCAAGGATCCATTATACCTGCTCTGCACTAGACTTCGGCATCAACGGTCAGCTGACCCCATAACAGTGCTTTGATTCTCCAGCCCAAAAGTCACATGACCTTCCACCAGGGTGTACGGCGAAAGCGCTCTCAAGGTCAAAGTGGGAGTAGGAGTGGGAGCTAAAGCTAACGAACAGGCGTTAGGTACGCGCACACGCCTGGTACGCTCGACATGATTTAAAAATTTTTTTTGCAAGCAAGGCAGGAGTTTGCTACTGAGGGTTTACTAAGGGTAAATGTACTGGAGCACATTAAGACGTTATTCTAACACGTGTTAAATTGTCTGAAGGCTTTTTTTTTTACTACTCTGATGAACAGTTAGATTAGAGAGTGTTTGATTTTCAAAACCAGTTATTGGATATTTTTAGTTCACCTTTACGTAACATGCTCTTGCATTGCGCAGATGAAGAAAAAAAGTCTCAGTGTTTTACGTATGCAGTAAATACCCCAATCCATGTCCTGCCAGTTTAAACACGCTACACTTCAGTGTATGTTTCCAGTTAAAGCCTAGTAACCCAGAAACACAAAAATGACAAATTAGGTTTGGCTCAGAGGCCTGTTGTGTTTTTACACATTAGCACTCAGCGCTTCTAAGGAACTTCTAAGTACCAGAAACATCAGGTCGCCTGGGTGGGGTTTCTGTAAGTGGGTGTGTTTACCTTTCTCCTCCGAAACACAACACAACCCCAAAGATTAAGCAAACGTTTCACATGGGCTCGGCAAATATTTGCAAAGTGTAAGAACGTGCTGCTTTCACGTGACACACAAAAAGTAACATTTCATGGATTGCAATTACACACAGCTGCAAGAAAGGGAGAACTATTGAAGAATAAATATGTAGTCGTGTGTTGTAGACTATTTCCTATTAACATGAAAAAAAACAACTGCTGTGTTTAATATAAAAAGAAACCTTTTGCTTGCAATATTTCTGAGAACAGCTCCAGCTTTGATAGTGTCTCCAGTACTTCAGATATAATCAGCCCAAGATAAAAGTGACACCGTTGTACTGATGTAAAGCAGTGGTTCCAATAAAGTTTTTGGGCTGCCTGTTCAGCTTAGAGAAGCAGCTTCATTCACTCATTTTCAAATTGCTTATTCTGATCAAGGTCACGTGAGGCCTGGCACCTGCTCCTTGGTACGTACACACACACACACACACACACACACACACACACGCACGCACGCACGCACGCACGCACGCACGCACGCACGCACGACCATGCAGCTTTTCAAAAACTCGGAGAAAGAACACACGCATAGCTCCATCAAAGTGAAATGTTGGTCATCTAATATGCTAGAAGGTGTTCTGGAGAAAGGAGCCTGCTTACTGTGGAACAGTTGTCCCCCCCACCCATTCTGGTTCGTCTTGGCCCCCCTGACTACAGTACCATGAAACCCAGCTCCACTGTCAACAAGAGCCTCATTGTGCACAGGTATGCAGGCAAAGATGGTTGCATCTCAGGGGAGCCGACTCTCTTGGTCCCCCTACCGAAACTCCCCCTTACGACCCGGTCCAGCACCCCCCCCACTTCTGCTAGCCTCGGTCCTCCTCTCACACCACGTCACCTGCAGCCTCACACCCCCCCAACCCACCATGCACCTCTCCTTTGGTGTCCCTCTTACTAAAAGTGGTAAGGAACTTTTTGCAATCACATCAAAAGAGTGTTGGAAAAGAGCAAGGAGAAGAACACAGAAATCACCTGGGGGGACAACAGAAAGCATAATAGAATAAATCACCCCAGGGTGACATGATTTGCAAGGGGGAAAAACAAGAAAACTTTATGATATGGATAGAAAGGTCATAATTTACCGTAAGGGGTCCTGGCGTGTGTGTGCACGCGCACACGTGTGTGCAAGTCCTGGTCAGCTTATGTTGCAATGTTTTGGGAAGGGGGGCCTTTGAGCTACGTTGCCGTACTTTGCCTGTACGCTCAACAGGACGTCCCAACAAATGAGCCTTTGGTCTCAGTGGGGACTTGCCTAATAAGTCTCCCTTAATTAGGTTTAAAAAAATAAAAGACTCCTTTGTCAGAAGAGGTTTATCGCTGTGTGCGATTGAGGAAAAAAAAAAAAAAAAACCATCCACTTTTTCATTCCTTTTGATGTGGAAAACACAGATAAAGACTGCAAAGAGGCCCGGGTACGACCCGGGACCATTTGAACGAGCACAAATACGTCAGCATTCTACCATCAGGAGGGACCCCTGCACTAACGCACTTCTGTTGGCCAGCCATCACAGTTTAAAAGCCTTCAACTTTCTTACGGTGTTCTGTAACACCTGTGTCCTTGCTTTGATGCCTGGTGCGAGGCTCACATGATACTCTGTTTCACACCACTAGCTGACAGAGTGCATGGATGAAAGACATAAGGAGAGTTTATGGAACCAGATTTAGATGGCTGTATCATTTGCCACATTATTTGAGTACGCTTTCCATACATCATAATGACCGTTTTATGAAGTACCACAATGTAACTTGGTGGTTTCCTCTCCTCACCCCTCTCAGCTGTCTCGATTCGCTGCCTTGTGCTGTCCTAATCTCCGTCAGCCTTAGACCCAAGAGCTGCCATCAACTGGTCGACAGCGAGGCAGAGGATGTGCAAACGAGGAAGGAGCCAAGTGTAAACCACATTGCATCTGTGCCTTGGTGTCTCTCTCTCCGTCCTCCAGCCCCAGTCTGTATTTACACTAATTGCAACCTTTTAAACACAGGAGAGGGCAGACAGCACTAATCCTAGTCCTGTGCGCATGCCCGAAGACAACGTCTGTCTACCTGCGAGAAGGTGGCTCACGCGCAGTCAGGTGCAGAGCTGCTGTCTCAACAAGACAGCGTTGGATTGCAAAGGAGAACCTGCCTACAGCAGCTCCCTCCCCTGCCACCCCAGAGGTAACTCAGGTAACAGGTAATAGCTGAAATTTAACACCTGAGACTGCTTATTTGCATGACCCTTTGCAGGACTGACTTCATTAGAATAATTAACAATTGTATATGTCAATAATAGGTCTGATAGTGTTTACTCAGGATGAAAAATGACAAGGGGTTTTGGTTTGCCGAGTTTACGTAGTAAACAACCTACCTGAAAGCGCCATCAAGGGGTGTGTCAAACTGAAAATTACACCTTATATCTCCTCACCTTCACGTCACCTGAGAAACAGAGGACAGACTTTTTGCTACCCCCCCAGTCATGTCACCTTTACTCTGTTTCTCTTTTTCCTATAGCCCCTTTGAGCACACCTGTACATTTTCAGGACAGAGACAGCGAGCCCTTCAGCTATAAACCAAACTGTGCCAGAAAAAAAGGGTGATCACAGCATACCCTGAACGTGCCCCTTGTAACTTGTGTACATCAGGTGCCCGAGACACTGGCTGACCCAGCTAAAGGCTTTTCAAGAGGTACCCACCCCTGAGCGGAGCAACACTACTGCAAAACACCCTTTACACTCCCACCTCTCTCTAATCTTCATTTGCAATGAACTGTGTAATACCAAAGCTCACTGCGTTACCAACTAATTCCAAGAACCGACTGCCACCAGTTTATCAAATTCTAGGGAGTCCTGTCATCACAGAGCAAGCTTCACCCAAGTAACCTCTATTTCTCCAACTTAGCAGACTGAGTATTGTCTTTTTTGCAATGTGTCTATACTGAAAATGGTATTATAAACCAAGACATTTATAACTATACATTGTACTTTTCAAAGTAAATAAAAATAAATAAAAAGTAAATTCAATGCAATGCACTGCATATTGTATTTTACGATGCGTTTTAAAAATATGCTCTGATACCAAATTACTGAAGTGATTACTCACAAGACCAATGGATCAATGGGTCTGAAACCTTCTGACAAGGAATTCTGTCCTAAAAGCCTACTGAATGTGATATAATTTGATCTTGGATTAATGTATTATATTCCTACCTAATTTAGTATTACAAACACACATCTTAGCTCACTGACAAAAACTACACATTGTCTTTCTATAATGCATCACTTTTTCCCCCTCCTTCTTTTACAAATAAGTTTTCCTCTTGTTTTAAATATCTGATGTATCATATCTGCATGACAATGTTGCGCACTTTAAAGTGACTTTTTAACAGGAATTTTTTAAAGTAAATTGTGAATCTGAAAACAAGAACATCCTTTAGAGTAGGCTAAAATCAAATTGCTTTTTCTAAGTCATGGTTTCACATCCTCCGGCGGCTCTCGCTTCTAACTGTGAACAGGCAGTGGATGTGGACACCGTGTAGTCCCTTTCCACCAATCGGCAGTCTTTGTTGGTGGTTCAAACATGCGACTGGAAAGCCCCCCACGGTCAGCACTGCCTCTCCTCACTTCCCCATTTCATCTCATGAATCTGACCCTGTGTTTACCATAACTACGGGCCCCCCCACCCCCCTCCCTAGCTGTCACTTTCCACATCTCCTCAGCCCCCTGCCCTCCCCCAAAACACCTGACAGCTTCACTTCCTTCTCACCCAGCTGGGCCCAGCCCAGGTGCAGCACCTGTTGGAAAGCAGCCCGGCAGATCTAGTAGTTGCGGCTCCTTTCAGGTTTCCAGGCTTTTACTGTTAAACCGAGTCCAACACTCATTAGTCTTATGAGCGAGGCCCGCTGCCTCTGTCACGTCACCGAAAACCAGCCGTTGGTGTGGAACCGGGTGCGAATGATCCGCTTTCAATGAAACATTAGCATGCCAAAAAAAAGCGAGGCTACCCACTGCCTCTTTGGGAGTCGAGCTGTTTAAGATGAATATCATTACTGCATTACCGCCAGTTCTCTCTCACGTCAACATACACTGAAGCGCTTCAATGCGTTTTAGAAAGAATGGTGTGATTTGAACTCAGTTTATTGAAAGTGCTAACAACCAGCAATGCTGAAACAAGTCACAGCAGACAGCCACGTCTGCAACGACAAACGTCCAGAAAAAAGAACAAACATATAGTGCTCTGTGTGAAGTTAATCCAGCATCCTTCCCCTTTTAATTGCACAACACCTCTACTTATTGAACTGGTTTGGCATAAGCCAAATGACAAAAATACTGTGAAGGTGTTGCCCAACACTGCCAAATGTAACCAAACCAGCTTTAAAAACTGAAAAAACCTTAAGTCTCAAAAAGAGTTGACGGACAGAAAACGAAAGCACAGGTGAGCTTGTTCTACGTATTTCCAGTCTCGGCTAAAGAGCAAGTATAACACAAGAAGACGAGGACATAACACGGATGGTCTTACCTGGTGAGTTTGGTCAGAGTCAGAGTTAAAGCCTCGCTCACACCTGTGACACCATTTACAGATGAAATAGGAGCAGATTCCTACAAGGTCACGGGCATCTCGTCTCGGTGCCGTTTCCAAAAGCAGCCAACATCTAAACTCCTGTGTGACAGCGGTTCTTGTGCTCTGTCCTCTTCACCTTGGTCATTCGTGGCTCCCTCAGCTTTCTTTGCCTTGTCTCTCTGGAGTTGCTTGGACCTTAGGGAGGAGGGGGGGAAAGGGGGTGGTGTGTAGGTGAGGGCAAGGAGGGGGGCGGGTGATGAAAAAGTAGCCCCACAAATTCTTAAGGAGCGAGTGAGCAATTAGCGCAAAAAAAATACCTGAGTGTCACTGACACAAGCTGCACATTCCGCCGCGGGACGGAGGAAGAGGGGGTACTTTAAAGCGTTCCTACGAACAGCCGTAACCCCTGACACCGGGTGCGTCTGCCTCCCTCCCCACGAAACCAAAAGTAAAGCCTTCCAGTCAAGTCAAAAGCACCAGAATCCAACAGGCAGACGTAGTTAGAGGAACGCCTTCGGTGTTAAAGCACACAATAAATTAAATTAAAATAAAGTATAGCGATGAGTCAAAACGCGTAAGGCTGATACAACGAGAGTGGCTTGAGCGGTCCGCAGAGAGGCCGGCCGCATCTGAAAGAAGAGCCCCGTGTGGTCCCCCGTGCCCTTACTCCGCAGGCAGTGCTCTCACGGCGGTGGGGCTTGTGTTCTTTGTACACTCCCTGCCCATGGACTCGCCAAACCAGAATCGGGCTTCGGGATGAAACGCTATCCTCCTCAACGCAGCGCTCACGCTGGCGCGCAGCCAGGGCAGCTCAGCTCCTCCCGGGAGGGCTCGCTCGCTCACACACAC
>JABJVR010000013.1:1679805-1732121 GCA_025773905.1 Chitala chitala
ACAGTCCTATTCATGAGGAGTGTACCTGACTCCTTCGACAGCCCTATTCATGAGGAGTGTACCTGACTCCTTCGACAGCCCTATTCATGAGGAGTGTACCTGACTCCTTCAACAGTCCTATTCATGAGGAGTGTACCTGACTCCTTCGACAGCCCTATTCATGAGGAGTGTACCTGACTCCTTCGACAACCCTATTCATGAGGAGTGTACCTGACTCCTTTGATAGCACTCTGTTCATGAGGAGTGTACCTGACTCCTTTGACCGTGCTGTTCACGTGCACAGCTAAGGCTGTTGAAGAAACTCTGTTTTTCATTTCCTTAAATCCCCTCCAGATAATCACATTCCTCTCACTCCGATCCATTTAATTATTATTTTTTTTTACTTTCTTTGTGCTTTTTTGTTTGCCGGGATTGGCCAGAGAATGGACGGGCGGGTGACGCCGGATACACGGAGCCCAGGGGGACACCCCGGACAATAGTTAGGTTTGGCCTGGGCTGTGACATCACGGCCGGTGAATGTGGTTCTGTTGCTCCTCTTATCTGGACTCCATCCTTACTCCTCTCTGCCCTGCCCTTTTACTCACATAGCTCCTGAGTATTTCACTCTGTGTCTAAACAGAGAGGCATCTCTGTGTAATCAGTCCAGTGTTTCTTTAATGAATTGGTTCCCTTTTTATCTGAAACAGGGCATGAGGCATTGATTGTGTTTTCTTGCACAGTCTGACCTAAATAAATCCAAGAATGGCAGCGTCTCTGATACTTGGGTAGGTATTTTTATTTTCAGTAGGTCTCAGCGGTCTCTGAGACAGCTTCTGTTTGTTATTTAATGCCTTTTTAGTTTGGTTGATACTTGTACCGAGGTCAGATGTCTGCTGTTTTTTTTTTTCCCTTAGAAGGAGAAATTTGCTGTGTCCTTAGCTGCGTACAGTGTTAGGAAACCAACTGTGCCCTGATTTGGCTGGGATGCAAACATGGTCGACCACACCCGGCATAAAAAAAAAAAACATGGACAAATATACAGTTTTCATCAGAAACTTTTCAGCACCAACAAACAAGGTTCACAAAGCTGTGCTGCAGAAACATGGCGTTAGCAAATCGAAACTAAAACTTTGCGGTGAACGTTCTAGAAAACCAGTTCAAAAAATATGTATTTATTCATCTAGGAATCAATGACCCATCCCATCCTGGGCCAAAAAATACATCTGAAATGTGGAGTTTATATATGGAGTTGTGTTATGAGTGGTGATCTTTTTTTTGAAGTATTACCAGATTTTTGGCAGTGCCTCCTTGTGCAATACCCCAGTATCCCATAAACCAGAGCCTAACAAGCTGTCCAGTGATTTAATAACTGTAGCACGTAAGATCACAATTGAGGTAATAACATTAATAACATTTCCCATCACTGGACATGCTTTTGTTGTCTTGGAAAGAAAGACGTTAAAAATTTTTCTAATGTTCCACGTAACTGAAGTGTGTCTGAAGCAAAGGTAAGTCCTGGATGATTGCTTAGATTAGTGTTGTTGATGATGATCTGATCCCCGAAGACACTGAAAGGCTGGCAGGTTTGGACATCTACAAGGCAGTAGGTGTAGGTCCTCCCGAGTTATGCACGAACCCATCAGCGCCTTTGCCCAGAGTTCACAGAGGGGATTTGCAGGAAATCACTCAGCAGTAGTAACTGAAATTATAGTTTTTGTGTTCCCAACTCAAATACATAATTAAGGGGGTTCTAATTGCACATTTGGCCTTTTGATGATCCTCAAGGCAGTATGTACTAGATAATTATTTTTTATCTACATTCTCTTGAGCCTTGTTTTATATCGTACCTTTGAAAAATTAACTACGGGGGGAAAAAGTTTTGAGAGCGATGTTATGGATACATAACACAGGTAACTGGTGTTCTTTATGTAAGGTAAATCAAACACAACACCTCAGGGGTCATGTTATCACAGTGATGTGCCCCCGCCTTCAACTGACAAAGAGTTTGTGTGCAGCTGTTTGTAATATTCCCAAAAATGTGAGGTCACCTTTGCTCTGCTGTGACTCTCTGGATTACATCTCTGTATGCAGGGAAGGTCCCAGATTTCAAATCTGACTTAATGGAAATAAACTTTCACTGTCGTGATCGGTTTACAGCTCAAAATGTGTCATGATGTTTGGATTGTGTATGGGATATCTCTCCTTAGTAAATGCATGTCACAGCAAAATGTTTTGCCATCCACAGACTACAAGACGTTCCTGGATCAATTCAGCCAAACACAAAATCTCATACTTTGTAATGAAATGCTATAAAAACAGCCAGTATTCTTCTCAAAAAGGGAGAATATATTCTTTCTTAACTCACGTTTGCTCCATAGTCCCCTGAAGTATTTAAGATATGTTTCAATTTCAAAAATGAAATAAGCTCCGTAACGTTTATGAATAGAAGACACCAAACCAGCCAAACAGGGTGGAATGTGGACCAGATTTAAAGAATAAAAACACTTCTTCACATTTGTTTGCTGCAAGTGCTTTTAATTCTGGTGATTTTGGACGTAACTTAGAGGCCCGGTTCTGCCTTCTCCTGAAAGCAACAGAACCATGTTATCAGTCTTGTACGAACCGAATGGGTGTTACACGGGTGTTAGTTCAGATGAGGCACCATGACATCTTGTGTGTTGGCACTGTGGCACCGAGGGGCCAGACGGGAGAATGGCAGGGTGCATGGTTTAGGGAAGTGTGCAGTGCCCTGTAATGTTCAGTATGTGCTAAAAGAATGAAATTCAATGTTTAAGCGTTGCAGTGATTTATTTGAAAAGTGTCATCATGTGACTCCTCTGTAGTCTTGGGTTCTAATCCAGCTCTGTGTGTCTGGAATTTGCATGTTGTCTTTTTTTTTTAACTCCTGGGTTTTCATCCCGTAGTGCCAACGGGTGTGAACAGCAGAGAGTCGAAATTGCCCCTTTTGTTACTTTGCGTGCATGGCTTGTGTTGGTCTGGTCCCATTTAGGGTGTACCCTGTCTTGTGCCCTGGGTTAATTTACAAACTCCCCGTGACAATGAGCTGCATAATCAGTTTGGACAGTAAAATTAACCTTGAGGCATTTTCTGCAATGTAACCGTATAGAAATTTCTAAACAGAACGTGCTCAACATTTCTGGGCTAAAGCGGCCTGGGCAAACTATCTAGAGAGGAATATTAATCTTGCATATCAGGTCAAGCAGGCCTGTGGTATCCAGCAGATTTGAATTAGCATGAGAACCATTTCCCATGTATTGTTTAGTGACTGCAGTGGAGAAGAATGGATAGCACATGTCAAATGTTTGCAATTGGAGGTGATTGAAGGATCTTTTGATGTAGTGTCAAAAAAAAACTGTGCCCTACACCTATGACTTTTCATGCTTTCCCTTCAACAGAAAAAGCAGTTTGTTTTCTGTTTAGCTTCTGTGTGGTATAATGTTTCACAGTGTGGAGAGGAACTTCTCAGGTGCTTGAGAGTGATGATGTGAAGCCTGCACTGACAGTTATGGTGGGTTCACGTCTACGCAAATTGTGGGGTGTCACGTTCCAAACAGTCAGACCCAAAAAGCAAGGCTGGCGAGGCCTATTTGTGGGTCAAAGGGTTTATTAAACACTATATGACAGCTAAGGTACAAGTGTTTCATTAATTGGACGTGAAAAGGAGCATAAACACGAGCGTAATAGATAGAACCAGTGTAGTGCAGTCCACAGGTACACTGGCAATATCCGGCAAGGCACAGAGGAAACAGGAGTGAATATAAAGGGACTTACTCAACTAGAAGCCAGGATAAACAATTACAATTAGAGGTTCAGGGAAAGAAATGGAGAGATAGAAATACGAAGCTAGATAGGACAGAGAGCTAGAAATGCACTCAACTAGACAGAAGAGGTCCAGGGACATAACACAGGACCAGCCCAGGGTATGTGTGCCCCTGTGCAACAGTTGGGGGGTCAAAGCAGTGCCAGTCCAGCCTTGCTCAGAAGCAGGGTCTAACCACACTGGACTCCTCCCTCGACCACGTCACAGTAGTGTGATTTGTTAGGGCATTTCTGCTTCCAGAGAGCAAGCAACGTGTTTAATGTTCAAGTGAAGATGGTATGATCCAATCAAGTTTGCCATTGGTGTTATGTTGTCTTTATTCATTAAATTTGTGTTTGCCTCAGAATTACTATTTACAAAGTAATACTACAACTGGCACATTGACGTGTTGTTCGTTGTTTGATCTGAATACAGTGTTACTTGGAAGGGTAACTCAGAAAGTAAAGTATGATTTGGATGTATCTGCAAATTTAGCAGGTTTACAAATAAAAAGTGCCACTCTCTACAATTATATGATGTAATGGGTCAGAAATGACACAGCAAGACAGAATCCTCGTAGCAGAGTACAATCTCTATTTTGCCGAAGGTAAAGGTACAGAATCGCAACGCTGAGGACAGTTCCAGTACATCAGGTCCAGGTTGGTTCTCCAGGCAGGCAGTTCAGGACAGGAATGGGGTTGGGCTGAACAGGAGGTAAGAGAGGTTAATCAGGGAAGAACATATGGACAGCAAGGCAACTCACAGACATGGGAGAATGTTTGCTCAGTTTGACGCATACAGTATAAACGCAATACTTCACAATGTTGTTTCAGGACTCAGGATTATTATAGCCGCAATAATTCCCCATGGCTGGGAGGTACTAATCATTGGGCGTGACATATGTACATACATATTTTTCTAATTTTGTGTCTAGAGATCTGTGTGAAACAGTATTTGACTGCTAATTTTTAAATTTGGGCTTGAGAAAATGTATGAGTAATGTGTACAAGATATAAGATAGCTTGGCCTGTTCCAAAACCAGGTACCCATGGAGACAGCAACATGAAGCAGATCTCGGCAACCCAGATGCAGACAGCTCTGTATCCCACCTCAGATCTTTTGTTTGTGTATCTTATGCATGGTTTTGCTCTTTCAGGAAATGGGCAACCAAAGTTGACACATTGAGTTTGGTTGTTAGCTTGCAGGTTTTGTGGTCTTCTCCACGATGAAATGGGTCACCCCTGATCGATTTTTTTTTTATTTCCCTCCTGCAGCCTGGTACTTGGATGGGGTCTGAAACGTTCCATGCCGAGCTGAAGTAATGTTCCATTTCAGAGACACGCAGCGTGCTCTCTGGATGCCTCTTACTTCAGCTGAAACTTTACAGATGGCGAGCGTATAATTGCTAATCATAAAAAGTCAGAGCGTTTTTTTTTTTGCGGGCTGCGGATTTGCGCTCTGCCCTTTTGCTGTGTCTGTCCTCGACTGACTTACTCTGGTGCGTTTCACTTAATCTGCTGCATTACTAAAAGCACAAAGCACAAGGGCGCCCAGCTCTGATTTAGGAAAACCTGGTGTTAAGACAGCATCAACCCAGCTTCAGTGCTGCGGTGTTATTTTATGCTCTGAAGTAAGTCTTTGGCTGCGGTGTCATCTCGTGGTATTTCAGACATCAGGAAGCCAGTAATTAAAATTCACATTAATGATCTGCAAGTCAAACCCTGGCAGGAGTTGGGTACCCATTTGTGTGTAGAGTTCCTTCTTTTTCTTCTTCTAAAATGACCTCATCTAAGGTTTGCTTAAACCCCTGCCTCTCTGTTTACGTCTCTGAAACCACAAGAAAACATGTTAAAGCGCCCCCAAAATAATCAATGTGATTGAAGTTTGCTTAGAAATATGCTTATTTGTTTTGTTTTGTAATGCAAGATACCATGGAAAAATAATAATGAAAAAGGATGGAAATAGATGGAGATTAAAGAGATTCTTGAAGTCGTCATAAAGGGACTATTGAGAGAGGTTTTCCAAAGTTTTTGTTTGAATTGTTTGGACACTGGGAAAGCCGCATAGCTTCAGAGAAGGTCTCATTCCACAGAGACAAGGGGAACTCATTCCACAGAGACAAGGGGAACTCATTCCACACCTCGAATACCCTGTTGGACTTTTTGAGAAATAAGGTAATCTGACAAAAAGCTACTGTAAATGTTGCTGTGGTCCTTCTTTTTATTGTGAACCAAACTGTATGTGCAGCCACAAGGACATATTAATACTGCAGTTTTACCTGATCTGTTGAATCGTGTACCTCCTCCACCCTCCCAGGCAGATGCTTGTAGTTGCAGATTCTGGGCGCATTTCACCTCAACACCAGCAGGGGCACCAGTGTTATTACAGAACGTTAAACTTTTTTGGAGGTTTTTGAATCCAGCACTTAGTACTTAAAGAGCAGCTAGTATTATATTTAGAAAGTTTGGGCGAACTAAAGAATGCTGGTAGAAGGCATTACATGTATTCTGTGTGTGTGTGTGTGTGTGTGTGTGTGTGTGTGTGTACGAGCTACTAAGCCTGAGACGTGTTTTCACTGTCTTTTGTTTTAACAGTATTAAATGGAACTGTCATTCATAACCATCTCCTGATGCCATCACACCCGTAGGCCTGTTCCATGCGTTCTCCCCCCAGCAAACCTGCTGCGATATGGTGTGTGCTCCAGGAGCCCAAACCTCCGTGCGGTCTGTCCCGTGTGCCAGTGACAGTCCCGGATGAGTTCAACAGCTGCACGTCACTCCCAGAGCTCTCTGGGTGACACAAGTGATGAGAAAACCTGCAGGGTTCACCTGGCCACCATTTCCCTATAGGGACAATTTGGACACTTTTCTGGACAAAATGATCCCCACAGCTTTAACACGCGCCTCGCTCCATATTATCATAGTTTGCCTTGTAGTCAGTGGCTGGAGTAGTTCACGCCGCGTGTCATGTGTGCTGTAATGGAAAAGCAGACGTATTCCTATAGGAAATAGGAAAAAAAGACTGAAATCAAAGACAGGAAAGGGCCGCCGGATTAAGAATTTCAGGAATATCATGCTGGGGATGGACTGGTTCGTACTGCTGGTTTGTCCATTCCACAGAGCGTGAGAACAGTCCTTAAAACCAGTCACTGGCATGGCACACCCAAGGCCATGTGCTCGGTTCTCTTCGGACAAAATCAGTCTTCTGCTGTTTGAATCGGCGCCCATGGTTATCGAAAGGAAATTATCGGAACCTACTTTGACTCGAACTTGAACAACTGTTGCATAGCTGTGGTGAGACAACGTCCTCACAGAATCCAGGAGACTCTGCTCCTCTGGCTTCCTGACTCCAGACCACTAGCTGTCTCACCTCTAGGCTGTTCTGCAACAAAGGCAGATTCACAATTTCAGACCGGCTCTGCTTGCGGCATTGCTGTGGGAGGGTTTACTTTCACCAGAGGTGAGGTTTGCTCTGCAGCTCATTCATGTAAACCCCTATATGCAGGACAGATTCTGATTTTTCATATATAACAGTCCACTAACTGTTGTTTTCTTATTTAGGACAAACCTTACATGGGTGTAATACCCTGGAGGATACAGTTTTTCTTGTTGTGTGAAAGGCTTGTAAAGGGTTAATGTACATCATATAGTGATGGATGTTTTTTCTTCTTTTCTTGTATATCTTTAATATTTTAAAACATTTTGGTAGAGTAGGTGGCTGGTTCATTTGGTAGAAAATCAGGCTGGAATGTGGAAGTCTCCTGGCTTGAATCCCACTGCTGCCACCAATTTATCCTTGAACAAGACACCTACAGTTAGCTTCTCAGGTGCCAAATAATGGCTGTGCACTGCTCCCCCTCCAGGGGGATGGGTTAAATGCAGAGAACCAATTTAATTGTAACATGAATATGTAGTGACTGACAATAAAAAATAAAAAGTTCTAATTACAAGTTATTTCATTAATCATCTGTAACATGTTTGCTGCACAGTCGAACTATTATTCTTTTTTATTGTCTTTTCCGATAACAAAAAAAATTATCAGCACGAAGATCAGATGAACAGAGTACGAATGTTGAAATGTAGCTGTGGTCCAGGTGTGTTTGTTATTGCTTATTAGATGAATTTTATAATTTATAGCATTTTGATGTGTCTCTGTGATAGCCGTGCTGAAAATTGGAGCCAGCTTGTCGGAGCTAAACCAAGCAAATCTGTACAAGTATCAAATGGGGTCCAGTGGCTTTTGGAATGTAGACTAGCACATGTGCAGCGCTGTTTCAAAGTGGATGTTCTTTTCACCGAGTGGTTTTGCTCTGAGTCACTTTTCCAGGGTTTAAAAACTATGCGGATCAAGGCAATCATGTTATTTGCCTGGATATAACCAAAAGTGGATGGGTACATGCAGGGGCCTGAGAGAGCAGTATGCAGGGATGACAAATCTTCCATATCAGGAGACTTTCCTTGGAAGCAAAACAATACCAGATCAAGCACCAAGTTCAATAGAATTAGGATTACATCATGCTGTCAACACTGAGGCTTTGAGGAACGGTGTCTGCACTTAGTTTTCAGCGCATCTGTCTCCAGATTTTTGTGCACCCGGCATGTCTGAGAACAAACGGCGCTGTTCTAGAGCATTGTTGTGAATACGACCTTTAGGTAACGTACAGAGGGTGGCGGGAGACACGTGGTCGAGAGTCCAGCTGTCACAGACCTGTTCTTTCCTGTTTGAATTGCAGGCAGTCACAGGCAGGCGCTTCGGGGGCAAGGATTTCCGTGCTGGACTGGAGAACGGGATTCTGCTGTGCGAGTGAGTTTAAGCTGCCGTTCATCCAACGCTGTCCTGGCCACCGCTCACCCTGTCAGTGTTTAGGCTACCGTTAGCTGTCATTTCTGTGAACATACTACTTCAGTATATAAACGCTTTTTTTAACCAAATGTCTTTGTCAATTCTGACATGGTCAACATTAATTTCTCACAGGAATTAATAGGCATTTCACTTAATGGTAGCAGTTTGCTTACAGCTGGCTTCAAAACTCTTTGGTGATGGGTCCTTCCCGTGTAAACGAAAATATCTTTAATTCCTGTTTAAACTTTCCTGTTTAGTATTA
Source organism: Chitala chitala (assembly GCA_025773905.1). Lineage (NCBI taxonomy): Eukaryota > Metazoa > Chordata > Actinopteri > Osteoglossiformes > Notopteridae > Chitala > Chitala chitala. Next base: position 1,688,709 of record JABJVR010000013.1, read on the forward strand.
AAGGTCTTCTTGAACAGAGACCACCAGGCAAGTCATAAAACATTGCTGGGAGGAAATGACTAAATTATGAGTGATAAATCGTAAGCTGTAAATTCAAACAACAGCACAGAGTTTCCATTAGTGAACATCAGTGGCTGTTTGCAAATGTCCTGATGTGTGCTTTAAATGAACTTTGACTGTTGTGTGGTTTTTCTTTGCTTTAGTGCTGTCTGCAATAACTGGACTTGTTTGTGAGTCCAATTTACTTGACCTCCTGTGCTTATTGCTTTCATCCTTATGCCAGAATTAATTTCTCAAGGCAAAGAGAGATTTGGCCACGGAGGCCGGCTGGAGATTGTTGCATCTGTTTCCTGTAAAAATTGACTCACAGATGGTATGTGGAAGCATGGGAGTATTTTTACCTTATGCATGCCAGCCTCTCTTACACTGATGTCGGAGCGGCAGGTACATAAGTTAGTCTGCCACTGAGAATCAATGGGCTGAGCTGTGCTTCTGTCAGATAATACGATGGCGATTTGAGTTTCTGAATCTAGTTGTTGTAAATTGTTGCATTCAGTCTTTCCCGATTGGCTGGCGAGTTTCTCTCTGATGATCAATGACCTGTTGATGACAGGATGCTGATTTAATTTTTTATTTTTTGTCAAAACCCACAGTTGCAATTTTCTGAAACTTTTATGAAGCCCCGGTGTCCTCCCAGTAGAGCAAACATTCACAGCAGATGAACGAGTCCTTCAGAGTTACCAGTGAACATACCTAGCTGTCTGGTGGCCATTTCCATACATGTAGTCAAGGCTCCTAAGAGTAGAGGTGGTTACAGAAGGTGTATACTGTGTCTTCTAGGTGTGCACAGTAGGTATATCCCTCTGCTTCATTCAGTGGTGCCTGTGAAGAATTTAACACTTCGGCATGGCACTGTTTTCACAGGTAGAGTGGTGTCTGATCGGAGTATTTTGCAGTTCAGGCCTAAGCCCTGTAATGATGGAGCTTATACTATTTTAACATTGTGATAGAGGCACCACAGATGGCTCCTGTGTGTGGAGACCTTCAGATGTCGGTGCAGTGGACGAATGAGCAGCCTAGAAATGCAGTGAAGTCGGACTTCAGCGGAGACGTGTGCACCTTCAGGAAACCCAAGAACATTTACAGTTCACTACGTGCTTTTGGGTTTTCTGAACAGACCAGACATTCTGCTTCTTTATAAAGCAAGGATTGCTGAAGGGGGGGATATCCCAAGTCTTAACTGCTCTGGTAAAATGGGCAGCTTTTGGTAGTGGTTGCAGATACCCAGGCGTTCGACTGTTGAGACGTGTCAAGAGGAGCGAAGAACAAAGGCCCAGTGTTCCCTGGGCAGCGTTGGGTCGAGGGCCAGTGGCTGCTGACATGTCTTTGTGTGCCTCTGCAGACAGCTGAGTGTTTTCTGCACTCAGTCACACGTCGTTTGGGTGGCAGATGTCCCACAGCCGACACCCTTCATCTGCTGAGCTGGGATCACACAGGCGACGCAGAACTGAACTCTTCTGCCTCACACACACACACGCCATACGCAGACACACACACGCACACACCATAAACGCACAAATAAGCAAACACACCATACATACATATTCACACGCCTGCATACATACCGCCCACACGTGCATGCACACACACACACGCGCACACACACACGCCAGACACACACAGACATACCACCTACATGCATATGCACATAAACTCGTGTACATGTACACACACACACACACACACACAAGTACACAAGTTCATGTTATTTGATATAAGGAAATGCATGCTACTAACGTGTGTTTCTTTAGTTACACATTAGCCTATCCATAAGCCTCTTGTGCCACACACTTCCCTCCACTTTGGCCAGTCGCAGCGGTTTTTGTAGAGCATTTTTTTCAAACCTGCGTGAATATTTTTGATACAGATGTGCACAAACAAAATGCTGAATCTTTGACAATTCAGAAGAGCATGTCATTCTTTTTTTTAATATTATTATTTGTCCAGGAACCTACTTGTGAAGCTGCTGATGACGGTGGCCCACATGGGCCATAACAGATGGCCGTGTGCCGTGTGTCCTCTGAAGGGAGACTCACTGAGGATTGACTCCACATCTCCTGTCCAGCAGCTGACACAAAACTACTTCCCGAGCACAAACGAGAAATGCCTCCCGTGCGGCGTCCCTGTTTCGCTGGCGCTTAGCTCTCACGCTTTTTGCTCCCCTGTGCAACTCGCAGACGTTTATTAAAGCTTTAAAGTTTTGAAGCTAAAGCAGAGACGTTTGGGCGGCTGTATATCTTCGGTGGTGTCCGGAATTCGGTGATAGTGTCATCACCTTGATAATTACTACGAAATGTGCTTAACATTGTCGCTGACAGGTCTATAAAGGAGACGTGTATAATGGTAACAAATATGACCGTTCAATATTTATGTGACTGCGTACGTGCAGCAAGGGCAATAGCTTCCCAAACACAGCTGGGAAAGCAGAGGTCCAGCCCTTCCTCGCTGGTGACCATGACGACGGTGGACTCCTCCCTGGCAGTTCCCTGGACCTGGTCTGGTGCTCAGGGTGCTCAACAGGTGCATCCTTCCTAGCCCTCGACTAAGGCTGTCCGCGCTCATTTCCTTTAATTTCACATTTAACCCTGAATAGTTTATTACACCTCACCGGCATATACTGTACGAATTTAAAATGCGTGTACGACATTTTTTTCTGCATAATTATGTTTAATGACCCACGTGTTCGTTTCCTCGTTCCGCTCTACCTCGTACACGGTACGGCGACCCTTGGGCAGCCCCTGCGAGGTGGACAGGTGCGTTGTGCTGCGATGGCCGAGTGAGGACAACGCTTGACAAAACAGCTTGTCCACAAGGCCATTTGCTAATCTTCACACAGCTGTGTTGTCGATGCAGCTCTGTTTTGGACTGCTGTTTTATCGCACTTTAATTGGAAATAGAGTTTTGTTTTTTTCTGAACATCTTTTTCATGCCAAAGTATATTCTTGCCCTTCCAGTGATTCCATGAGAATATAGTAACCCTGAGTGTTGCAACGAAGACTTCCCACAATCTCACGGTGCTTTGTAACCAAAAAAGGCAGGATGTCATCAATCCGGTCTTGTTAGAACGGACATTCTGCCTCATTTGTTTTCCTGTATATATTGTTTTTTAAACCTAATTGGCAGTATGGTCACACACACAGCCTTAGTGTCAGCTGTCCTGCAGGTGTATGTGACCTTTACAGGGCCACACCCTTAACATTGGGATCGGATCTAACACGTGAGTTTTCCGGATGATTCTGCTTCTGCCTACGTACATCTGAGATGTATCCGTTCGTTGTTAAACCGGAGGACTGCGGCCAGTGTTGTTGCACATTGAAATTGCAGGACAAGTTAGTGACGACAAGGTACTAACATACAGAGGGCTGAACAGTGCCTGTGCACTAGTCTAGATACAGAATATAAAATATTTACTTAGAAATTAGGTGTTTAGGCTCTGTAAGAAGGGAGGAAGACTTTGCTTTGACAACTCTATTATTTTTGTCTTTTTTTCCCAGCATACCCTACTCTCTGGTTCTGCCTGTTAGACCCTTGCTAGACCTGTAGTTGTGTTTGTTGAGTAAAATGTGAGATACGCCGGGGCTTTTTAAAAGCCAGGCCCGCGCCTGCCTCCCGACAAAAACTCCCCACATTTCCTCTCAGGAAGCCCCCCCACCCTGCCAGCAGGGTTTCCTCTCGTCCTTTGCTGACACCGGCGCAGGCCTTGAGACTGGACGTTTGTGGAAGGAAAACACACACACACACACATACACACAACAATGTTAACAAAAGCGGAGCACGTTGGTGGGAATGTCATTTTTGGGTTTACGTGCATGCGGCTCTGATAACCCTCGAGTGGCAGGCCTCGCTGATCCACAACTTGAAGCCACGTCCTCTCTTTCCACAGGCTCCTGAGCTCCATCAAGCCTGGTCTGGTGAAGAAGATCAACAGGCTTCCCACCCCCATAGCTGGACTGGTGAGTGTTCATCTCCAGCCTCGCTTCCCGTTCGGTGTCTGCACGCTACAGCGCCCTCTCTAGACTTCTCTCTGTCTTGCTCAGGTAGCAGACTTTCAGAACAAATAAGTGTTTTCTCATGTTTTTAGCACTCCTTCCTGACCTCTGAGCTCTCAGCTTGTGTGAGTAGCTGGTGCTGTTCCCTGTAGGTTTCATCTTCTGTAATCCCTCACTCCTCACTCACCTGAGCCAACACTGCTCTCCCCTACATCGTTAGCTGTTTACGTGTACAAACCAGCCGCTTAAACCGCACGGTCATTGAAGAGAATGCCTTTATCTGTGCCACCCCTCCCCACTCCACTCCTTACCCCCGTTAGAACAAACAGCACATAAGAACAATACATTTGTTGTTTCTCACGCTGCACATGAAGATAATTAGTTTAATCTGGCTGTGGAGGCCACTAATTTTGTTATCTTTATTCTGCCTTTATCACTTGTTCAAATATCTTGACAGAGCGGACACTGTTCAACAGATAAGGACGGACCAGTTGAAAAGCTCCTGCGTTTTTTATATATATATACACACACACGAGTTATATGTTGACAAGCTTCATATATATGGTTAATGCCTGTGGGCGTGTCTGTGTTTTACACAGCTGACTGAGTTTTTGTATGCACATAAGAGTTATGGCGGCATTGTCCGTCTTTAACTAAATAGCCTCCTTCAGAGCTTTCTGGCTTTATCTGTCCAGCAGTTGCTCGTAATAAAGTCTCCGTGACGGGTTTTAAACACACCATTGCTGTGTACTTCTGCCTGAACATGGTGGGACTCTTGCTGTTGTTTGGGAATGCAGGTGTAATGTTTACACAGCTTTGTAGAGAGCAGTCAAGAAACTCCCTTGTAGCCAGGAAGGCAAGGCACCGAATGGAAGTTTGTCTTTCAGCTGCTCCCGTTCAGTGTAATTACAGACTGAGTAGCATAATGGTTGAGAATATCTGAAATGAAACAGCCCTGCTGGGGTGCTGGGAGGAGGGGGGGCAGACATTTCCCTGTGGTTCCTGTGGACTTCTGATTATTGGCTGTGGGACTTTCCCATCTGTGTGGAAAAATAGGGCCTGACTTTGACACTGGCTCAGTGGTACGCCTCCTATGACACTCACATTAGAGAGGACGTCTTTGTCTGTCCATGGGAAATCCTGGCGAGGCGTGGCTGAACACTGTGATACTGTCCAGGAGGATGTCCAGTGTGACTTCAGGGTCTGCCTGTGCTTCTGTGCACCTGCCTAACCGTGCAAGAGATGCAGGTAATTTAGTTCCATGCAGTGTAAATGTAAATCGTAGTGGAGCAGGCAGCTAGATGGACAGATGCTGTTCTGTTGGACCCAATGCTGCTTTGACACCCCAGGCTGAGATAGAAACACTGAGTATGCTGATTCAGTTCAATTCAACTCAAATTATTTTTATATAGCGCCTTATCTGAAGAAAGGTTGTGGTGCGTGTAGCAAGGACAGCTTTGTCCCTTTGGTCCACATTCCAGCTCCTTCTTCTCTGCCTCACTGCACGTCTGCCTGAGCTCTGTGTTCTAGTCCCCAGGCACCCCGCCCCGTGTCCACTTCCTGTGTGCCACACCCCCTTTTCCCCCCTCTTCCCGGCCATGTCATAACAGTTTATGTAAGTGTTCGAAAGTGCCCCTCTATGTGCTTTGCGGCCTTCGCAAACCCGCCAAGTGTTTTCTTTAAGGGTGTTCAGCATGCTCTGCATCCTGAGATTGTGGCATAAGCGTTTCACATCTGAGAACAAAAGGCCGCAGGAAGTGTGGTGACTGCAAGGACACCTCCCAAACTGTCATGCTCGCCGTAACGTGAATGAGTTTGTGTGTGGAGCATGTGAGGAAATGCATTTCACACCTGTCCTTTTTTTATGTTCTGACATTAATGAGATCCTCTGGCCGGTCTTCATTTGTGACCTTGAGGTCTTTAATAGGAAATTACTTAAGGCATGGTAAGAATAGAGCCTGGATGTGGTGGGAATCCTTATAAAACAATGCCAAGATGTGCTGTGGTATATGAACAAATTATGTAATATAAAAGTGTTATTTTTGCTATACGTTAGCTGACGCTGATGGACTTGTTTTGCTGTTCAAGCAACTAAAAGATGAAGAATGAGTGATTTGTTGGTTAGATTATAGTCTAAGTGTTTTACTCTGTCATTTTGACTGGCGGGATACCTCCTCCATATATAACAGACCTTCAGATACACACACTCAGATGTCGCTCGGCTTTCAGTTCACATGCTCACATGACTGTGTTCTACAGATGTCTAAATGGAAAATTCCCACATCTGTGTGTGTAGTGATTCTGCAATACCTTTGCCTTCCTACCATTTTTACGGTTTATGCGGTTATAGAAAAGGCTAAATTTCATTGTCTTTAATTCCCTGCACTTTTAAATTAAATTCTGCGGTCTAGTGGGATTATTAGTGTCTAAAGAATCAGCCAGGTACAGATTAACATGAGAAGTACAAAAGATGGAGGTTGGAGAACAAGATATCTAATAAATCCATGTATCATTCTGCTAATTAAAGAAACTGGTAGTGGCAAGTCACATCATTTGCTGTGGAGCGGCAGGTTCTGTGTAATTACACGTTTCAAACCGCATAATTACCTCATGTCATGAGAAGAGTTATTGGCCAAACCTCAAGTCACATGACCAGTCATGCAGGCTGGGGGGGGGGACTGGTGATGACAGCAGTGAGACGTCTTTAATGACCTGGCAAAGCAGCTTGTCCACACTAGACCCATCCTGGCACTAGAAAGATGTCTGGCCTGTTCTGTGTGGATAAGTTTGTACTCATTAGTGGCTACATGGCTGTTGCAGTCAAGTGTTTGTCTGGGATTCAGTACCAGATTTATACAACATTTTGTCCTAGATTAGAGTAGTGGTTATTTTATAATTTTAATTTTTATTTATGAGCTAGCTTTTTAGAAGGTACCCGGTGTGCGTGATCGTGCACAACTTTGCTTACATGTGGTGTTTTCAGAAGATACCCAGGGCATGTTCTGGTGTGATCTTGTGGATTTTTACTCCTCAGTCACTTTTGTCTTTCACGGAAATTCAACTGAAGACATCTCTGTAAATCTGCATGTTTATTTAACCGTAGCTTTACCCTGGTTAGTCTTGTTCTTTGAGGAATGCCATTGCTGATCTGACTCAGCAATACATTGGTAACATCGTATGTCGCAAAACCTTCCAAAAGTACGAGGACTTTTGTATATTTCTGTTCAACCAGTTAACATTGTTTCACGTGTATAGTTATTAAATAATCTTGACTGTAAGTAGAGTTATTGAAAGGCCTTAAAACGCATACTGTCAGATAGGGAATGGAAAAAAGTTTGTTATTTCTGTTTGATTACTTTTGCATGGGGGGGATTAGGTCCCGCTTTGCTTGTGCGCCCCTCTGAATTTACACAACCTCCTCACCTCTCCCCCACACACGCACACAAAAACACACTTCAGCTGGAATACACCTGTTATTGACAGTGGCTCTGAAGGTGTGTTGTTCAGGTGAATTGGTATCTCTAGATTGACTGCCTAAGATAATGGATGGATGGATGGATGGATGGATGGATTGACTACCCAGCAAACACAAAATGGTCAAATAACGTTAGCTAAACGTTTAGGGAACGTTAGGAACGTTTAGCTAACGTTATTTGAACGTTTTGTACCTGCTGGGTATAATATGTTAAAGATTTGTGTGATCTGACGCCCCAACCCCCAGAAGGCGTCTCGTGACAGACAGAAGAGAATGAGTATTCAGAACAGGTGAAATTCAACACCAGTCATCGGACACCTGAGCACTGAGAGAAAGGTTGCTGATGTTTACGATGAATGTTGTTGTTATTGAAACACAATAAATGCTGTACCAGCCCAGTGTTTTCAGTTGTAGATGAACTCAGTTGATGTGATCTGCTTTAACAAGTGTAACTGATTTAGGCTGATGACATTTCTATAAGCGCTTTCAATTAAAGTGATTGATAAAGTGTGACTGATGTATGCTGTTAAAATGTCCGTAAGCACTTTATTTAAAACCAGTTATCGTGCAATAAACGGTGCACACAGCATGTTGACCGTTACTTTTAATACTCTTTAATTGATTTGATATTATTTCGGAAATCTTTTTCGGAAAGCTTGTCTTTCCGTTCATGCAGATCGCGATTTAATGCGATTCTCGTTGTGCCGCTGCAGGCTCAGATCTCGAAAAGCGGATTTATATCGGAAACAAAGTCTCGCTAATGCATGATAAGGTGAAGTGGTCCGTGTTGACGTCTGGCATGAGGGTAGCTTATCGTTGTGTGCGGTCATCTCCCGAGGCGGTTCCTCTGATATTCTGTTGAACCTTTCATTGCATTAAGAAAAGAAGCAGGGCAGAGATCCCCTGGTTTGGTGGGCTTTGGTACAATATCTGATTCCATTAATGTTTCGCGGATTTAGTATAGTGGATGTCTGAGCTGCATTTACATGCATTACAACTGAGTAATTAATTAATGAAAGCAGTATATGTATATTACACATGAACCACTGTATGCAGCAATCATGTTGCTGATTATATGTTTAGTTTTACACACATCTTTAGTAGTGTGGACAGTAGATATTTTAATATTGTACTGGTTACACTCCTTTTGCAAGTATGAGCAGATACAGGGTCAGTATAGTGGTATGCAATACATGGGGTAAGGGTACCAGTATTAAAGGTACAGGATCAGTATAGTGGTATACAATACATGGGGTAAGGGTACCAGTATTAAAGGTGCAGGATCAGTATAGTGGTATACAATACATGGGGTAAGGGTACCAGTATCAAAGGTACAGGGAAAATCAGTCTCATACCTGCACACAGCTCAGAGTTGACATTGGCGGAAGAGAACCGTGACACCTGTTTGTCCTGCCTCCAGGCGGCCTGGAGGAGCCAGGCCAGGCCATTCAGAAAGCTGAACAGGGCGAGAAAGGGAATTTGGGTCAGGTTGCAGGGACTGAACAATAGGCTCCGGGACACCTGCAGAACGGCGTGCAGCGAGCAGCTACCGAGCAGTGGGAACAGGGCTCTCACTGGGCATGTCCACCGGCTCACCAGCGCCTTTTGTTCCTCCAGGACAACCTGACGCTCTTCCTGAGGGGCTGTGAGGAACTAGGGCTGAAAGGGTCACAGCTGTTTGACCCTGGGGACCTACTGGACTCCTCCACATACCCTAACGCCAAGTAAGAGACCACACACAAGGCTTGTGATTTCTCTGCTGTTATGTACTATGTGTAGTGTTTAAACCGTTATATGGTTTAAAAAATAATAATAAATCAGAGGATGCTAATAAAATTGAAATGACAAAGGGCTTTATGAAAGGCGGGACACGGAGAAAGTAAAGCTATTTAGAGTGTAGTTCATTCTGTTGATTTGTGGAAAGGAGTATTTGACGCAGCAGATGTAAGAGCTGAATACAGTGTATCAGTGAAAATGTGTGTGAAGATATGGATATGATCAGCGAGAAATCTGGGTTATGTCGGACTCGGGCAGTGGGGATTTTTCACTGTGCATCATTTTGCGTCTTCAATCATCAGACGGCAGACAGGAACTGATACTGAACGCTCCCTAATGCCGGTAACACTGAAACTTGGAGCTGATGAACCGGTTCTGTAAGAGCGAGGGGGCCGTACACTGTGCAGGACCCGGCCCAGCTCAGCATGGGACCAGTACTGTGTCCCCCTCAGAAGGAGTGGTACCTTCTGATGCCTGGTGATCAGGCTATAAATGTGAGGGCACAGGCACAGACCATACCATACGGTGTGGCGAAGGGGAGCCCCACGCCATGCATTTGCTGAAACACATGCACATGGTTCATGTGAAGCCCTCATCTGCACGTTTACTCACTTCCTACGCTCTCCTCTTTTCAAACAAGTGTTTTAACACGTTTGCTTTAACTCTTTTAAATTGACATATTACTGTGAACTTCTGTACACCCTGCACATGCATAATGTGTTGCACTTGGATTATGTAATTTTAAAGTGCTGTGGGTGGGATGTGGATGCACTAGGCGGAGCCTCTTTTTTCCTGCTGTTTCCATTAAGCCCTGTGCCGTTGTGTGGTTCATGAACATCCAGGGATTCATGGCAAGGTCACACACACCTGTGTCCTTATGCTATGTGAACACTACAAAAGATCACGAAGTGGACAAAGACTCAATTCGAGGACCGCAGCCATTTTGTCGCTGGAAATTGGCTCGATCTCTTAGACTAGTGTCGTGCCAGACAGAGAGAGGAATAAGGGAGAATGTGATATCACAAGGGAGTGATCTAATACCACAAGGAATCCTCCAGCCGTCAGCTTAAGACAGAGTTACGTAAAATGCCGCGGGGGCAACAAAAGTGCCTTGCTGTTTATTTAGTCATGCGTAGAGTCCTGTGGAAGACACAGGGCCTCAGTGTTAGGGGACCAGGCAAGAACTGAAACCTTGACCCCCGCTGTGTCCCAAGCCCGTCGCTTTGGCAGCGATGTAAAACCCCAGTTCACAGTGCTTTAAACCAGGGGGACTGACCGGTGGCCGTGAGGGGGACGGCATGGTGTAGGGATGGTCGCCATATGCTGTCCATGTAAACAAACTCCTTAAAGGTTTTTCTCACACCTACGGGTGCAGGAAGCCAGTGGTGGCAGCAGGCATCTTTCCTGGTAAGATTATGAGAGATTACAGGGAGTGAGCTCAGAGATGCGAACCACTGCACTGATGCTGACCTTAAACAGGTTAACAAGCTGCGTGGTGATTCATTTCTTAATTTCCAATCCATATTTATGTAGCTGCTTCCTTAAACTTGTAACCCATGGAAACTGTTTTGAAAGGAGGCATCTTTTGTACCTTTGACCAAAAGCTCTTCTCCAGAACCGAGAATGTAAAATATTCAGGCCGTATAAATGGGTCAAGTGTAAACAAGAAAGTCGTTTACGGATGACAATTAGCTCCTTTGTACAATGATTTATGTGCAAACCGATGTCCTTGGAGGTGGTAGATTGACGTAGAAGTGAGCAAGAGAATTTGCTGACGGTTTGCTGAGCGGGCTGCACTGAGCGCGTCGCGGGCGGACCGCATCTCTCTACACTGCCGCTGCCGCCGCTGCAGCACTGACGTCCCTGCGCTGGAGCCGGGTGTCTGGGAGCTCGGCGGTGTGACAGCACATGCAGCGCACGCACCTCCCAGCTGCTCCTCGTCTCCCAGGACGCCTCCGCTCCGTGTCGGCGTGAGGTCTAACGCCGTGTTCTTCTCTTCCTTCTCTATCTTCCTCCTAGGGGCTCCGACTGCAGCAGGAAGCTGAAGAATGTAAGTAGCATGGCTGTTTTCTGTCTCTGTTGTCTTTATTTTCTCTCTCTCTCTCTCTCTCTCTCTCTCTCTCTCTCTCTCTCTCTGATACAGCATTGCAGACCTCTGTGTTCTGGACTGCTGATATTTGCAAAAGGATATATAGAATTTTTTTGTAACTTACAGCCTCTGCTCTCTGTAATAAAGTGCCCAAAATGGCAGGCATCTGCAATGCATGAAACGAGACCATAAAGTTTTACTGGGGCTCTGTTTTTGGTTAGTGGCTGCAGAAGGGAGACTGAAATAAAAGGGTTCCTGAAAGGGTATCCTGGCATAAACTCATTTTACAGTAGCAGTTATAGGGTCATGGACCACAGGGCTGAGGAGACGAGTGTGAATTTCATCAGCCATGGTGGGGGGCGGGGGGGTGCTGAGGTCGCATATGTTTGAAAACGCCATGCGGTCCGTGGAGGAAGAGCGCCGGTGTCGTTTTGGCGCTCTGACGGCTGTTGGGTCATTCCTGAGATCCTGGGGTTTCGTGTGGTACACAAGGTGAGGGGAGAACACCAAGGCCCGTGTGTTTGGGAGAAACTCCGGGAAAGGCTGAGGATTCACATCTTCTCATTCAAAGTCGCTTTGCCATCAGCGCCTGGTGCTACACTCGTATGTCTTATTAAATACATTATTCAGGATTTCGGTGTAGCACAGATTGTCAGGACATACTGCACATACACATTATAGGTACTTCCTCTACACAAATGTATAAATGGCATCGTGCCATTTTTGAGGTATGTTCTTGTTACATTTGCGGGAGAAAAAATTAATAACATGGTCTCCTTTTCGCTGCACTTGAAGGACAGTCAGGTTTACATGGGGGTAACTCTCAGGATGTCTTGGCCAGTACGTGTGTACACACTGCTTACCACAACAAAGCAGTGAGAAGAGGAAGAGGGATGAGGCTCACAAACGAACCAACCATCAGGCCTGATCACGATTACGGCCCTTTAACAGGCTTCACGCCAGATTTTGAAGCCCTCAAACCTTGCATGTGTTAGGAGGTGTTTTATCTAAAGCTAAAACTTAATGCAATTAAAACAGATGTACTGTGGGTGTTATCTGTCCTTTATTAACTCTTCAGTGTTTCTCAGGCCTGTGAGGGTCTCTGATAGCTGTATTGGGTAATTCTGAAGGACTTTGTTCCCTGACCCCAGGTTCTGATCACCATATACTGGCTGGGAAGAGCTGCCAACTGCTGTACTTCGTACAACGGGCCCGCTCTGGACCTGAACGAGTTCCAAGGGCTGCTCTCTCAAATGCAAAAGGTACACTCTTTCCTTTTATTTTGGCGGGCAGGGTAAGGGGGAGGAATGCAACGTTTAAACAGTTATACCTTTTCTGCCTGATTGCTGCTTCAGCAAGTTGACTCAATTTGCAGGCTGGCTTCATGTGTGTGTGCTTGTGTGTATGTGTGTGTGTGACTTTGTGCAGTGATTGATGTGTTTTCAGAGGCCTGTGGTGCAGCTGGTTTTTCTACATAATTCTGACTCCTACGGTTGACAGGAGAGGGTACATGTAGCATCTTGCTGCTAACATACCTGTGACAGTGGAACAGACAAGGCTGCTGTTTTCAGTTTCTCTGCGTTTCTGTCACACAAACACCACGGTGCAATACGACAGATTAGCCTTCGGTCTCATTAAATCTAACCAGAATTTAAGACCCTCCTCTCATTTCTGTATTATCAAACTCGGGGCCTGAAGCTCTGTTTGTTTTAGCACATGTTCTGAAACAAGTACCAGCTGCACAGCTAGGCCAAAAGTTATTGACAGCGAACGCTTACTGCTTCCGAAATAAACAAGCTGCGTTACAGTCTGCGTCGGCTGCTGTTTTACATGCACAGCAATAGCCGTTGCAGCTTTGGCTCTGAGGAACGTACAAACGAGCTGAGCTTCTGGCTTCTGTGGTCAGCGGGTCTGACGTCACGGATGGGAGTTTGCAGTGTCCAATGGGTTATTTGACTGTTAGATGTATGTGAATGCTGGTGTCCTCAGAATGCTGATTGCGTTTCTGGTTATATTTATTTTGCGGCTATCGGTTGTTACGGCTCATGTGCGCGGTTAAACCAGAGAACGGCAGGATTTCGACAAGGGGTCCATTGTGCGGAGTGATATCCATCGGGGAGTTGGTCAGTCGGTTGATCTGTAAGCCAGCAAGGAAGTGGCTCGGTGCTTTCTGTTGGCTACTTATGACCTCTGATTGGAGGCAAGGTTTCAGCAAGGTTTTTAGAGGGCAGATCTGTGCACGGCGAGGAATTTCTGTTGTGGCGGAGGCCTGTCAAAGGGTGCCATTGTTCTGTGGGTCTGCGGGTCAGCTGGAACCACATCCGTATTGCCTCTTGTCCAGGACCTGTCACAGAGGAATGGGTGGGTGAGGCTGTGGGCAAGGAGAAGCGCTCCCTAAGGAAGGAGTGTCCTTCCCCATGTTAGCAGAGAGCACTGGGAACACATGTCAAAGTCCCTGCTTAGACACTGTCTGTCTAGAGCTACATCGACTGGGGCAAACACAGATAAAGGGTGAGGCAGGGTTAATGAGAAGGTGTGGGCCCAATATTGAGAACACACTGATTAAAAAAAAAAAAATGGTCTGAGTGCTTCACCTGGATCTGTATTTATGTGCTGGGGGGCGGGGGGGGCTGTCATTTCTCACAGTGTTTGTGAACTCCCCCCCCCCCCCGTTTTGCTGTTGGATGCTGTTCAATCCAGGTGCTTTACAGCTAAGCCCTAAATAAAGTGAAGACAAGCTGGGCATACCTGTAAGGTGGGACTCCTCAGCATGCAGGGCAACCAGGTGCTTCTTCTGGGATGCCAGTCCAGCCTGTGTACCAGGGGGCGTGTTCTGAAGGGGTGTGTGACTGTGTTCTCTATGGCAGGAGGCCGGAGACGCAGAGAGCCCCAAACGCAGCGTTCGGGACAGCGGCTACATCGACTGCTGGGACTCGGAGCGCAGTGACTCCCTCTCGCCCCCCCGCCACTGCCGCGACGACTCCTTCGACAGCCTGGACTCCTTCGGCTCCCGGTCTCAGCGGACCCCCTCTCCGGACGTGGCCTTCCGCGGCAGCAGCGATGGTGGGTATTGTGACCTTTCATCGCGCAGTGATGTTGGGGCTTGTGAAGTATCCATGTATAATCAAATAAGCTTTGTCAAAATATAAACACATTCTCGCTATATAAATATTGCGACCTGTGTCATTTGGTCAGCCGTGTGTTGGTGTGCAAGCGACCGGTGTTTATTTTTGTTTTGCTAGTGAGTTTTTCATTGTTGAGGTCCAGGGAATTTCCTGCAACTTGCTGGATATTGTCAAAAGACAATCCTGAAGAAGGTGGGGCTATGCAATATAAAACACACCCCTGTTGTATCATTGCATTTTTATGGACCTAAATTTCAGATCTGCATCTAAAAAAAAAAAAAAAACGAGAGCCCAGTCTGTGTATTTGTGGGCCCGCACTTCCTTTTACCCCGGAGAAGTTTGGCTTGAAAATATGACAGAGAGTTCCTTCATAAAGCCTTGTGTAGACACAGTAATCGTTTATTCCTGGGTCACTGTTTCTAAGCTGGACGTTTAATGGCACTGCCGTTGCCAGAAAATGAATGCTTCTGCACATTAACCGAGAGACAGTAACCAACGGTATTTATTACGTTTGCCACAGTGCCTTGTTCAGACAAGGGCGAAGAGGAAAACAGGCATCTGATTTAAGGCTCGTTTCAAAATGCCATGGCCTTCTGGATGCATGGAAAGAGCCAACAGACAAAAAGAAAAATTTTTATATCCGAAGTAGAATCAGTGCTTTGATTTCTCTGGTGACTAAAAGTGGCTGCTTGGAGGTGAAGAGTTTGGTTCCGATGAGTGCTGGACCGAAACTGCTACGTGTGGAAAAGCAAACTGCTGGCCTGACCTGAAACTTTGGCACCTTAGATATTGTGAGATCCCACAGTCAGGCACGGTCTTGGGTGGATCCAGTTACCGCTGGAGGACGCCTCAGATTCTTACTCCCGGCTTCGAAACATGTCAGCCTCACTTTTCAACTTATTATTGTGTTACAGCTGGACATTTGATTTGGCTTTGGTGGACGCCTTTGTGTTTGGTGTAGAGCCCCCCCCCCCCAAACGGACATTCCTCCAGAATTACATTTTATCAGGCGTCATGACAAGTAGAGGGAAACAGTTATTATAACATCATGTGACCTTAGAGAGTTTTGGAATAGATTTACCAGACATCCCAGGTCTCCTGGAACACAGCACCTCCTACCTGAGACCAGAAAATGACATCCTCTCCTCCCCCCACTCCCAAATGTGTTTGCAACACCTCCAGTCCAAATTTGAAGGATCCCTAATAAAATTGGATTAGATGATTGTTAATTTTTAACACCATCCTGCAACCCCTGTCTTCATTATTTCATGAGATGAATGACTGACAACCTGGCTGAAATTAGGGAAATATATGTACATATATTTATGGAAATGTATAAAATAACTATTTTTTTCTAACTTGCATTTTATTTTATTGACTTATTGGTTCCTGTGGTGGGTTGGCACCCTGCCCTGGCCGTTCCCTGCCCTGCGCCCTGTGCTTCCTGGGATAGGCTCCAGGCTGCTCGCGATCCTGAATTGGACCAGCGGTATAGGGGATGGATGGATGGATGGATGAATTTATTGGTTCAAATTTTATTAACTGATCCTTAATGTATTGAAAAGGTTGATTGTTGAACACAAGCATTCACGACAGCTGTTCATAACCTTTCATCTACCTCCCAAAATGACCTGAATAAAGTCCAGATTAGCCTGCCAAAACAGATTTTAATACAGGGGAGTCAAAGCTCGTTACTCTGTAATCAGGGGTCTGAAGAGCTGTGGAGAAACAAATGAGAAATGAACGTACTGTTTGGTTAGCGTTTGCAGATAATCGGAATCACAAAAGAAAGAGCACTTCCAAGGAAAATCGCTCACCGCTAATGAGCGTGAGTTTGTTTACAAAAGGCGGCAGTGGGACCTGCTGTAGGACAGTCCAAACAGGTGCGAGGTGCAGCAGAGAGGTACGTGCCAACACGTCTGCTTCCATGTATGCAGCCGGAAAAGTGCCAGCACGTGTTCTCTCGAAAAACATTTTGATCAGGACCAAAACTGTCCCACTTTTTTTAGAATACAAATTACACTGTGGTTTCTGTTTTTACTCAAAGTAGATTACATTAAAACGGACGTTATCAGTTGCATGCTTTCGCCTCAGACTGAGTGAGGTCACACAGTGAAAACCTGGTTTGCATTAATTGGTCGCTGGCTTTGCAGGGGTGGGGGTGCAGTGCAGAGACACCTGGGCTCTCTGTACTGGGGTGGGGGACATCACTTGACCCACATTGTGCCACCAAGGTCAAATAGATCAAACCATTCAAGAACCCTACTATTCACCGGATCAGTCATCCTGACAAACGGCCAAATTACCTGAGAATGAGACCTCAGTCACCGCTGTTTACCCCAAATAAAGCAGTTTTCACTGGCATTCTGCAAGCCATCTGGGTATGTTGTCAGTGCTGCCAGTCAGCTGTGGAATTCAGTTTAACAAACCATAATTACTGTTAAGGGCAAAATTGAATCTTAGAAATTGGCAAGCTTTGGCGTTCGGCAGTTTCATAGCAGGCCTTGACAATTCACAGACCGTTCAAAAAGGAAAAACGGGATTTTCAAGTTTCTTTTTTTGCGTTGCCGCTAAGATGCGGTTTTAACCATTCAGAAAAATGGTCTCCCGTCGGAGATCGCAGGATGCAACATGAATCATACATTCCGACTGTTTTCTGCGTTGTCACTTACGTGTGCTGGTGACTAGACTGTTCAGAGGCTGCGGAGAGCTCACTTGCAGCATGTTGCTCTCCATCTAGTGGAAGAAGTCAGAATTGCATCGATAGAGGCTTTATTGTATTGATGAAGGCTGAGAAGTATTAAAAGAAACGAACTTTAGAATAACAAAAAATGGTTATGAGATTTTGTATGATTTTTTATGCATCGTAAAACAAGTGGAGGACTCTCTTAAGATTGTATGTGGGTTTTGAAAATATTAGTGTTAGTGCAGACATCCGCTTAGCAGGTGAATTTGCACAGAGTGAATATGAGGTTGTAAAATTCGCTTCTGTACACGCAGGTGTAATTATGTACAAACAGCCTTAATATACACACAGTAAAGCCAGGGGGTTGTAAATTAGGAAATTACGTCCGTGGGCGGTGTTTGGACTGCATGTGGACAGGTTGAAATGAAGCTTCTGGGTATGCACTCGTGTCACTTTATTACCAGTACTAGTACTGCAGGCCTGCTGAACTAATTAGCATAACGCAGCACCAAGCACCTCACCTCATGTCATGCATGTTACCAGTTAGTGCTCATTACCAGTTAAGATTGTTTTAAAATTACTTGGCAAAAAACTTGTTTTTTATCATTAGGGCTGTGTATAAGGCACCAAAGGAGAGATTAAACAGATCTCATATGGAAACACATGGGTGTGAAGTATGGAACGTTACTTCCTGTCAGGCACTTTCTGTTAGGGTATACTTTGTACAGTGGCAGGGTCACAACACAGGAAATGGGAGCCCCTGTAGCCCTGGCTATGGCACTAATGGTACCCTCCCACCCACTGCTGTTCAGGCCGGGGCAGCGACTCGGAAAGCGACGCACCCCAGCGGCGGCTGCCGGACATGCGGAAGGATGACATGCTCGCCCGTCGGACCTCCGTCACCGAACCGCGCACCACCATGCCCTTCAACCAGTTCCTGCCCAACAAGAGCAACCAGAGTGCCTACGTGCCAGGCGCCCGACACAGGAGGGACCAGGAGCTCGAAGAGGGGCCTAAGAGCTGGAGCACCGCCACCTCCCCTGTTGGAGGGGAGAGGCCCTTCAGGTACAGGGGACAGTCCCACTCAGAAAGCCTACCTTTGCTGCCCCAAAATTCAGTTCACATAATGAATTTGAATGAAGGAAAAATATTAATGGCTGTTAATGAGTATTAAGTCATCCGATGAAGGTGCAGCGGATATCACACATTAGGGACGGGTGTTAATCCACAGAGCTCATACAATCTGGTTAGAAAACCCGTGCTCAGGTAAAACACTGAAGTCGCAGAGAGTGTAAGCGCGTTTGTGTTGGGCCTTCGTTGTGACGATACAGTTTTGTTTTAAAAAACCAGTTCCTCTGAATTGGCATGACTTGTCTGGGTCCTGTTCCACATTCTGCTCTGATCTATCACATTTACTCAGTGAAGAATGAAAACCGCAGGGCCAGCAGCAGTGGTTTGACAGGAGTTTGACTGTGGGACGTGTTGTGTAGGACAGAGAACACACCGGTAATCGTGCAGTACCTAAGTTTGAACCGTGTTTTACGCCACACTCTAATAAGCACCTTGTCACCATTGGCTGAGCCCGCTGGCAGGGTGTTGTCATGCTAGTGAGGATGTGGGTTGGAACATAGCTGCTCCCGGTAACCCTTAGGAAGAGAACCGCTGTGTTTGACTCCTGTTAGTTAGTTAGTTAGCGCAAATACACTCCCAGCCTTGTCACATGCTGCATGTCTCTTAAATTTAAGACAGTGCCTGTTGTAATCAATTCTATACTAGTTTTATTACTGTCAGTTCTAGATGTATGAAAACAGACAACAGCAAGTCTTTTCCCCAGACTTTTTTTATACTGGTGTTTTATTGAAGTAGATGGCATTTTAAATACATTTTAATACTGTTCCCTGAATGGAGTTTATGCAGTGATTAAGCTTGTTTACACATTTTTAAGTAGGTGTGGCATGGCCTGGAAAGCATTAACAACTCTTATGTATTGCATTTCTGTTATGTCTTCTGTCATTCATAGAGTGGTTTTTAGTAACCGCCTAAAATGTTGTAAGGAAGCTGAAAGCCATTAGAGAACACCTTTTTTCTATCATTTCTGTATTTATTTTCCTCACAAGTTTCCAGAACTGCAATGAAGGGTGAGGAATGGTTTTCCTGTTGAAATTTTCTTTAATGTTATTCCTCCCCCCACTTCCTTTGATTTTAAGAGTAGAGAGGAATGGCTCCGGATCCTTTTAAACTGTGAATCATATCTTTCATTAGTATAACAAGCTCTGCAATTTTACAAGTATGAACTAGGTATCAATAAAAAAAGAAAATAAATCCAAAGCAGTAGTTTTTTTTTTTACACACCAGGAGCTGATGTTAAACAGATGTTTCATTCTGCAAAGGTCCTGTATCATATATACATCAGATGTAGAGACAGAATGATAAGTATTTAAGCATTTAAAAGTTCCATATCAGTGTGTTTTTCTGTTTTAATTGAATGCAAAGCAGTAGCCCCTTTACGTTATAAGGTCGTTTTCACGGCAGAGGACCATGACATTCGGATTCGTCTGAGCATATTGTATAACTGTCCGTGTCACAACAGGTGAGGAGACAGGAGGAGACTGAGACAGTTTTTCACTTCGTGGCCAAGTCGAACAAAGATGCCACACGGCATGAAAACGGTGTGAGGTGGGAGGAGGTTCACCCGCTTCACTCATACACACAGACACACATGCTGTGTGTCTTTGGGCAGCTGTTTGAATATATTCATCTCTGCGGGCTTGTCTGTAGGTTTTTATGTAACTGAGCTGGCTCCAAAACAATAGCAGCCAATAAGCCTGACTGTTAGCTCATCAAAAGACAACATATGATGGACTTCAGTTACCTTAGAAGACCCATGTGTTTGCCGTATAGTCTAAGCTGAGAGCAGTAGCTCAAGGGGTTTTGCAGGAGTGTCAGGTGTTTAGTGCCATATGTAGGCTAAATTAGGATGACTTTAAGCCTAATGGTATAAATACAACACAGATGTAATCAGTGATTATGGTGTCAAAATGTCAAAATGCTCAGTTGTCTCACGTCTTGCTTTCTCAACCTCTTGTGTGTTGAAAAATAGATGAAAACTGGCAGCTGTTGTTGGCCTATTCCTGCTTTAGGACCATGTATGAAGTTTTATAACAACTATTTAAAAACAGAGGGTCTTCTTACACTTCAGAATTTTCATCAGTTCTCATCCCTAGCAGTTACGTTTGCAGGTAGAGTCAGTCTGGCCCTGCGATATTTTTCTTTTTTAATCACTTTTTTTTGGAGCGTACCAAAGAAGGGTTTATGCAGGGGTTAATCAAGGCTGGTTTTGTGGTGTGTGCGTGCTTGGGGCCTGCTAAGTTTGGACGTTGCCTAGCAGCGAGACCTGTAGCCTGGGTCTCAGAGGCAGCTCTGTGCCTTTGCCAGCTTTGGCCTGGCATTGCTGTGCCAGGCAAGCCCCCTCCCCTCCACTCCCGTTCAGGACACATAATTGCTCTTTTGAGTTCTCAGACTCCCCATTCCAACGCCTCCTGACTTATTGAGACCACAGTGTGTTCCAGAGGTTAATGATTCCCTGTCCTCTGCCCGTGCGGCACTGGCCAGTCCAGCCAGAAGACTCTTCTTGCCACATTGTCATACAAACACTATGTTACCATGGAAACCGACGTCTGGATTCTCATTCTTAGTGTGGTTTTCATGAGCTCTCCTTTGTGAGATGAACCCTGTTCTTGTCCACATCAAAATTTATTTCTGAAACCTTTTATCTGAACACAAAGACCAGTGGGAAAAATATGTCATAAGTTTACTTGCTGCACAAATATAAGAAAATATCAAGTATGCCATTATGATATTCCAAGACAGGGGATCTGTTAGTCTCCTGGATATTTTCTGTGATTTTTAAAATCTTTTAAAATCTTTTTTTATTTGAGAAGGGAGATCAGTGCATGTGATTTCCACTCACGTGCGTGGTGTTGCTCTGAGGTGTGAACCTACTTTGTGTGTGTGCGTTTTTACTGTGCACTGGAACATTCATTGATCCTTGTCCAGGGACAATCAAAACAGGAAAAACTGAAACTGGGGGCTAGAGCCCCCCCCCCCCCCATCGGACTATAAGGTGTCCCTAACATGAGGCTCCTCTTAACTTCTCATGACCCCCGCCATTTCAACAGTGATCACTAAGATAATATTTTGCATGTATTATCTATTATCTGGTCCATAAGGTTGATAAACAAAGAGTGTTTGTGTGTTTGGCGTTTCATTCACATCCTTACTGCTGTGATTTTTTTTCTGTTTTTGTAGATACAGCCACAGATCTAGTGTTTCAGATGATGTTGAGTAAGTCCTTCTCCGTGTTGCGTTTGTCCGCTAAGCCCTGCCCCCGTCACGCTGGAAGCGCCGTCTGGGCGCAGCATCTGCCGTGCGCATGCCCTGACGTCACCCTGGGATGGGCCCGAGAGCCTAACATGCATGTTACTCTGCTTCCACACACAGCTGAGCTGGGGTGGGTGGGTGCTTGCTGGTTGGTGCTTTGTGGCTCTCACC
Organism: Chitala chitala; assembly: GCA_025773905.1. Classification (NCBI taxonomy): domain Eukaryota; kingdom Metazoa; phylum Chordata; class Actinopteri; order Osteoglossiformes; family Notopteridae; genus Chitala; species Chitala chitala. The sequence goes on from JABJVR010000013.1 coordinate 1,710,460, forward strand.
ACACAACACTGCAGTGGCGCTAACAAATTTGGGTATAGGGTTGACCTGCCCCCACCTGCCTCCTTTCAAGTGTTCAACGTCCACTCCTTGAGTGTGTCCATGGCCTTGAGAGCCTCACTGAGGCAGCCACAGCAGACTCATGTTCATAACACACCTCTGACCTCCATCTGTCTTTTACAGTGCCCCTTACGACCCTACGGTCTGACACTCATAGTTCTCTGAGCTGTCCTCTGTTCTGTGTGAACTTCCAGTAAGAGCACTGCTTGTGTGTGGTTTACTGAAGGATCACCCTTTACTGGCCACTTTAACAATTCTGACTTTGTATTGCTTCTTTTGCCATCGGTGGGAAGTTCCGGATAACCGATACCAGTTTTACGTCACTGCATCTCGTCGGCTGATAGGAGCCAAGGGCTCGTGTGGAGCAGCACGCTGTCCTTAGGCCCAGTTGCTGTGCCACAGGACTCTCCTAGTGTTAAAACCGTTGAAATAACGCTCACGTCTGAGAACACTTCTCTAGATCACACCTCATTTGGCCTCCTGCTATAACACATTCTTCTCTTTCATAGGTCCAAACATGTCAGTGTGTATTTTCTTGATGTCAGGGTCTCTCCTGTCATGGAATAGTTTGAGTATTTTTTGCAGAGAAAACTTGAAAATAAATGCCATTGCTGCACAAAACGTATTTCTGGTGTTAAAAAGCCTGTCTAGAGTAGAAGACACCACAGACTAGGTAGTGTAATTTAAGGTCTTTATATGTTTAAAGAGAACAGATGGTGATTTAATGTCTGTCGGGGTAAAAATGGACCAATCGCTTGGTCATCGTCTGTCTCCCGCTGCTGCCTGTCGATGCCCTTGTGTGTTTGTGGGTTCAGGGCTCCTTATGGTTTTGTACTTCAGGAAGTGTGTGATCTCGCTGGTAATTAACGCACTGAGCTCTGTGTAATTGATGCCAGGGTGTCGTGTGGGACTGAACCTCTGACCTGACTAGGAAAGGGGCTGCACATCCGACAGCACCTCGTTTTGAAATCCCATGGTGCATGTCTGTATGCCAGGGGGTGCCATTACACTCACACTAATCAGCAGCCGTACCTTGGGCAGTGCTTACTCAGATTACTTATAATGTGTTATTAAGAAGGGCCCTGTTACTCTCTGATTACTTATATGTGTTATTAAGAAGGGCCCTGTTAGAGGGGTACTGTCTGTCTGTCTATCTATCTGTCATCTATAATCTCTTAATCTTAATCCATATCTTAATCTATACATTAATCTTAATCTATATCCTAATCAAATAACCAGAAAGACATTTGCTTGGGTGACACTTGCCCCTGACCTGTTGGAATAATGACAGTCATTTAAACTAATTTCTAACCCCCGCCCCCCACATCTAGGAGCACGAGCATGATTGACATGCGGTGCGAAGAGGATGTCTTCCTCCCGCACCACACGCAAGCTCACCACCAGCTCATACACAGCCAGTACCAGCAGCTCCGGGAGGAGGAGAACATCTGGCAGGCGGTGAGTGAACACAATGTTTTCATCGTTATATTTATTGCAAGGCCTGTTATGGAGAATGGTAGCTATTTTCTTAGTATTTTCTATGGACCAGTAATTTGTAACAAGTATGTGTGGCTTGGAGTTTGTGTGGGTAAATGTTTTGTTTATACATTTCTGAGGTGTTGGTGATGAGAGTGGTGCTGATGCGGTTTCCTTGGCAACGGTGCTGTTAATCTGAAGTGTCTGGCCACAGGACTTGGCCCGGTGGAAGAGCCGCAGGAGGAGCATCTCTCAGGACCTAATTAAGAAGGAGGAGGAGAGGAAGACGATGGAGAGGCTGATGAGTGGAGACAGCAATATATGTCAACGGAGGAAGAGCATAAAAACTTATAAAGAAATTGTTCAAGACAAGTATGCTCTAGCTCACAGAGATGGCAGACCTTGACTGACAGTGTTGTGTTTGTCTTTGGTCTCCATTCTCTCGCCTACATTTTTTCTTTCATTTTGGTCTACTTCTCTGACTGTGGTCTCTTGTCTTTTGGTCTTTGACCTCGTTCTCCTGCCTGTCTCTCTTTGACAATGGTCTCCTGCCTGTCTCTCTCTGACCAGAGTCTCCTGTCTGTCTGCTTCTGACAAGGGTTTCCCAACTGGTTTTCTCTCTCTGACCATGGTCTAACACCTCTCTGTTTCTAACCACGGTCTCCTCCCGTCTCTCTCTAACCGTAGACTCCCATGTGTCTCTCACTTTGACTGTGGCCTCCCACCTGTCTCATTCTAACCATGGCCCCCCTCCTGTCTCTCTCTGACCACCATCTGCCCTCTGAACCCCCCCCCAGGGAACGCCGTGAGCGCGAGCTCTATGAAGCCTACCACAAGGCACACACCCCAGAGGAGGCAGCAGCCATACTGCAGCGCTACGCCGAGCGCTTCACGCTCAGCGAACTCGTGCTGGTGCAGCTGAACCTCCCCCGGCAGCTGGAGCGCAGCGTCTCCGCAGAGCCTGCCGCCGTGTCGCAGGAGGCCAGCCCCATGAAGTATCTACGCCAGCAGTCGGTCCCCCTGCCTAGGTTCACCTCCACTGTGGAAGCCGTAGTCTCCGGGGTTCCCAACTCCCAGGCCAGGGGCAAGGTTACCCCCCCACACAGCTCCCCCTCCCATGATGTAGTGGGAGCCACATCACAAAGGATCCAGTCAGTGCAGGTAATGGACAGTGGACACTGCAAACTCAGTGTGCAGGCTCTTGCTGTGTGGGACACTGGGATGGAATGCTAACCTGTTTCGTGTTGTAATGGGTGGAGACAATGACGCAAACGATCCTATTTTATGGGACCAAAATTTCAGCGAGGATGTCATTCACATGTCCTGAGAATTAGGCCTTAATTCAGCAAGAACTTTAAAAAATCCAGTTTCCTACACTGGTACGGTGGTTTTGTGACTGAGATAGCAGCAGTTGTATTGGGTTCGCTGTTCCACTGGGATTTAAGAAGTCGCCAAGTGGAGCCCCTCAGACTGAAGTGGACCCCTCTGAGCACAAAGGCCCACTCAGGCTGCACACGCTGCCTGAAAACTTTAATTCATCCCTTCCCATCTTGACGGGTTTTTTTTATTGCTTCTTGTACATTCATTACTGTAGAGCTTTTGCTTGCCAGCGTGCCTCTGCAGCCGTTTAAAGGCCTAATTGCACGGGCTGAATGTGGCATGTTGATGAGTATGTGCTCTTCTTCTCCAAATGGATGAGAGAAAAAAACATGTTCCGGTGATTTCCACATAACACGTTATGGACAGGGTGGCAGTGTACTTAATGGCTGCAGTCAAAGCTTCGCTGTTGAGCCACAAAAACAATGTTCTCCTGCATGTTTGTTCCTTCTTCAGAAGTCTGTCCGCTTCCCATACTGACCTGTTTCTCTTCCGAGCGCTGACCGCCCTCCGGTTGTGCTTCCTGTGTTCTACCTCCTCTGCCCCGATAAAGCCCTCCTTCCCTACCGTTCCTCTGTGACTTGTTCCCTCTGTCACAATCCACTCCCCGTTTGTTACACCTCTTCACAGTTTTTGGTCTGTACAACTGATTTAATTTGTTCCTGAAAACCACGTGTAAATTTAAAAATGTAGATAAAAAACTATTTTAGTTTTTATTTAAAATAATGCTTTCCTAGCCCATAGTTTCAGATGTGACTTTCGTATCATGCTAACTGTCATCGTGTCCACAACCCTGTGTTTTTCTCTTTTGCGATTACTCCCATGAGGATGGGAGCTCAGGCCGCAGGGAGACGTTCAGAAGAGGTGAAAACGATGGGAGCCAGGAGGAACCTCCAATGCAGTTCCTCCCGTCGTTAGATTCGGCAGCAGTTTTCCACAGCATGGCTGAGGCCCCGCCCCCAGAACCCACAAAGGTGGGACCGGATCAGAAGCGTGACAGTCGTCTGTGGAGTGCTCCACCTGGAACAGAGAGCTGCAGCCCTGTGTCCCTGCAGACTGCAGCAGGCCTGGAGGAAGCCACGACCATCCAACCCATGTCCCTGCTTAGTGCTGCAGCTACAATGAAGGCCACGCCTACCCAACCCACAACCCCGCCCACTGCACCCTTAAAGGAGGCCACACCCACTCAACCTATATCCCAACCTACTGTAAGCTCACACCCTTAATAAGTAGTCTGCTTCACATCTGAAGTGTCAAGTTTGAAGTGCTTGGTCAGCATAATTTTCAGTACCACTGTGTACTGTGTGCAACCATGTCAGGGCCTGCAGGCAGCACGTGAGGAACATGCCAGGTCTTCATCATCGCAGGGCAATGCTGCAGAAACGGACGCTGCTGCACACTCATCACACGCAGGTCGGAAGAAGCCTAGCGCTCAGAAAATTTCAGCCCGTTGGCATGCACGCTCTGACACCTAGTGGTCACTTGCAGAACTGCTACACAGTTTCAGCACCTGTAAAAAGTAAGCAGCTGTCACAAAGTAAATTGGGCTGCTTACTCAAGTGAGATGCACCTTACAGGCTTTGGTAATGAGGAAGATAAATTACTGAGGACATAGTTGACAGCTTGAATGTGCTTCGCAGATTAGACACTCAAGTGTGTGTGGGTGTTGTGGTCTTACCACCACATTTGTTCTGAGATTGGCATTCAGGTTCTCCAGAAATAACACTTGATGTTCTGTGACGTATCCCAGATGTGCAACCTGTCCGGGACACGCCGAGCTCCTGTGAAAGCACCGTGACGACCAACGGGGGGCGTGTCGTCACCACCACCGTGCTCCCACAGCGTCCTTCGGTGCATCCCCAGTACGACTCAGTGGCAGGAAGGGGGGCAGAGGTGTGTCGTCCTGATGCCACCCACAAAAAGACCACCAGAGCAACTGGGAGCCCATCACATACTGGACATGTTTACACCAAATAAGCTGCACCACTTCACACATCCATCAGTCTCCTGCCTAGGGTCTTATCACTGTTGCGAAGCACTTCACTCTCATTGGTTTAATTACACAAAAGGGGATGTTTCTAAAATGTATATTACTAATCTACAATCCACAAAACGTCAAACCTATGCAGTACACTAATATATAGTGCACATGTTACCGGCAATGTATGAAAAGCAGGAATTGTACAGAATGCCTAGAAAATCTATAGAATGCAGAGCCTAAAAACGTTCTGTACTTAATACTTTCCAGAAACATGTATGTTAAAGTGTACGTTATATTTTGAAGCAGCTAGAGATCTGTGTTTGTTTTTGTTCTGTTAGTTCAGCTGACTTACTACGGTGCACTAGTATGGTGTTACCTGAGACCAGCTAAGTGATCAGTCTGGCCCTGGTTTCAGATGGAGAATCCTGTCCTGCAATCGTCCCACAAAGCAGCCGACATATCACTGTCAGCTCAGAAGCGAACCGAGGCGGTCAGAACCAGTCAGCCCAGCGGACCACGGTTTTCAGGTAGGCTGAATACCTACCGTCATGTCAGGTCTTCTCAGACAGTAACCTCTTGGGCATTTTCATGAACACGGCAAATTTTTTTTTTTTTTAATCATCTCTGTTCTCCACAGACCCTGCAGAGAGCATCAGGACCAATGTGAGTATTGTTGCCAGGCAACCAGGGGTTGGTATTGTTTTCTCCATTTGCACTTTATCAAACCTGACTTGTGTTGCACAGCTGAGTTTTTACTCTACACAAACACTGAGCAATGGGTGCAGGAAAGCAAGTGCCTTGTAAACACTTTCAAAGAAACATGAAAGGCGCTTACTTTTAATTTGAAAATTATGTCTGTTAACAGAGTAACTGTTAATGAAGGGTAACAGTAGTGATTATGGCATGTTGGCTTGAAGCTGGGAAAGTCTTTTCTGGAGCATGTTTTGCTAAGCAGAGCCACCCCTGAGCTTCTTGCAGAGCAAAGAGGCACAAAGTGAACCACGTGGTTAAAACCAGGTGATCTCACACAGACACCTGGCAGCCCAAAGTCAATCTCTTGCTTTTAAAGTACTGGTAATTTGGCTAACGTCAGCCATTTCTGTGCGAGTATGGGTCAGGCTCAGTGAATAAGGGACTTTATTTCACCAATGAGCTATATGACTCAGCCAGTATTGCCAACCTTTTCCCATAATCCTCTCTGCTTTTATGAATGTCACCTGTGAGATAAGCCTATAGGTGGAGAAATGGTAGTCTTCATTGACTATGCTGTTAGCTCTGATTAGGGTCTTCAGGGGGTAATGGTTCCTTTCTGTCACCTCCCCTCCCCTTCCTGGTGGTGTGGGGGGTGGGGGGTGGGGCGATCGTCCTGTCAGATCCCCGGCCTTATGCTGAATCTCTCTGGGCGGGTCGAACGGTGGGTTTGGAACCCAGACGAGGAGAGGAAGCGTCAGGAGAGATGGCAGCGGGAGCAGGAGCGCCTGCTGCAGGTACATTAGCTCCCCCCACCCCACACTAAAGGGGTTCTGTGCGCGGCGGCCCTGCCCGCACAAGGACTCATGTCCCGAGACTGTGCAGCCCTGGGACATGAGGTCTCGCTCTCCCACGCGCCCATCATCTGGACCCTCCGCACTCCCACCTGCTCAGGTTTATCACACCTTCATGGCTTGGCTGTTGCATTGACCTTTGACCCGGTACAGGAAGACGTGCTTCCTGCCCAGGTTATCGCTGTCTCCTTTATAGCTGCGCACGGTATTATTACTGAATCCTGGGAGTAGCTGCAGCCGCTGCTGCTCTTGGCGATAAAACTTGCTTTGCTCAGAGAACGTTTTGGTTTGACCTGCGCTAAACCACGCAAACGTAACGCAGAGAATTTTGCGAAGAGGCGAGCGTGGTTTGTTTGAGTCAGAAAACAAGCCGAGTTTTCCGTTCCATCCAACATCGCTAAAGCCTCCGGCCGATTCGGATGATCGTTCCAGATATCACAGAGCGCGATTCCTCTGCTGGATGCTGGTGCTCTTTTCATTACAGCCCTGAGACTCACAGGTCTGTCTGCTTCTTTTTGACTGAGCGCTTTTCATACCTCCCGCTGCATTTCTGTTAATGCACGTGCATAGATGCAGTCCTCACTGAAGGGAGGAAGGTTCGAGGGAGGGGGTCACGGCCTCACACTTCACTCCACTGCATTCCCTGAACCTCCCCTCTGCAGACTTAGTGTCTGTCCTGTGACACATGTTCCCACATTCCACAGGAGAAGTACCTTCATCAGCAGGAGAAGCTGCGGCGGGACTGGGAGAGGGCACAGCAGGAGGTGCAGGAGGAGGGGAGGCGCTACAAGGAGGAAGTGGGTTCCCACACTCGTATTCGAGCAGTGTGTGTGTCCTCTGTGTGTAAATTGTGGTTATGGCATTTAAGGTGACGATGAGAGGGTTTTCTGCGCATCCTCAGGAGCGCCGGATCCTGGAGGAAACGGTGGCCCCACTGACCCCTAACGCTCCCCCCAGCAACAAAGGGCCGCTGCTGCCTATCGTGCGGTCACTGGCCGATTGGGAGAGGAAGCAGGAGCTCCTTGAGAGGCAGACGGTGTGCACCGGAGGGGTTTCATGAGATAGTCCATAAACGTGCCATATTCAGTGTGCATATAAAAGGTGGCTCTAAGGAACATTAAAGAATATGTTTCCCTGGATAGAGCATTGTAGTCTCTCTTAGGCTTTGTGCAACAGTCTGATAAATGGTTTTGATGAGAAATTCTCCGAACAGAAGGTTACAGAGAAGGGAGACGAGCTCACGGAACATAGAGGCAATCCTGTGGCAGAACAGAAGGTGGCGACAGAGATCAGCGCGAAAGCAACAGAAAGGTTTGCCGGTCACCTTGTTTTCAGGCAGAGCGTAAGATTGATTGTCGTACAGTGATTTATCACATCGTTGTATTTAATTAGTTACGCAGTTTAAATCAAAATAGAGTTTAAAATTTTGCCAAAAAATGTCACCTTAACACAAGTACTATAAAATAAAAAAAAATTTAATTAAAAAATTAGCAGCCTGATGACTTAATGAGTAGAACATCAGGCTGGTATGCGGAAGTCTCCTGGATCAAATCCCAGTCCAGGCACCAGGTGTGTCCTTGAGCAAGACACTCCAATGCTATCTCCCTGGGTGCCACATGTGGCTGGCTGCCCACTGCTCCCCTCAGGGTTGGGTTAAATGCAGAGAAGCGATTTCACTCTGGGGTTATTAAAGTACTATAAAATTTAAAAGATACATTAAAGGTAATTTCAGTGTATGGTAGGATTTGGATCTGATACAGAACCTCTAACTCTCTGTAGCACATGGGTGCACAATTCCAGCCTGGCAAGAGGCGTCACGTACACTGAGCAGAATGGCCAGAGGCGGCCCGGGGAACTCAGCCTGCTTACAGCCCCCGAGGGTAAGGACCCAGTACCGTGGGACGGGGGGGCCGGGGAGAGCCAGAACTGGCCGAAGAGCGCTTATTGAGAAAGCGCAGACAGTGTTAATGCCAGGTACAGACGGGTGTAATTTTGCTGTAATCAGCTGTTACGTGACAGGTGCCAGAGATGTTACTGTCAGGCTTTGAGCCTGATGTATACGCCATGGAAACAATCTTTACAAGGTTTTTTAACTGCAGTACTGTGTGTGTTTGCTGATCCAGGCTCGCTGTGTCACATGAAAATGTCTCCGGGAGAGAGACAGGGAGGAAGTCACGGAGGAGGAGCTGGACAGAGGACTGCCTCTCTGGAGCGTAACTGGAGTCCACAGCAGGCGCCGCCCGGGGGTGTAAAGAGGTGCGTGTGTGTGTGTGTGTGTGTGTGTGTGTGTGTGTGTGTGTGAGAGAGAGACACGGAGAGAGAGAGCAGGTGTAGGACTGAGATCTGGACCTAGAGTCTTATAACTCTCGTCCACTGCTTGGTGAGACCGTGTGGTGTTGTGATGCAGCCCATAGACTGACTCGGAGGTCCTGATGGATCTGAGCCCAGTTGGGCCAAAGGTGTTCAGGCCTGATTCAGACTCAGCGTGTCTGTAACAACTCTGTACATCCAGCCTCTTGTCTCCCTGAACATGGTCCAGCTCTTCAGCTTAGCATTGCTTTGTTGTTTCCAGAACTGGATCTTTCCAACACATAGTGACAAACTCATCTAAGTCACCCTCATCATCATCTTCATCGTCATCTTTATCAGACACCCAACCACCGTCTCCTATCAGGTATGCCAGCACAGGCTTGTTTTGCATGCTTGTGGTAGAAGCGCCTCCACCATCATTTTGAAAAGGTAAATTATTGACACCACTGTTTTGTTAATTACATCACACTCTGCACACCATGCTGAGTCTCTGCTGACTGAAAAAAGAGCTGGATCACCTTAAACATTACAAGGTTATTTTTCTGAAGAGCAAGAGAGACATTTGATGTGACAAAATGATCGGCGGACTCATGTAAATGTGGAAACGCCAGTATTGTTTACCACAGAACACTGGAGTCGCTGACAATTATGGTTGCATGCTGCCTCCTACAGGTCAGTAAGTGGAAAGAAGCTGTGTTCCAGCTGTGGCCATCCTCTGGGCAAAGGGGCAGCCATGATCATCGAGACCCTCAGCTTGTATTTCCACATCAACTGTTTCAAGGTTTGTGTTTCGTGTCACTGGGCCAGTGTTTCCTGTCATATGACTAGTGTTTCCTGTCACATGGCCAGTGTTTCCTGTCTCAATGCCAGTGTATCTAGACCTGTTTCTGGCTACTTTGTTGTAATCTCAAATGAAATAATGTGCTGCATCTGACTACCCTTAATGCTGTTATAAGAGCTAAACAAGCTATTTAACACTTTTCCGTACATTTTGTGAACATGGGATAATGAATCCTCGCTGTATATAATATTGACTGGTACCAAAGGTACATACACTTCCAAGCTGATGCTGAGAGCTTCTTTAGAATAATTCTGTTGGATCTTTGTTTTTTTTTTTGTCCACAGTGTGGAATCTGTGAGGGCCAGCTAGGTGACACCAGTGCTGGCACAGACGTGAGGATCCGTAATGGGCTACTGAACTGCCACCAGTGCTACATCAGATCACGTGGTAAGCAGTGTGCACTCACACCCTTCAGTGTGCACTCACACCCTTTGATGTATGCTCACACCCTTCGATGTGTGCTTGTACCCACCCCCATGTTGAAATAAACTGCAAGACTAGGAACTTTCACAGGACATTAGCTTTAAATGCCATCTTGTGGGTAGCGGTTCTGCGTTAGCCATGTAACACTGGCGCAGTCAGTTGGCTCTTTGTACTTTTTAAATATTAAAACTCATGACACAATTTCTCCATGACTTCTCTTTCATTTTCAGTTGCTGGCCAGCCTACTACGTTGTGAGGAAAAAAAAATTGTGGAAGATATGATTATTTGTCTGAGGAGATTATTCTGGTCATTTGATGGGACACATTTCTGGAACAGAAGGGCAATTTCTCCTTTGAAAGGGTGGCAAGAATTTCAGAGATAGATGTTCCGCTTCCTTGCACTAACGGTTCTTACTAAAGCCAAACAGTGTGGGTTCTCAGCAGAGCCAGCCCTGACCAATTTGGAGCCCTAGGCAAGATTTTAGCCCGTTACGTTTTTTTGTTTTTTTTTTTTAATGGATACAGGCCACCCCAAGCATTGGCCTATATGGCATGTGCCCAGGGCCAGCTCTGGTTCTCAATGAAAACTAAGTAAGATGCCATTAGTTGGGGAAAAAAAAAACTTAACTAAATTCCACTCCAGAAGTATTTTACCGGTCAGAGGCACGTGCTTTCCGTTGACCGTCAAAACTTCAAAAATGTCATGTTATAAAATGTTGCTGAAAAGGTTAACTCAGCTGAGCAAAAGTAAAAATTTGTACTGGAAAAAATGTTCTGCGGCTTATATTCAAGTATTTCAGGACTGATGCCTTTTTAACAGCGACGTAAACGCTGTGCTTATGGAAACACTACACACCGAACTCTGCAATCTTTCGTTCAGCAGACGTTTTAATGGGAGTGACGTTTTTAATACCTCATAACGTCATAGCTCGAGACGAGTGCGATAGAATGTTCAAAGAAAATTCGCTTAATTGCCTTTCATCTGTCCTTTCACACTTTTCAAAAGCTTCATAAATCACCGCGGAGAATATATATATAAATAATGATAATTGGAGATAAATGATAAATGACTCTGTGTACCTTACAGTCGGTAGAAAAAAACGTAAATTTATAAATAAAACTTTATAAATAAATTCACCACTTGGTAGACGTGCTTTCGCTTGGATTCTTGTATGCTTTCAGTTAGGCATGCAAAGCATTTTCACTACACGCTAATACAGATATACAAGAACTGCATTCACGATACAGAGGGCATAAGTGCTACGAATTTCAAATTGACTAGAGTTTTAGGCGAGTTTCTTTTTCTTTTTATGTAGCGTTTTTAACATACCAGAGTCTGAACAACACACACTTTCCGCTTATGTTTACTTACAAACAATGCAAAGTTTAATCTTCATACGTGTTAATTAGAAAGGCAACATACATTGTCCCGTGCACACACGTTAATACGTTCGTGTCTGTTTTAACCTGTCCAAAATTAAGAAGCAATTATCCATTTTTAATTTTACAGTTTTTTGTGGGTAATAAATAATATTACATATATTTTCCAATTATGGATAAATAAATTATCCATAATTGGAAAATATATGTAACATTGTTGCTTTTGCTGAGGTTAACATTATCACGGACGTGAACAGTTTTGATTTAATAGCCTGTATTTGAGAACGCAGCTTTTGTGTGTTAGAAAACAAATTGTAAAATGTCCTCGGATAAAACTTGTGCCTTAGGAATGCAATTCTGCACATTTGGTTGTGATGGGTCATGATGTCAAATCCAAAGATGTTTGTTGTGTATTTGAGCTACAGCTTTCTCCTCAAAAAAAAAAAAAAAAAACATGACGCTTTAAGGGGACAATGCAATGGCTGTGGAAAGGGATGCAACCGGGCTCGCTTCTATTACCTACAAAATCGTTCTATACCATAGTTAACACTTTGTGTTTGTCACAAAAGGCTACACGTGACACATATCGCGTGCGTTTTGGTGCGTCAAACCAGCGCGTAAACCTTAATAGCTACTTCATTGCGTGTCAGCTCATAACCATGAAAGACCAATATACTACAAGCATTTTCAGGTATTAAAGCTACGAGGTTTCCGTGATCTTAAATATACAGCTATCAAATGTCTGGCACTCCAATACAAATGATTCCTCATCTTTATATTATATTTTTTACTATTACTGTTTCATAATAATGTTATTGTCATTAGACCAAGGGAACTGGAGTCTTTTGGATTTTTGGAACCAACAATGATCTTAATACTTCCTGTGCATCGCCACTTTCAGATACTTTTATAAACTGTGCGTCTTTGCTATTAATAAACATTTTAGCGATACATTGTTTATACTTGCCCTGTCTGTATTTTTCTTTTGATAACATGCAGTATTCAAGATAATATTAACGATCATATTAACAGTAAATTGACGTCTCCGAGAAAACATTAGCCTTGGATCATCAGCTTTGGTGTATGGTATCTGGGAGGGTGATACTTTGCGAGAAAAAAATAGTCTCTGTTCTGTATTTATTGTCATATTCGTTTTAAAATGTATTGAAAATGTAGAATAAAGAAATGTTAGTAATACAACGATTTTTATAGCAAATGTGTGTATGTTTATAAATAAAAATTTAAATGCAACTGACTTGTTATTGTGCATTTCTGTAATATAGGTCCTGTAATGTTAATACTTTGCTTTAAATAAACGTTAAGAGTAGCAGATGTGTTGTGTTACATTTACCGCAAGAGGGCATTAAAGCCCACGATCCAGGTGCCAGAATGATGGCGCGTATACGTAAAAAAATGGTAAAAAAAAAAATAATAATAATAAAGATATTGCCCACAAAATACTCGAGTCGGGTAAAGGTGAAAGCAAAATAAAACTAATGTTTTGACATTCAAGTAATGCATTTTAATTCCAATATAGAAATCCGACAATGTTCTCAGTACTTTTGTTACTGCACTGTTCAGCATTTTTCGGGAATGTTCTGTCATTAGCCTATGTTAAATCTGATGTTAATCTGATGTTAATTTCAAATAAACATTTTTGCGTAATTCATTTATTTGCTTGTAAAACCTAAGACTAGATAGGTAAACACGTCACAGTTCTTGGTGCAGGAAAGGAGTTTCACAGATGCCTTAACCGCACCGTGGTTAAATTCTTAAGAAACGAGATAGGTGGCGTCTTCGTTGCTTGCCATTTTATCAACACTTATGTCGGCGGTACACCTGGAAAACTGTATTCACATGTAGAAATATTTCCTTCTTAAATATAAGCATTCATAATCAACACATAAATAAATTTTTAAATCTGGACTAACGCTGGAAATTATCCACTTTCAGAGAAACAAATCCGTCAAAAAAGACAACATGCAAATGAAAATTAAATAAATACATTATGGAAATCCAGTTTCTTTCATCATTTTTTCCTCGTGTGTATTGACCTTGTGTATCCTAGTACTGTGTAACGTCCAATTCTTCTTAAATTCTTCAGAAACCTCCAGTGATTTGTAGGCAGAAGTAATAAACAACACACGCATGGACATTGTACAACAGAGCCGCACAAACACACGCGCAGAAAGACGCACAAAACGTTTAAGTGTTACTGCCAACAATGATGTGTGCTCTCCATGCCTTTAGGTCATGTGTTCAATGCCTAAACTTCTACTTGTAACCATTTTAAAAATGAACTCTTAATAATCTGCGAAACGGTAGGCTACTTACAACATATAAAATCGCATCGTTATACATAAAAAAGAAAATTTCTCAGCTGACATAAAAGATTCAACCCGAGTTGCAGAATTTACTTTCTGGAATTAAGAGGTAACATGACAAAACGGTGAAGCAGATATTTAGTTCGGAAGAAACGCCGATTACATCTCCTGACAATGTAGACCACAGCGAGATTAAAACAAAATTGTGTGGCGCACTGACGCGTTCTGGACTGCTACTCCGATCAGATACGTGAGCCTCTGCGTCCCTTTATCAAGAGTACGCACTACAGTGTTCGAGTCCAAGTGTTTCCTCCTATTTATCAATACTTGTTTTGCAAACGTCCACATGTCGCTCACTAGAACATGCTGGTCTTAACTAAGGTGGCTTTGGCTCCGTTCTGTCTCTGCAAGGAGGACAGCACACTTGCAAACGGCCCACCCAGCGAGTCTGGAATAGAGGTAATGCCACCAGGGCCGGACGCCCATCCTTGGCTGGATGCCGGACCGCCTAGTATGCCGGCAGCAGAAGTCTTTGCTTGGTCTACCGATTGGCTTGCACCGGAGTTAACTTGTCCTCCGGTGGGACTTGGTCCTCCGCAACTAGAGGTAGGATTAGTGTTGGGTACCGGGCCACCAGTACTGTCTGGATCAGTAGCCTTTGGTTCCTTGTTGTCGTCCTCTCTCGTGTCCGACTTTTTCCCAGTAGTCCCGTTCTTCGCAGCTGCTGCGGCCGCAGCAGCTGCGCGTTCCTGCTTGCGGAATTTTGCGCGCCTGTTTTGGAACCACACCTAGATCCACAAGACGTAGTTTTTTGTTTGTTTGTTTGTTGAAGAAAACAAAAGCCTAGCGTTAAGAAACGTGTCGATTGTTCATGGTACATATATGACATTACATCGGCAGAGATTAAAACATTTCATTCATTCATTCATTTTCTTAACCGCTTAGTCCTGGTGAGGGTCGCGGGGAAGCCTGGAGCCCATCCCACATTTATATCTTAATTTTTATATTATTAACTTTATTTATATCTTGATTTTCACGTGTTGCAAGCAAAAATCCGCTATGTCTTTACAGTAAATCAAAGTAAACATTCATATTAACGCACATTTTTACTAAACTTATTAAATATGTTGCGAAAACGTGCAACTCCAGGAGGTGTCTGGGACCTGCCCTGGCAGGTCGCGCGTTAGAACCGTCATTAATATGCCAGAACAGGAGTTGTCATTTACTAAATAAATTCAGTTACGCGGTGTGTAAAATGTTTCCCGCAGATGTAATAGGTACCTGTACTCTCGCTTCGGTGAGGTCGATCTTGAGCGCGAGCTCCTCCCTGGTGTAAATGTCGGGGTAGTGAGTCTCCGCGAACACGCGCTCCAGCTCCTTGAGTTGCGCGCTCGTGAAGGTCGTGCGAATGCGCCTCTGCTTGCGTTTCTCGTTCAAACCGCCGTGGTCCGTGAACAGTTTATAGGGAACTGAAAATTAACCAAAACACGGACATTAGGTTATGAGATGTACTTGCAGTTTAGAAATAAAACCTAAAGTGATTTTAGATTTTTAGTGAAAGTACCTTTCAGCGTGGAGTTAAAATACTCTTTTGCCAGATGTTCGTAACTCTAAATGTCATGTAAATGACATTGGAATACGTCGAAATGAAATTACGGTTACAAGTCAGTTTCACATCTTAATTAATGTTGCAAAAACTAGTATTTAATTGATAATTTATATATATTCATTTTGAGGTTTTCCATTCTTGTCGAATGTTCTCGGTATTTTTAAAATGCTAGAAACGAATTTTCAGAGAATTAAAAATGAGTTTATTGTAAATTAAATTTAACGGTGACAATGCTTTAAATATAATATTGACAATTATGTGTTTGTCAAACTTGTACTAATGTAGCAATGTTGTTATCCCGTTTTGTGATACTGTAACTTTAACACCAATAATGAGCTTCAGTCTTTGGTTATTTAATTATTTTCAAAGCTTTATGTCTCATCACAATGTAAATAAATTATGCCTATCATTTTGGCAGCTTAAGATAATTTTGTCGGCTGTACGGGTGTGACTGGGATAGTGTAACACGGTAACTGAATTACCGCTTGCCCGCAATCGCTTCTAACGTGATAAATTCTTTCATTTGTGTAAGCAAATTTCGTTTGGTAAATACTAAACACATTTCCATTTTCAAATATAATCAAGGCGTACTATATACCGGAGCGGAGATTCTCGCTCGGCGAGGATAGCTGGAGGACCCCTACCTGCGGCGTACGGGCTGCTCTGGTGGTCCCTCAGCGTCCCCAAAGTGCAGGATCCCGGTGTGAGTGAGGGACACGCCGAGGTGGCCCCGAACGTGGTCCTGATCGGATTGTACTGAAACCCACTGGCCTGACTGCACGAACTGAAGTCCGCGTAGGCTGACGCCAAGCTCGACGTGTCCATCCCGGCCATACACGACTCGTAGGCGGACGAATTAAGGTAAGAATACTCCATTTTATACATTGAAGAAGTTCAGCGTAACAGAAAAAGCTGCACGATCAAAAATTGGGTAAAAACGTAATGAATGTGTAAACGAGAGCTGGCAAGGGTGAATGGTTTTGATATGTATTATATATATATATATATATATTTTTTTTTTTTTTTTTAGTTTTTACTGTGTTTAGATGTGCTCTGCTCGACGCCTGCTTCAAAACTGGCCTCCTTCATCGGAACGAACCCTTGTTTTATGAAAAGCCTCCTATCAGCCGCCTAGCCCGAGGTCTCTAGAGCATATAGTTCTCATAATAAACTTGGCTCTTTCCTCTTGGACAATAGCAAAGCGTTTGGTCTTATTGCTGGCGCTTTTTACATGACAATAACTCATCAGTCTATTGGACTGGCACTGGGGGACCGAGCTGTCCAACCTCTGCTATCATTGATTCTCTGCATCCCTAATTAGAATTTAATACCGCACCATTACGCACCGGGCCCCCTCAGCCTCTCTCCTAACCACCATCTTGCCCTTTAATTCAATCACACCACTTGGAAATAATGAAAGTTGGGTGACGATTCTCCCTGATCCAATTTTCCTCTAGCTTTTAAGCCTTTTAAAAGAGCATATAACCTGGACACAAATTTTAGACGGTGTTTTTTCTCTTCTCTTTCTTTTCTATTCTAAGATTTTAAATTCTTCCTTAGAATAAAGTGCAGGAGCTCGGATTTCACACGATAACGTTCTTGAGGACCGTTATTTGCGCTATTTACGCGCCTGGCCAGTTCAGCCCCCCTCAGGCCAGGCGCGTAAATTGATTTTAAAAATACAATAAATAATGAACGGTCTGAACTGTGCGTAATCATTTATGAATAAATACTACACACAATTAAGGATTTCCAGTGGCACAACTAAAACAATAACATTAACATAATTAATGTTAATTATTTAAATGGAAGTAGTTCATTCACATAATGATACGAAAGCTAACCATATACTGCAATTTTGCTTGCAGGTTTACCAAGTGTTTAGCTATTTCACATACACATGTCATCTTAATATAACTGTCCTTTTAGATTTGTTTAAAATTTGCGCTATGAAGACAAGAGAAAGAAAATCCTTAACTGCGTGCGCACAAGCAACTGTAAAAGTGCAAAATTATCGCCGTACCTTTAACAGTTTCATTAAATTATAATAATTATATGTGTTCTGTTTTTGGACATCAAACGTCGTTGTTACGATTAATAATGTCTTAAGCATGTAAAGCATTTTTTAAATTATTTTTTCAACAGATTTTTCGTTTAACGGAACGTCTTTTGGTTGTTCGCTTTTAAACGCGTTTAAAGGGAACGACAAGCGCCGGAACACTATAAAATATGTGGTTAGGTAGCATAGTCCTGCCAAATACTGCAAACTTAATGTTTGATAGGTATGATGTATATGGTTTTATTGCCAAAAGATTTTATTGCTACACTTGTTTTGCACAGATTATTTCATAAAAACCAAGTATGTCACTCATTTATAACGGATTATATGATCAAATAAAGCTGCTCCCTCATACATAACCTGTTTGGTAGGAAGGACGACAAAACAGATGATCACTGTTTGGCAACGGAAAATAAATTGTCTGGACAAAACTCTTTTTGACCGGTCTCCAGCCAAATATAAAACCGCATCTGAAAACATTTGTCCTTGCTATGTGGCTATTCTATAGGTCCTAGCTCGATGTTGCTGTGTATTCATACATTCCTTTTCCTTAATACAATCGCTTTCCAATTAAAATCTTTCTGGAAAAAAAATACTGGAATTCAGTGAAATTTGTGTTTATGCACGTTTGTCCAAATAAAACCTTTATAAATAAACGTAAAAATTTATTTTTAAGTTTGAATTTCTGCTTTACACTTATCCATTTTCGACCCGCCTTAAGACGCAAGATGAATGACGGAGAAAGTTAATTGTTCTTTGACACAACCCAACCCCTTTTATGTAAATGTTTTTCTTTCTACACGCGAATGCCCGCTAAAAGTTGTACAAAATGTTTAATTCAATTATTGAAACCAAAGACCAACTGGTTCGCGGGCTCTCCTCCACGCGTCTGGCAATGAAAATAGAAACCATCTCTAAGAATTAATCTAATAACACACAAAGAACGGAGAAAACCCTTCTGATCGTTTACTGAGGCAAATGGAATTACATCTTTACCAGCCTTTTTCTTTTTCAAACAAGTCTTTATTCTCGCGTACTATATTGTCCGGCCACTTTTGAGACGGTTCATTTTATATTTTTTTCGGTGTTTTGTTCGACATAAAGTGTAAAAATACTTGTTTGTTTGTTTTATTGTTTATTTAAATGCATTATATAAAAATAGTACAGGACACATAAAAGTTAACAGTGCAACCTATAAATTTATTAAACAAAATGAATACGTTGTAAAACGTAACACACGAACGCCTGGACGACCATTCCATTAGGCAAATCACAGATACCGCAAACAATTTTACAATAAATCGCCAATTACATTACAATGTAAATCTATTTGACGTACGTCAAATGTAATAAGTAAACAAATGGCCAAATAAAATGTAATTGTAAAATAAATATTATCCTGTGGTCTCGTTGAAAGTAAGTCGTTGGTAAAACAGAACGTACGAGAAAAGATGAGTGAACTGGTAATGAAACAAAGAGACAAAACGAATTGTGTATCAGTAAACACACACACACAAAGAATTAGGTCTGCGGAATGGTGAACGATCTCTTTTACCATAAGGAAAACGACAGAGCGTGACATCGGAAAGGGATGTGGCAAAAAGATAGATAAATGGATATATTTGGATTAAACTTTTCGATATATTTAAAATCACTTATGAGCTCTGCAAATTCGGCATCACGTTTCTCGCTGGTCTGTGTTACCTTTGTTATAATTAAACCTTAGAGTTTTCATATTAAGAACAACAAACGTCTTTGTAATATCAAATTTCTATTATATGAAAGTGCTTTAGACAATGTTAACTCATACGAGATTCAGAAATACTGTATGATTTGTATAGGCCATGTACGCAGCAAAATAATGTCCTTGCAGACTTATGTATTTTAATATTCTCCAAATTATATGAACATAGCAACGTGTCTGAGGATGTGCTTGAAACTTTCGCCTGGAGAACCGAGCAAATCTGTTTTCAGCTACGAAATACCTTTATCTGGTGTGCAAAAAACGTCAACGTCTCTCCGTATCGCAAGCAACAAATACTGGTTTCGACGATGTCTTCCCACGTTTTATTAACGCTGGAGGTCGAAATTAATGCTTAACCTTTTCGTTGAACATTTTATCTGACCATTATTATTATTATTATTATTATTATTATTATTATTATTATTATTATTATTATGTAGTTAGCGCAAAAAATAAATCATAGTGATTGACTATTCTTGGTTTAGACTATTAAATTACTAATATATTACAGTGATTACGAATGTCAATATTTTGCAGTTACACTATTGTTAATTAGAGTCACGACATGGCAAGCAATAATTTTAAATGTTACGTTGTATTTTTAAAAACTGTGTTGATTATTTGCGGTATGCAAGACACCACAAATAGTGCTTTGATTAAGCAGTGATAACGAATCTTTGTTCGCCCTCTGGTTTACCGGAATCACAGCCACCTGCTTTGCTCACACTTCTGAAGGCAGGTCCGTCTTGTACCTGGGTACTGCACTCAGTCATACAGTTACGTATATCAAGTCTTCCCAAGTGACCAGGACTCGAAGCACTGGAAAATGATTAGCATAATAATCTGATTTTGTGGGGATAAAATTAGCAAACATATTACCCTCAACGGCAGGCCCTGACCCTGGCGGGATGCTGCTCTTAAAAGCAATTACTAAATTACTCCCAGTTCTCAGTCGGCATTAACGGAAAGAAAATGCCATCGACCGCAGTGAAATAAGATTTTAAAAATATGTAATCATTAAATATCTCGCCAGTATTCGTGAATCAGATTCATAAAATTGTTCAAAATTAGATAAAATTGAATTCTTAACGGAGTTCCTTGTCATCGTTTCATCCCATGCCGTTTAACATAAGTCTTCATCTCCAGAATAGCAGAGAACGGAGACTGCAAGAGTGGTTTGTAATTTTATACAACATTGCAGTTTACTCGTTTCAAAAGCACGTTATTTAACTACAGCGAGACTAACATGTCTCAGATACATAATACATTTCACAACAAATATTGCACCATGTCCAGTAACGCGCAAATTGGCGCTGCGGCGCATTGCGAGAAACAAAGGCGTGTTTTGATAGTGGGAAAATCAGGTTTGTCACGATTAATGCCGTGTGCGGTTAGGGTTAGGGTTTTCCAGTTTGACTTTGGGCCTGTTTGTGTTACCCAAAGCAGAAAGGCGTGGTTGACCGTGTCAAAGGGGCGGAGGAGCGAGAGTGCAACTTTTATTTATCGTCTGCGCGGTATTATTCCTTGTATTAGTAATTGACAATTATTATCTTCGCTCTCATATATCAGCTGTTGCGTTTTTAATGTCGTTGAATTGAACGGCTGTCGGGGAAGCCAGGGTCAGTGTCATTACGCAGTCTAAGCACTAACCCATCTAATGGCCCCTGTAGACATGTTAGACCTATCAGATATGCGGCCCTCCGTCGCAGCGCAAGGCAGCGCATTATTAGAAAACAATAAGGTATTATGTGTATATTGTGCATATATGTTACTGGAATATAATGGCGAATGGAGGCTCTTGTTGATCAAAACGCAGAGATGCACGTTCAGTATCATGATGTATTATGGGACGCGTGTAAACTTGTAGACCGGGTGGCGCGCTGTACCGGGATGGACAACTAAAATATGTCTTCTGTCATGGAGAAATTGGTCATTTAGCAGGTTTATATTAAAGTCCAATTCCTTTTCCTTTGATAGAGCAATGTAAAACATTGTGTTTACCGTTTTATCCCAACGCGGATCATTCACGACACCTTTTGCAATAAAACAATGACATGTAGCACTATTCATTACTGCTCATTAATATATTTCATAATTTTCTTGCATTTTTTTACCGAAAAAAATGTACGTCATCGTGACCGGTATATTGTAAGTGCTCTTGTTAACTACGTAGTGATATTTGGCCTATTATTGACAAAAGTAACAAGTTGACGTTGGAAAAATAAAAAAATTTTATTATTATCTCATTAAATAAATATTTTGCAAAATAGTCAAAATTATGTTTGATAACGTTAGCTGTCGGCCTGTTTGTTTTACCCAGTTGTATCACAAGGCGGTTTATTTACAAGGTGGGTTCTTGTAAATATATATATATTTATAATAATGTTCTGTAAGATTTATGTCACTTTTGAATTATAAATTCAGAAATTTTGATTGGTGTCATGTAAACACAATTACAGGTAATAAAAGTACAATCCCAAAATCAAAATGTGACATATATATATATATATATATATATATATATATATATATATATA
>JABJVR010000013.1:1734294-1749830 GCA_025773905.1 Chitala chitala
CCCCCCCCCCCCCCCCGGCGCCCCCGCCCCCCGCCCGCCCGCGCCCGCCCGGGTCAGGCGGGCATTTGGCGTGTGCTTATTACAACTCTAATTTTAAAGATCCATGACAATGCTACCGAGTACTAACGCCAGCTGGGAACAGACAGAGGCAGTCAGAGAGAAATAAAGACATTCAGAGGTACATCTGGCAATAAATGAATATACATTGGGAAGCAGAAGTCATTGGGGCACTGGGTTTGCCGGCTGAACAGAGCCATTTCGGGGGACGCGGGAAAACAACAGAGATGGGGGAAACAACAGAGACGGACACTATGGCAACCCATACACACTATGGCCAACAACTGGCAGACATCGCTGGCCAACACTCAACAGCAGCACCACGTGCTGGGACCATCAAGATGGGGTGGGGGTGATGTTGGCCCAGAGAGGCCACACAGTTGGGGGCGGGGGGGCTGCATCCAGCTTTAGGAAGAAGTAAAAATACATTTGCCATTGCTATATGCCCATACAGACACGGGGCACTTCCTACATTTGCATACAAATGCAGAATTTTTATGGCAACAATCTCATAGATGCAGACGATGATTACAAAGAAACTAAGTATTATGATGTCTATTTTTAAAAGCTACCGTTTAGTACGAGAAATGCCACATAAGTACGAGCACTCGCGTACACGCAGGCACGCGCAGGAGCACGCACGAACGCGCAAGCACGGAGCATGGGGCGGGGGAGCTCTGTGTGTAATCCCTATTCAGCGGCCTACCAAGCCAGACAAAGTGGCACATCCATGTGGATGTGGCCCCCTGGCCGATGAAAGGGAGCGGGTCTGACAAAAAACAAATCCATACTGGCCACAGGCTCCTCTCCAATCTATTTTCTGCTCAGCTGGTTTTAAATGAAGTTATTATGACTCATTAAAACGCCTGCAAGCTTGTGGAACTTGGCCAATTACAATTTAAATTTAGCCTCTCTTGCGCTCCCCCCCCCCCAACCAACACTCCACTCGCTCTTTTTATTGCGACCCCCCCTTAGCTCGCGCCACAACCTCACCGCAGCCGTTTAATGACTGACTTACAGCTGCTCCCAATTCCTACATCCACGAAAACAAACAGACCGTCCAAACAAATACAAACAAAATGAACACTCTTTACGCAAAAAATTTAAATAGCATTTTTTCCCAAAACAAAATGAATAGTTAAACAAAAATCAACATACAGTTTGTCAGAAGGTTGCCTGTTAAAACTGTAGTGTGTCAGCATGCAGATTTTCATAATACAATTACTTTCATAATATCCAACTGCCTTCCACACCCATGTCTCCATTTAGCACAATTTAGTCAAACACTTTTATCCCTTTTAATTTCAAGAATTAAAGTCAAATTTTACCTTCCAGGATTAACACAGATTCTGCACATTAAAAAGCTCTGGAACATGTGCAGGATAGAATCTATCTTTTTGGGCATCACAGCTAGCCATACAGGCCTATAAGGAAATCCAAACTCACTGGAATTAGCGCTGAGCACCATGGGGACCAGCTGACACCTGTAGATGTAACTGTATACAGGGAGGTTTGGCTAAATTCTCAGGTGTTCCCTCAGATGCCATAAAATTTTCTTACACAAACCAGGTATAAAGTGAGAAATCCCTTACGGTCACGGGCTCTGCACAGTGCCCTCGCAGAACAGAACCCAAGCTGTGCGACCTGAGAGTGTTGCTTTTACGGTCAGCTGAGCACCTATCTTGGGGGGGGCTTGGCAATGGACTGAACTGAGAGAGGGCCAGGATGCTGAGTGTGGTGTTCTGAGACACCCCACCCAATGAGGGGTAGGGGCCTCCCAGCACAACAATATTAACAATAGCCAACATGACAAGACACTGGAAACACCAGAAAACCTCAGGCTGCAGACCTCCAGAACCTTCCAGCATCACTGCATAGACTCCGTCTCGATGTCCTTTACCCGACTGCACATAAAAGAGCCTCAAACTGTACAGAGGACCGACTATTACGCCCAGCTCCCAATGATTTATTACCATGACACACCATACTATGTGGAATATCCACAATGCAATAGCTGTTTTCAGTCAGCATACACCCCCTAATATTTACCCTCTCCACTCCACAAGTGGCTCCACCCAAGCTGAAGAGAGAAAGGTACAGTCTGCCTTTAAGAAACCACACCCCTCCCAAAAAAGAAACAGGAGGAAAAGAAAAATTTTAATTATATGTACAAGGTTCAGTTTCACTGTAAAGCAGTTGAGTAATTTAGTCTTTGTTAAATTAATACAGCCGGCAGACAAGCTGACAGTTTCCTTTCCAACTGCATGTAAACGTCAAGAACCTGTCACTAAATGCCGCCTGACAAAACGCTTTGTGACTGCACAATGCATCTCACCTGATCCTTATATAACCCCTTCAGTGTTTGCAAGGGCCCAGGAGCAGCATTTTAATTGTGCGGGCCGCCCCCCGCGGCCCCCGGGGCCGGCCCCCCCCCCCCCCCCCCCAAAGAACGGCTCCCCCTGAAGAGGCCCCCGGCACGCCTCGGGCCGGGCCGGGTCGGGCACAACGTCTCCGATCGCCGCAGTGAAGCCCATTAGCTGCACAGTAATCTGATTATCGAACGTTAAGCGGATGCAAGTTTCCAATGCAAAGAGGAAAAAGAAAGCACAGAAACGAGCAGAAGATGCGATTAAGATTGTTGGGCCTTTGTGGCACATGTGTAATCACAACGTTAAGTAGCCTGCAGTAGACAGGCTTTCAGATATGAAAAATAGACACATTTTTGAGCATTAGCTTGTGAGCTGCATTATAAGCAGAAGGTGATGGGCAAGGCCAGTCGGGTGCAGTCAGTCTGTACGGGCTTTATTTCTGAGAATCACGTCTTATTCCTCGGTTTCACGTGACATAAATATTCAAGCCATTTTGTGCATTATTCTAATTCACTCTTCTGTCCTCTTATGTAATTTTTATCCTGCTTTTACCTGATGACCAGCCCATTTCATGCCGAGAAGCATTTGTTTCTCAAATTGCTCTGTTCTGTGTTATAAAACTCCATAGCTGTGATATAACGCTCCATAGCTGTGATATAACGCTCCATAGCTGTGATATAAAGCTCCATAGCTGTGATATAAAGCTCCATAGTGGTTCACAGCAGAATGCAGTCCTGCCCTTCTTACAAACTTGCCAAAAACACTTAGCAGTTTCCGGCATCTTTGATTTAAAGCTCTCAAAATTATTTTTCCTGACTGTGACGCTGCCTAATTTCTCATGGAATGAATGGAGCCAGTATACTCACTACCGCTGCGGTCCGGCGCAGGGGTTGTGTCATAGACAGACAGGCACCAGTGAGACTGGTGGAATATTGCACGCTTATCGCTGTGTCAGTGTGAAAGTGCTTGACCCTCAGTGCTGGACGGAACTGTGTCGCTTGGTACGTTGTCTGGGTCAGTCCCGCTGCCTGAGAAGGTCACCGTCCTGTTACAATATGTCTGGGGTACGCAGCACTGTCACTGGATGTGTCTGTCTGCTGCCAGTAGGGCAGTAGCATTGAAAATGTTCTTTCTTACTTCCTCTTCTTCCTCCCGCCTCTGTGTGTCTGCTCAGGGTGGGGGGTGGTGGGAGGGGGTGACCTGACAGCAAGCATGAACCCCAAGAATCCGGACTGACTGCATGACCTCAGAAACCAGGGCATCGCTGAGCACACAAGCCTCTCTCCTGACCCCACGGTGTCTCTCCCCTCCCATTATAACCAAGTCAGAAGGCTTTTAGGGCCGGAGTGACGCTGAGAGATTGATGGTGCAAATTGGTGTACGGGAGGAGAGCAGCTGGTCAGGAGGAGAAGTGCCCCACTTTAATGGGCTGCGAGGAATGTAATTCAATAATTATGAAAAGTGAGTCAGGAGTACGAGGCCGCGCTGGGGTCCAGCTCGGAGCAGCTGTCTGCACGTTGCCATGCCAACAGTAACAGGTACAGCCAGCTTGTTTCATATGGCGGCTTCACGTCCACAGGATGAAGGCGCGTACTGTGCATGTGCAGTATTGTCAGCACCCAGTATAGGTAAAGCAGTACAGTTTGGAAAGTGGAGCTTACATTGAGGGCTTCGCTCTAACTGTTGCTGAGCTGCTGTAATATCACACCTCTGGTACGGAGCTTGAAGACAGACGCACTAATGTACATGCACTAATAACTCAGCCGTAGCACTCTACCGTGCCTCCAGCAGTGCCTGGCTGTTTCTGCAGTTTACGGTGGAAAACGTGTTAAAAGCTCCACAGCAAACCTTCAGAAATGCGCCATTGGCTCTGCAGCCTCTGAATATGAATGCTGAGACATCAATATTCTGCCATGTTTGAAATTCCCCAACACTACGCAGGTTGGGAGAACAGTCCTTACTTCCCTACTTCTCTCTCTCCTTTTCCGTCCTGTGAACTTCTGGTGTTGCGTGGACTTGATAATTACCTTCCATTAAACCGAACCCGAGCAGGTAAGCAGGCACAGAACATTCAGAGCCTGATGGTTTGATTTGCATCACAGGTTCAGTGTTTAAGTTTTCAGGCGACTCCAGAGCCCAGAGCTCCATCATCAAACATTCAAACATTTGTAGTATTTTTTTTTTTTACTGTCCTTTTGTTCTTTCCAACCTTGTGCCTCAATCAATAACCACTCCGTTTCTTTGTGCAGGGCAAGATATTGATACTTTCTTAGCAAAAATATGATTTAATGTGTTCTTTGAGTTGAAGAAGATCCAATAGTCCTGCCAAAAATTCGATTGCTTTTTATCAAAGCGTTGAACAATAAAGAATGAAAGACCTTCCCCTGAATGGATACAAGCTAGTTGTTAAAATAGGGCTTATCCAATAACAGTAAGCAATAGATAATAACTGTCTCAAAATAATTTTATACTCTGTTTATAGTACATATTTATCCCTCACTTGCGTTGACTTTAAATGCAAGCGTTGTTTTAATATGTGTTACCTAGATTGATTCACATTGAAGTTGAACAGAAACCTGTTTTTTTTCCCTTTCTTCTTTTAGAGCTGACTT
Source organism: Chitala chitala (assembly GCA_025773905.1). NCBI lineage: Eukaryota > Metazoa > Chordata > Actinopteri > Osteoglossiformes > Notopteridae > Chitala > Chitala chitala. Next base: position 1,739,333 of record JABJVR010000013.1, read on the forward strand.
TTAGCTGAATAGCCATGAGTGTCAGTCTGAGGACATTCTTGTTCTTTTGTTTACAGTGTAGTGGATCATTTCATCATGTGACACTGGGGTCATGTGACACTGGGACACAGATCTCGGCACAGCCCTGAAACACACAAAAAAGAAAAATGTTGTGGAAAGGCGTTATGTTTCATACAGATGTAGTCACTCAACTCTTTTGACTGAAATTCCGGGACTTTAAGCATTTAACATCCATCGATCTGTCCATCCATCCATCCATTCCAACCGCTTATCATGTTAAGGGTCACAGGAGGCCTGGAGCCTATCCCAGGCAACGTAAGGTGCAAGTCAGGGGATACCCAGGACAGAGCACCACCCAATCACAGGCATCGAAACAGTTTGGATGGAACACTCTTGAGGATTACTGCTATCGGGGCTCCATTTTATTCTATGTGGCCTGTGTTATTTTATCATTTACCAAAAGTTGTGTGGCTCTTTGATTTCTTCATTCATCTGTTTATGGACTTACTTTACAGCTGTATGCATTTTGTTGATATTTATATGTGTATACATATATATGAACATACACCCACAAATATTTTTTTCCCAAGTTTTAATATACGTGTGACCGGAATATGAATTAGATTCATTCCTTCAAAAGAACAAATATGTTTTCTTTCGTCAATGAACAATATTATTGTATTTGATTTTAGCAATCAGTGTCAGATGAATCAATGTCTCTGGGTAAGCAAATGCACCCTAGGGCGGCAGACATCAGGCCATTTTGCCTTCAAATCTGCTTCCTAGAACAGCACGTGTTTGGACCGGCCTGCTGACACACAAAACCATTTGGGTTTAGAGACAACCCATTTCTGCGATTTTCCAAACACGTTTTTTTGACTGACGAATTTCAATAATGCCTCGGATGTTGGTTCACGTCCCATTTCAGATGTCCCTCTCAGGGTAGGGGCACCGGCTGACAATACCAACAACAGCAGCGCTGACAGAACAGGTGCTAAAAGAGACGTGAAGCCTTATGGTTACTTTTTTCACTAACAGACGTCAACTAACGGCATCACTAACGGCATCAACTGTCTTTTAGGAGCGCATGGCTTTAGAAAATGACAGAACCGGAGGTAAATGCACGTAAGGCGCTGTCTGGACGGTAAAGACAGAGTGGTGCGTGCGGCTGACGGCAGGTGTGGGCCAGGGGGGTTAAGTACAACAGAAGAAGCCCATACTTCAGACTGGCAGCAGACTGGAGCAGGCATAATCAAATCAGGGACGTAATGCAATTAGCCGGGTGTCCAGGGCTGCCTCATTTTGGGGGTGTTCCAGGGGGCCCCCTCCCAGTTACTCTGACAGCCCCAGTTCCATCCCACCCCCCCACCCACTTCCAATGCCCTCATCCCTGAAACCGTGAATGCAGATGAAATCTGAAATATGAAAATCTGTAATAATTTATGGGGCCTGTCAGGAGTGCAGGAAGTGCCTGGCCAGCCAGTTTGCCTGGGAGACAGGAATGGAAGTTCAAAGCCGTTTTCTGTGTCACACACACAACACACAGACACACACTTTCTCAAAAAACCATATCGTCTATTGTACTGCCCCATCAAATGCACTAGACATATCTCCCTAAAGAGTCCTACCCCTTCCCAAACATTGATATTATTAAAAGGCGTTACTGCCCCCCACAGACGCATGCCTTGGGCAGAAGGGGCAGAAAAATACAGAACATGACCTCAAACACATCACCTCTCATTACAGGATGGCTTCTGCCAGTCCCGTGTGTCACAGGCCGTCTTTTCCAATTCCGCTCAGATTTGCTTGGGGTTTTCCCATTTGTTTTAGCAATCCATTATCAAATCTAGAAATCAAATTAGCACAGAATGACTTCGCAGGTAGACTGATGTTGCTCGTGCATAATGTGTTCTGACTTGGCTTGCATTTACCTTCCTGTGCTACTGAAGTCATAATCTCATAATGTCAATAAACAATAGTGAGTGTGTGTGTGTGTGTGTGTGTGTGCACATATGTGCACATTCGTCAGTTTCCTGTAGGAAAAATGGAAAGCAATTTTAGTATTATTAATAATTAATTAGTTTTATCATATTAATTTCCAATAAATGTACAGTTCCTTTTCTCCTTGTCTTTCTTTTTGTAATTTATATGCATCCTGTCATGCTTCAAACTAAATTTTTAATAATGTAAAAAATTTTTTGAAAAGGCAAAGGGGTTACTGGAACATTGACAAGTTTGTCTATGGTCTGACACCTAATGAGATGTTAAAATTGTGTTTATGTTTGGTGTCTACCTGCTTCCGGCAAGTATGCGGAAACCCTGCTGCCTGTCCCCACAAATAAGACCGTTTTCATCGCTGGAGATGTAGCTGAAGGTATGGGGAGTGTGGAGGTTTGTAACGTAACGTTACTTTGCAGGCCAACAGAGCTAAACTCTCTGGACAAATGATAAAACCTAACCTCACACACTCTTCGTGCAGAGGATCCTTGGAGCCAATTTGGGGTCTGACCCCAGTGGGTTTCCTGAGGTCCATTCAAACTCCAGGTAATCTTCACCTGAGGAGACAGGTGACCTGAATTCTTGTGGCAGGACAGTTGGTTAAATGAAACGCTTTAAACCAAATTAACCAGGCCCTATGGCTCCTGAGGGGCAGCGTCGCCCATTATATTTCCTCTAGGCTCCCCACCCTCAATGCCACTGAATTTGATAACGGCGAAGTCCCGCCTGCCCGGCGCTCGTCTTCCTCATGGCATTTTGTCGGCCCGGCTTTAGGGGCGCACGTTCCCGCAGGAGATGAATTCGCATCAAAGACATTTTTATTTGGTTCCAGTCCAGAAGCCGTGCGGCGGCTGGTGGCGGGTGTCCTTTCAACCCTCTAGCGAGCCTTGTAGTCTCAGTGTGCTTCTGGGGGAAAAAAAAACCACACGCCTGTTCACAAGCAGCCTTTTGACAGCTCCCAGGCGCCCACCTCAGACTGGCCCGCTTCTGGTAATTCATAGTTCATAGCAGAACCAGCACAGAGAGACAGAGACTGATACAGCAAACATCTGTAGCATTCTAAGTTCTGTGTCTGTGTTTCCTGAGATACGTAACATTGAGGGGGGGGGGATTTCCCTTTTTTATGTAGATTTTGAAAAACAACATTATAAATTTTTTTTAGGAGCTGTTATTGCATAGGAAATGTATTGGGACTGTTTTTCTCCTCTCTTTGCAGTTGCGTGGTGCCTGACCAAAGCCCTCACTTCTCTTTAGCAGTCCAGCTGAATCGAAGGACTTTTTGAGACTTCTTCCTCCAGCTCTCAGGTCTGCTCACAGCTTCACTCACTTTCCTGCCCCCCCTTTCTATGGCCTTTTGAGGTCACTTCTGCACAGTGCTATCTATTGAACAGTTATTTGTAAATATTTAAAATGATCTCTTAATTATGTTATTCAGAATCACTTTAACAAAGTTGTTTAAAATAGTATTATAATTATTTTTTATAAATGAAACTGCATATTAGGTCTAACGCTTTGATTCAGAGATGATATGGCTTATTACTGAATTATCAAAGATGTTTCGATACTTTTTTTTATTGGTATATGACATTAAAAAGACGTGTAAATTTTTTCTGTATTATATCTTTGTCCCCAGGACCTGAGAATGGGAATTCTGTCCAATGGCCGTTCAGAGGAATGCTTTCTGTTACAGCCTGTTCTCTCCACCCCATCACCCAGGTGTTCCCAGCATGCAACAGATATCACCTTCTGCCCTGTGACAGCTGTGTTCCTGGGTGGCTCTGCTGTCCCCCGGCCCTACGTGTGTGTGAATCTCCTTACCCCTCCCCCTCACCCCAGCCCTTCCTGATTTTCACCAGACCCATGTTCCTCACAACATATGAGCGGCCTTGGGCGGCTGGTGGCTCAGTGGCTAAACTGATTATCTAACAACGGAGCACCTAGCTGTCGCCTCCACCTCCGTATGTGCGGGCTGCCGTCACTGAGTCGGTCCAGCCCATCCACTATCCAGGCATTATTGAAGTGTCTATGGGGCTTTATCCAGCGAGGGCTTCGCCTTGCCCCCGGCTTCATCAATCATCTCCCTCCAACCCAGCTCCTGTGTGAAGACATGCCTCATTACACCCTTCAAGGAGATCTAAAGGAGAGAGAGAGAGAGAGAGAGAGAGAGAGAGAGAGAGAGAGAGAGAGAGAGAGAGAGATGAGGTTGAGCCTCACACAATCCCCTGTGCACCGTTTAACAGTTGCACACTGTAACCTGTACTGGCAAGCCCAAGTGGTCATCACGGTTTACATATCTAATACTGTAGATGTGGTGTTTTCGTTTACGTCCGGTGAACGTTACCGTTCTACACTTAACCCAATTATTAAATTCACTGAAACCTCAAGGTAATAATTACAGTTATAAAATAAAAACCCACTAATAGTCTAAGGCACATAAACATGACAGTTGCGCAACGAAATAAACACGAGATAACGGAATTATTTAAAACTGATTAAAACATTTTTCAAAAAGATTTCTTTAACATTAGCGATTGTATATATGGCTAAATATTAATACACAATTTAAAGGGTCGATTCTGAGATAAGTACCAGGTGCATTCTTTTTTCATCATGCTTTTGCAAGCGGGCCGAATTCGGGCTTTAGCTTTAACTTTTTTAATAACGATTTTTTGTGAGCCGCGAGCGCTAACTCTACTCCTGACGGAGTCGCGTGATGCGATTAAGCTTCTATTTCACAGCAGACGGCGTGGAGCAATAACGCAAGATGCATGAAAATGGGACTTCGCCCATCAATTAGGGTGTTATAAGCAGCCGAAGCAGGCGTCGCTGCAGGAAATGTCACATACTTGCTCTGGCCAAATCCTAAAATTAAACCGCCTACAACTGTGACTCAACATTAGGCCTACGATTTATTTACTGTAGTAGTAGAAATTGCAGTCTTTGAAAAGCGCACAACACGTCATAGAGTGTTTACTTCAAGCAATGGTCTTCTTGTTAGAAACGAAAAACAGCAATACTCGGTTTACCTCCTTTACATATGGTTTTCCACTGAGAATTATACATGTCTCTGATGCAAGTAACAGAAGATTCTGAGATTCGGTATAAATTATTCTTTATTCGTATCTCACGTGTTGCAAAACTTTTTATGCGCTTTTAATTTAGAGGAGCAAAGAACTGTAAAAATGTTAGTTCAGACCGTTTACTGGACTGCTGACACCAGAGTTTTGGCCGAGTTCACTGCTGTGTCAAGAAGAATCGGAACTATTTGGACACATTCATGACGCCGCCCTTGAGAATTTATCAAGACACAATCGTGTCTGATAAGGTTCATTTATCATCAATGACAATCTTAAGTAGTGCACCAAATAAACTGTAAAGGCTTATTTAAGACCTACGCAAAGAAAGAATGGGGCGTGAAGGAGAAAGGGAACGAAATGAGATCAAATGTCAGAAAACGAAAAGTTGACTTTGGATAAAAGAAGCACTGTTGCATTCAAACGTGATCCATGAATTTAAATCTAATTTTTGCAATCGACCAGCTTCAAGTGTCTTGAAAGAAACAGAACCTCCAGGACAGACATGGTTTGTGTCTGATGTTATAATTTTCATAATGCCCCTTTATGTGTACCGAGACTCCTTCAGCGTGGAGCCTGCGGAGACAACTGAAAGGAGACTGCGAATTATAAGGGCCTGCATCCGCGATCGCAGCAGCCCCCCGCCGGCGTGAGTGGCGTGCCGTGCCCCGGCCCACAGCAAGCAAAACCACAGCATGCAGCGACCGACTCTCCCTGGCGATCGCCGGCACCAATTAGCATGCAGCCGTTCGCGTATCCGGGGCACAGCCGCGGTGAGCGCACAATCGGACGTCCTTGGTGAATGGAGAGACGCTGCCAGCTGAGAAACGGCCAAAGGTTGCCAGTCTCCCCACGGCCCTCCCCGCCGCTTGACGTGAACTTGTACAAGTGAAGAAGGGCGCTGGATTTTTCAGACTCACGGATTGACAGAAATAATTCTATGGTTCCTAAGTAAAAAAAAAAGACAATTTCAAAATGTCCACAAAGCTGTCAGAGACAAAATACATATATATTTTAAATAATACGGCTCATTTCTGTTAGTACACCGGTATAGTTTTCCATATATAACGGGGGATGGACGTTTTTGTGATAACAGAGCGGTTTAAACTTCCATTAATATACCTCATTGCACTGAGGCAGTATTGGTATTATTGTATAACATGCAAGAGATGGGAGTTTTTAAAGATGTGCAGGAGAGAATAATTTTTGCGTTCCAGCAATCCGCATTTAGAATTACATTTGCCTGGAGAAGTTTGGAACTGCAGCTGAAATTTGACAAAGATGAGTAGGACGGTAAAAGATGTTTACACGTGAAAGCAATCGTATGTGAGTCATTTTGCATGTTCGTTGGAAAGGCTAAGGTGTGTTAAAGTGCCGGCTGTATGTTACTGTGGTGCAACGGATACGTTACATTACATATTGTAGTTCCAAAAATGTGAGGAGGCAACCGTTTCTACCTTGGCTTTCAGACTGAACAAGGCGATGTAATAAATACGTACCAAAGCAAGATTTGGCTTAATGTTGTGACTGCTCTGCTGGGTGGGTGAATTATGTCATTTTTAATTTTTAACGAGTTCTGGGCGTGTCAGTGCTTGCCAGTTTAAAAGTAAGGATTAAAGTAAATTTTACAAAAATTATCTTTAGTTTACTTTCTAAATTACTTGTACGGTAACATTTTGATTTCGTCCAAACATTGTGACTTTCTTGGATAAGTTAATGTACGGCTGTTACAATTTATTCTAATGTAACACATTCCACTAACCCAAGTGTGTCTCAGATTCGGTAAGTCACGTGTGGCACCGCTAACATTTTCTAATCACTTTAAACTCCCAACACGAAATGTGGATCACAAACAAGTTTTCCTCTTCTTGTTTCTGTCTAAGGATAGCCATTTATCATCTGGCATGACAGCTTAGGATTTCTATCTGGTTTTCGGTTTTCGACCCAAATTCAGCATTTTTATGGAAAACCGCAGTCATTTTGATTGATGAAATCTAAAGATGTCTTAAACCGTTATAAAGATCCCCAACTGTGGCGCTCCAGCGGTGTGCTTCAATGTTGTCATTGTTACAGAAAACCCAAGAAAACTTAGCGATTTTGGTTTCAAAAACCAAAGAAAAGTTCTAAAAGACTTTTATCTGGGTCATTCAGTGCTGGGAAAAGCAATCTTCTCACACTTAAGTTTCCGTTCTTAATTTCTTTGAAAATGAAAAGATGGGTGTCACACTACGTTGAAACTGTCTTTGTAATTTTGGACTTTTTGTTTTCGTTTCTTCCATGCTTGGCAATGCGTAATATGCAAAGATGAGAGAGGAGAACAAGCCATTTGCTGTTTACTCATATGCGGTGATTGTCTAACGTGCAGATTACCATCGAGGCATTGCAGCACATCTCATTAGCAGTGGTGTTAATGTGTTTATTGACAGCTAGCTCACATTCCATCTTGTTTACCGTGATGCAAAACGGAGCATTGTCACCTGCTTTAGTATTGCTAATTGGCGCCTTTTATTATTAATAAAACTGGTGTCTAGACAAGCAATCGCTGTGGGAAGTATCCGATCTTGGATATCCTCTGTCGTGTCACCCAAAGGGGGCTTCGATAAATCTTCCTTTATTTTAACTACATTTGCCCCCACTTTCCCTCGGGCGAAACGAGGCTGTGTCAAGATTGCGTTTTTGTGCCAGTGCTTAGATCCAGCTGCTGCTCAAGACAGACAAGCCCTTGTCAATTAGTCGCTGACGAGCAGGTTCGCTCTAGCCCGGGGCACTTCTGCAGCCATCAGTGTACCGTCCGTGCAATTAGTATCAATTTTTGTCGGGACCTCCACGGAGCAGCCAGCCTGAGTTCGGACAAGGCAAACGACAAAAAGCCAAAAAGTTAAGTCCTGAATACATTACATTATAAAAATGGGTTCAGACACGAAGACTGCTGAGCGGTCCTGATTATACTAAATAGACAATAGGGCGAAAACCGTTGCAATCGTAATCGTTTAAATGCATTTCCTAAAACTTCTAGTGTCCATGTCTGACTTTAACTGCATGACTGCGTTAAAACGGTTTCTTCGTGGTTGGTTCAGCCGCAAGCATCTGGCAGCATCCCTTAGTGCCTGAGCCGTGCCCTTTGGCCCTATGGGGGCGAGAATGGCTTCGGACAGCGTTGTCCAAGCGGCGAGGCTTAACAACTCCGTGATAGTTCGGGTCAGAGGGGACAAGTCTCCAACGGGACAAGCAAAGTCCGCGGCAGCAGCGACTCAGTGGAACAAAAACCCCCAGAGATGTGGAAACCCGGGGAATCGTTTGAAAAAGAGTTTGTTTAACCAATTATCAAGCTGGGTAGTCCGAGGGAGAATTGCAGCGTACACAGGGTTTTTTTTTTTTTTTTTTTTGGTTGTAGGGTTCAAAGTACAGAACAGGGACAGGCAACGTCAACTGTGTGGCTTGAAGAAGCTTGAAGACGTTCAAGAACAGTCTAAACGGCGCCTGCCAGTACCATTCAACTGAAAAGAAATCAAATGAGGCCGGATAAGGACAAAAAAATATGCTGTGTTAAATATGGGAAAGTTTAGGCAACGGGTCACTGGGTCAGAAAAAGTCAACAAGAGAGTAGTCTTAATGACAGAAGGAATTTAATATCAAAAATACATAAATCTTCAAGTGAGGGCAGCGACATAATGGGCACAAAAGAGGCGAGTGTTCCCGTTGACATTGATTTGTTAATAGGCGCAAAATGGATTACTCTAAATTGTGGTAATGAAACGGCAAAGAGTTAACGGCAAAATAAAAAATAAAAATAAAAAACAAGAGGACTTTAATGTCTATGGTTTGGTATCATAGAACAATATATTGTTTACAAATGGACAGAAATTTGAAAACATCGACGATGTAGTTATACACGTTTCAGGGCCAATTTATTAAAGACTATTTATCGTTTTTCTATTTAGGCTATGGGTTCTATGTTCTCTTCTGTCGTGGCTAAAATAATCATGAACGACATTTTAAGAAAGCTAACCAATTTAATTTTGCGTTGTTTTAACGTTACTCCTATAGTCTTTTTTTTTTTTTTTTTACTAGATTTGAACTTACACTGTCAGAAATCTTTCATTTAAATCTAAAATAAGCAGGTGCTATTGTCTTAAAACTCTATCAGCGTTCCTGCCTCCTACAAAACCAATCTAGGCCACATATAACCAAAAACAGGTTCCATAAATAAAGTTTCACGTAAGAGCTGTTGACTTACTTCCATTATAAAATAATTATGTCTTAATATGGACTATTAATATTCAAAAAATCTTTCAAATCACCTAATGGTTTAAACTATATCTAATAATTTAACGTGAACGGTTTGGCTACCCCGATGGGTTCTTACATGTGCCTTGCTCTCAGATAAACCTGCCATAAATCTTGTTGCACATAATGTGAATAGCCTCTTCCTTTCCACGTTGGCAGAAACAGCGCTTACACTTTGCGCGCAATTAGCGTTTTTGAGAACTCCATTTGACCTTTGTCAGTTTCTCAGCGGTTTGCTAATCGCTTAACCCGTCGTAACCCTTGTTAGTTCTCGATTTGTTTCCAGCAGTCTTAAATTCCATAATTCTTCATAGAAACGTATTATTAGGGAAATCCTTCCTCTTTGACAATTTAATAGTGCAAACTAATCATCTGCGTGACACTGGCCATTCATCTCTTCATATGAAGACAAAGGCAGCCGCTCTCAGCAGGGCCGCTCGACTTCAGTTCTATTTTAGGACAGCGACCAACCCACAATAAAAGCATTGTGTCGTCTTAATAGTTATGTTTATGAAACAAACCATACCAGTGTATGAAGCTGACTTTCTCGGGAATCAGAAAATTAGCTGACCCGTAAAATAAATAAATAAATAAATAGGAGTTTCATACTGCTCCTCGAAATACCTGCATTCAGAAAAATCCAGACTTGACTTTTTTTTTTATCGCGACAACATATTTCGAGAATACGCAGCCTTATTTTACACCTGTATAAATATTACATAAAACAAACAGCCCGTAGTACACCTCCAAGTGGTAGCCCAGTGCAGAATACAGGACACGTTCGGTGGCTGTAATTTTTAATATATATTCAATAAATGTTCGGTTTGTTATTCTCTATGACAGAACATAATATTGCCAAATTATGATATCACCCTATTACGTGTACTTAATCTGCTGGCTCGATCCCCTTGAGCTTGATTAATTAATTTCCTGATTGTGTTTGATAAAATAATAAGAACGACAATCATCGCGACAGTGGTGGAACAATCAGACATTCGTGTGAATGTCAGATTATTAGCTTGCTTCACGAGTATTAATTATTAAATACGGGTTAAGTATTTCAGTAGTGCACATCACCAATAACTGACGAAAACGTGTTGGTATGTGCTTTTTTTATTTAAAAAATTTAAATGTAAAAC
>JABJVR010000013.1:1749930-1760456 GCA_025773905.1 Chitala chitala
ATCTAAACACAAGATGGTTGCACAATATGATAATGCATAGACATTTCAATAAAGAAATACGAGTATAACGTTTTTAAATAACTGTCAATAATAATAATAACAATAATAATAATAATAAAAGTAGTTTAAATGTTTGAATAATATCGCGCACCTGTTCACTGTTTTCTTAACGATTTTCAGAGAACATCGACAGAACGCAGGAATTTTCTTTACATTGCATATACTGTATGTATTTAGAAGAACATTTGGTGCTCGATTACATTGCTTTTATGTTTTATTACTTTACTAGGACATGCTTCCACGCACAGGATTACAACCGTTTAAATCTCGTTCGTTTTTAAATTACCATTCTTGTATGAATTATGGTACATAAATTGGTGCTATATTTAAATTCATTAATGAGGTAAGCTACTTTTCTTCGTTCACTTTGTTTTACAAAAGGCCCGTTCATTAGTACAGTAATTATAAATCCCATTGTAGTTCGCATGTGTAACCGGTATACTATTTAATTACACCAGTGTTATTCTATTCATCGTTTTGTTACAACCGTTTCTCTTATTTTAGTCTTCGTTTGTTCTAAAAACCTTTTTGTTTTCGATTTACTCCAACACAGCGCCGAAAAGAATACAGCCATTTTCTTGACTGAAGACTGATCTTCGTTGATTGATCAGATTTAAAACAGGTGGGGTAGTATAAAATAAAGCAGAACTGAGCTGCTGTTCCCACTGCTTTTTTCCCGTGAAATGTTAATATATCTTTAATTCATTCCGCGACAAATTATTGGCTATTATATTGTTCAAACAATTTCTTAAAATTGTTCGAACAATTTCTTAAAATTAATAATTTCATTGATTGCAATCATGAAATGCCTAGTTTTCGCAAATAAAATGCACCTTATTAACTACAGAAATTAAAATCTACGATCATTTTAAAATGAGTAAAAGAAACATTTTATGTTGTCAGGGAAAATAGTTTCCCTTATTTCATTCACGTAAAAATGCAAGAATGCACGAAATTTCTCCATCAAACGAGGTCACGTGTAACTACACTGAAGTGTAACTATAAAATATTTATTCTAGCGCGCTGTCGAAGATGAACTAACTAGGCACTGCTATAATAGTATTGTATTAGAATAACTGCATATTTTACGATACTTTCAAAGCAATTCACAAGGAACATGTTTGTAACATCTGACACGTCGAATAAAACCCATTTGCACCGTCAGACAGGAAGTTTGTTTTATTTTTCTGAATTTTGTAACCTGATGAAAAATATTTGCATGTGTCTAGCGTCCTGCTTGGACATATACATACAGATATGGCTGGGTGTGTGTGTTAAAAATCGTGTATATTTAAATAGTATATTATAAAGTATTACAAGTGCATAACAAAAGAGTGTATAATAGTCTACAGAGGAAAAAAAAAAACGGTGAGTCAAAAGTTACATATTTCTTAAAATAGGGCACCTTCACAGATTATACATTATCATACCAGGAAGCACGTCCGTGATCTGTCCATACAGTAAAACGCAAATAACCTGTCCTGCCTCACCTCCAACATGAAAACCATCGTCGTGTTACTGCTCATCTGAAAATAACCGATTTGAATGTTCAGTCTAAAAAACGAAAAAGGCAGAGTGGATACGGAATTAAAATTATCATAACAATGAATACTTACATTTCAGATGAACATGATAAGTGTTATGTAATGTCCATGCGCTAGGGGTGTGATATCTTGCCTATTTCTGAGAGATTCACTTTTAACAAGTGGAAACTTTCTATCCTTCTGCACCATTTTATACATGATGAGCCGTCAGTAATGGGATTATTAAACAAAAACCGTCCCCGGCGCTGGCGTTAACCTTTTTTAATGCCTAATTGGGTTTTGCGAAGGAATAATTGGATTTAACATTGCTTCGCTGTATAGGCTACATTTTCGGTAGATACTAAAACGATTTCAGATAGCATCATAACATTTTTTTCCTCAGTCACGGTCACAAGTAAGCCTATATTTTAACGTTAAATGTAACCCTGTGGTGTTTTCTTCTAAAATGTGTTATGATCTAATGTAATACGTCGCCTAAACTAATTTCTCTGTCCTTTTGGCGGTCTGCATTAATGCAACGAAAACGCACAATGCGCCCCCTGGCGGCAATATTATCAAAGTAAGATTGCATGAAAATTTCGTGTTATTCTTCGTTAAATTCTATATTGAACATATATGTTTCAACATATATGTTTAGACGTATGGGTTAAAGAACGTTACATATAGAATACACGTACATCATACACATACGTATATATATGATATGTCTGGTAGATATGCTTGAATTTATTATTATTATTATTTATTGTTGTTGTTGTTGCTGCATTTTTCTAGCTGTCGAAGACAACTATAATAACAGAGTTTGTCAACTGAGACGAAAAACATTTTTTATTGTAAATATTGAGTCTGTCTCAGACATCGCCTTCTTAGATATTGTCGCCCTCTTCTGACTCATTCGAGTTAATACATTTTTTTTCAACGTCACACGCGTTACACATGAACACCACAAGGGCTCATCGTGCAGTTTTGGCGCGTCACACCATCACGATCAAGTCCTGTACTCTGCTTACGTGTATGGCTTTTCTCCTGGAGCATCTGCAGTTCTAAGACACGAGTCACAGGTGAATCAATGCCTCAGAATTCTCTACCGTGTTTCAAGACTGGGCAAGTTATTTTAAAATTGCACAAACTCGTCAAAGGTCTTAGAAAATGATTGCCTAACAGATATGACCTTGGTCTTAATTCCATCATGAGGTACACTGTACTAGTTACTAGTAAGACCCAGCAATAACTGAAAATATTCCAAATTTATTAAGACAATTACAGCCTTTAAAAATGACATAATATAAAACAGTAAAATTTAAGATCCATTAATAATAATAATAATAAATAATAATAATAATAATAATGATCATTATTATTATTATTTAGGACCTTTATATGCTATATACAGTATGTAGCCAAATTCTATGTAGTTTTGTAGAGCACATTTCAGAAACAAGTTACTTCAGATGATGTACAAAATGCACAAAGAGAACAGTAAATTCTGGTAACGTTTGGCGAACTTCCAAAAGATTAAGAGTAAATAGAAACAATATAGAAACAGCCAAGAAAACGAGAAAGGAAGTAGGGAAAAAACAATTAAATGAAAGCAAGGGGAGAGTGGGGGAAATCAGAGCATTAAGTTCAACAGTCTGTTTATACGTTTTAACCCTGCAGAACCCTAGGCAACTGCGATTTGGTTCAACACCGGCTTTGATATCACTATTACCTAATGCTACACCCGTAATGTAAATGATAAAGAAATATAGTTTATTTATATAATATCCTTGATAAGTCAGTAGTGGTTTAAAACCTAAAATAATAAAGACCGTACCATTTTATAAACACTTCTTCCTACACAGTATACTCAAAACGGCTTGTTTTTAGAAGCAAACCCAAGAATTCCCACACGGTGGAACAATACGATTTGTTTGACTAAAATAGAAAATGTTGCATTGCCATTGTCTTAGAAGACGCACAAATCAACAAGAAATCAGGAGATAGACTATCAACTAAACATCGTGATTGAAGAGTTAATCTTCTTACGCACACCTACTGAAATATTTCGTAAACATTAGAGACAACGTAATTCCTATGGATTCAATATAGATAAGACACGAACAGACCCTCATAAGTAAGAAATAGCATGTTTACATAGGTCGGTTTATGGAATCGTAAGGAATCACCCAACCATTCACAGTCCGCGTTGCTTCAATACACCAATTTTACCGCAACCAATCCTCTTCAGTTTTGTTTCCTGGTCTCTCTCCATGGCAACAGTGTCCATCTGTTATTCTCAATGGAGGTGCTGATAGATGTTGCTTTGCTAACCGTTTTACGTATGCGCTGAGGACGTCTATTAAAAATGTAGTCATTTTAGCTATAAAATGCACGTGTTGATTTACGGTCCTTTAGATATGTTTTATTCAGTTTTGTATATACATATTTATAGTCTTTGTATAGATTTCAAAGTGTTTCAATTTGGTCTTTTATCGTAATCCTTACAGTTAATCCACACTTCGGTTAAGATTATGCTATGACACTTCACGTCCAAAACGTTTCGTAATTTTTATTATTATTTTGCCGAGCAGTCACTGTCGTGCACATTTATTACAAAACCACGAGAGAACGGCGTAAGCAAAAATGGAGCTTAATCTCAACCGAGTTGACTATTTGCAGGTATGTGTCAGTTAACTAGTTATTAAGTATCCTGCTAACGCTCTTCCCAGTAATGTCAAATATAACGTAATTATCACACGCATTGTAGAAACACAAAAGAAATCTGCGTTGATTACTATTTAACGCGATGTAGAGGTTGATAGTAGAATACTTATTTATGTATAGGTATGTCTGTCTTTATTGCAACATTTCGTGTTGAACTATTGGTATTTCATACGTGTGTTTGCCACCGATATTAATCCGTAATGTGTTCACAAACCAGCGTCTGTCGAGATTAGGTGGAAAGGCTTTGTGAAGTCCAGCTATACTAATATTTCAATAACGTGTTTTCTTATGAACACGTCTGTATAATTCTTCCATCTCAGGTTGGTGTGACGTCCCAGAAAACCATGAGGCTTCTCCCTGCCATGGGACGCAAAGCGACTCAGAAGGTGGTGTCACCCTACTGCCCTGCAAGGAATATGATTACAGAAACATGTGGTAGACAATAAGGCTGAAATTCATGCACAAATTGGTGCACAAAAGCATGTCAGTACAGTGTAAGAGGTGACGTTTATGCGTAGCGGTGTTAACATTACGTAAAACCGAGCTGACGTCATGTTATGGGTTTCAGTATTGGAAAATATTGTACGTTTGGGTGTTTGATTTGTAAGTGGATCTCCTCCCAGCAAACACAAAACGTTCAAATAACGTTAGCTAAAAGTTTAGGGAACGTTAGGAACGTTTCGCTAACGTTATTTGAACGTTTTGTGTTTGCTGGACTTAAATCCCAACCCCTAAGCAGTGTTCATCCTTTTAACATTCTACGTCATTAATTACGCCCATATGCTATTTACTATACTTGTTTCCTTCAGGATAACGTGAGATTTTTTTTTTTAAGTTTTTTTATTGTTTGATGTTACATTCTGTATGAGTTATTTCAATTTAAACGGGAACACGGTGAAATAACTGATGGCATGACAGTGCAGGTGGGTTCAGTTGTGCCGTAGCAATTAGCCATGACTGGTTTGTCATTTTGAAAAGTAAAAAGTTTCACTGTCTGTTGAGAATGTGTGTATTTTGTTTAATTTTTTAGGTTGCTGTTGCTGATCATGATGGCGTAATAACTTGTTTTGGCATGAAGAAAGGTGAAGCAGTTGTAAGTCATGTTCTGCATTCAATACACTCGGAATATCTGTTGTATCCTTATTTATGTATAAAGCCAGCAGAGATGCATCTGTCTGTTTGAAGGAAGTCGTGGTAAAACATTGGATTATGATTTTTGTTTCTCCAGCCAGTTTTCAAGACTCTCCCAGGTCAGAAGATTTCCAGGCTGGAACTTGGGGGGGCGCTGGGCACCCCCCAGGAGAAAATTTTTATTGCAGCTGGTACTGAGGTCAGGGGATACACAAAAAAAGGCAAACACTTCCTCACCTTTGAAGCCAACCTTTCTGAGAACATCAAGGCCATGTATGCAGATTTATGTTCGCTTAACACCGTTTGCACAATTTTGTACAATGGCATAAAGTTTATCAAGTGAAGCTTACCGATGCGTTCGTCTGGAATTGATTTTTAACAGGAATGTTTCTGGTTCGGACCTCTTTGTTTGCGCAAGTTACATCTACAACCATTACTGTGACTGCAAGGACCAGGATTACTACCTTTCAGGGGACAAAATCAATGACATCGTGTGTTTGCCACCTGAGTGTGTGGGTCGCATTGTTCCTGTACTGGCTTGCCAGGATCGAGTTCTGCGCGTGTTACAGGTACGCCCCCAAGATGTTATGTGTTTTCTAGACTTAACCATGAACGATGCAAGTACACCAGCGAAAAAGAATGCTGTCACATTAAATCCTGATTTTTGAGTCTTTATGTAATGGAGCTGATTAATGTGAAAAATTATGACATCTAAATATAATATGGTCTGCTGTGAGACCGAATGGTCGTCTACAATATTGTTAGATAAAAACTACCTATTTATGATCGATCTGCTGATTTATATATTTTTGATACATTTCACAGGGATCTGAGCTTAGTTATGAAGTTAAAGTTCCAGGCCCACCATCTGTTTTGGAATTAAACAACAGAGATGGAGGTATATTTGAAACACAATGTTAAATGGGATATTTATTTATAGACATCTTACTTTTCATCTGAAAGCAGTACCAGAGATAGCACTTAGTCTTTTAAGTTGTTAGTCCTGGTAAAAAATGGAACATGACATAATTGTTTAAAGGAAGCTTTTGTAAGTATATTTATTTTAGTCATGTTTCCAGTTCAGTTTAATGTGTTGCTACTTATTGATGTCAACATGGTTAGCTGCAGAAATGCAATTGGATAAGTCATAATTTTTTTAGGAAGTGAAGGGGAAGTTCTGTATGGAACAACAGATGGAAGACTGGGTCTTGTACACATAACTGCATCCTCTCCAGTCTATAGATGGGAAATTGATAATGAGAAAAAGAAAGGAGGTATGAAATTTCTAACACTGCTTATAACAACATATGTTTTTTAATTACTATTATAAACATCATTGGCTACGATACTTTTATTACGTTATCTTAATTTTAGTCTTGACTTGTTTTCTGTTTTGTTTGTCAAAGGTATTCTTTGTATTGATTCATTTGATATCGTCGGGGATGGAGTGAGAGAGATCCTTGTTGGCAGGGATGATGGGACGGTGGAGGTGTATGGCCTAGATAGTTCAAACGAACCGGTACTACGGTTTGAGCATGTAAGTTGCATCGTTAAAGTACTGATCTGTGTTATGTTCCAGCTTTAGTGTCATGCCATGATTTTTTTATTTTGAACTATATGTTTGTTTGCAGTTTAGTTCAATTAAATAATAGTGTGTGTGTGTGTGTGTGTGTGTGTGTGTGTGTGAGTGTGCACCCTGCAGTGGGTTGGCGTCCCACCCTGGGTGTCCCCTGCCCTGCGCCCTATGTGTTCTGGGATGGGCTCCAGGCTTTCCCGCAACCCTTAACTGGATGAAGTGGTTTAGAAGATGACTGACTGACTGACTAGTAGTAGTCAAGGACAGCCACATCTGTATATATACATATGAATGTGTATATCTAGGATAGGTGTTTTGTTAATGCATTATGTCAAATATGTGCACTGTATATTTTTGTCACTTCTTGTCACTTATTTCAGGTCCTGTCTGAGAGTGTCACGTCTGTGCAGGGAGGCTGTGTCGGAAAAGAGTCCTTCGATGAGGTCCTGACCACCACCTACACAGGTGAGTTGGTGTTGCGTGACCGCGGCTGAGGGGCAGCACAAAGGCGGGGCACTGACAACGTGCATGTGTTCACCGGTCCAGGCTGGGTGACGGGGCTCACCTCTGAGACCCAGCAGGAGGAGGCCGGTCCAGGGGAGGAGCTTAAGATGAGCCGTGAAACGCAGAACAAAATCACAGCGCTCAGGTACTGCTGTAGAGCGAACGCCTGTCACATCACGTACTGATGTACTGTTTCTGAGCGGGCAGCACTGAACGTGTAAATGAGCGCACTCCTGTGACCTCCTGACCTCCGACTGCTCCCAGGGCAGAGCTGGAACTGCTGCAGCTCAAGGTGCTTCAAGAGAGGGAGAAATACCAGCAGAGCTGTCAGTCGAGCACGGCCCTCTCCACTGTGCCGTCCTTCAGCATCAACGATAAGTTCACCCTGTGCCAGGAGGACGCCAGCTACAGCCTCACGCTCGAGGTGCAGACCGCCATCGACAACCTTCTGCTGCAGGTGAGAACGTGGAGAGCAGTCAGATTCTTCATCGCTCGGTCTGTCTCAGAGTCTTTGTTCGTGCACGTTTATTTTCCCAGCGGTTCAACCCCTGTGTTCATTGTTGAGTTTTTCACTTGTAAAAAACCGGAAATGTAAAAATTAAAAACTCGCCTAATATAGCCTTGTGCTTGGCTATAGAGTACTTTTTGTTAAATGTGTTTTGGTTGCTTATGATGTAGTGGCTTGTTTTTCCAGAGTGACGTTCCAATAGATCTGCTGGATGTGGATAAAAATTCAGCTGTTGTCAGTTTCAGTGAATGTGATTCAGAGGTGAGTTTATAGTTTTCATTGCAGATAACCATGAATTTCGTACTCCCACTTTTAGTAGGAAAAATTGTGTGTTATTTTCTTTGATGCTGACCAGGATGAACACTATAATTGATTGTATGTTTTCTTTAATTCTTTTTAAGCAACCAAATGGCAATTTTCTTCTTGCTACCTATAGATGTCAAGCAAATACTACCAGACTTGAACTTAAGGTAAGCAAAGTATTTGTGTGTGTGTCTCTGTGTGTGTCTCTTTGTGAGTGAGTGAGTGAGTGAGTGAGTGAGTGAGAGAGAGAGAGAGAGAGAGACAGACAGACGGACAGACAGACAACTCACAACTACATTTTTACACCAAGCTTTTTACACAACTACATTTTTAAACCAAGCTGTGCTTGCTGCAGGTGCGGTCCATTGAAGGCCAGTACGGCACCCTGCAGGCCTATGTTACACCTCGCCTGCAGCCCAAAACCTGTCAGGTACGCCAGTATCAGATTAAACCTCTCTCTCTTCACCAAAGAACTCACACGATTGACCAAAACAGGTGAGTGTGACTCATCTTCCCTGTAGTCCTCTGGGCTTTGTCTGCAGTCCTCTGAGGATTTCTTGTTCATTTTATTTATCTCATACACGTCCCTGTGGTCGAGATCTAGGCTGTCTCAGCTGATACCCCCCCTCCTTTCCCCAGGCCCATGAATACCTTAAGTCTGGTGGGACAGTTCAGTTTTGCTGAAATTCACTCGTGGGTCGTGTTCTGTCTCCCGGAAGTTCCTGAAAAGACCCCAGCAGGGGAGAGCATCGCCTTCTACTTTCAGAACACTTTCCTTGGTACACAGCTCGAGACCACTTACAGGTAACGCTGACAGTAATGTAAACTGCCTGTAGTGCAAACTGTCGCCAAACACACATATTCATTGGTACAACGTTTGAAAAACGTTAAGAACTGAACGTTGTACATTTTATTTTAATTTAATAAAATGTAGTAGAAATGCATAATAGCGTCAGCAATGCAACAACATAGTAAAATGGCGATTACAATCTGTATACAACCTTACAATGTAAATCAGACAAAACAGAATTTCATAAAAGATTGCAGACAGCTGACATGGAAGAAGCACCTAGGAAGCAACGCACTAGAATTCTTTCCATGTTGATTGCATAGCCCTTTTTTTCAAACTGGAAGCATCTGTTGTCTGTATGCTGCTGATTCAAAAAGGTTTATAAAATAAAAACCCTTTCCATGTAAAGAATGTATATATGGTTAAGTCTACATACATTTGTGTAAGTCTGGCACTGGATTTATGCCTGTTTGTGGTCTTGGCTTTTGTCTCTTTATTCTTTAGTAAAGGTGAAGGTCACTTCAGGTCTGACAACATCTCCACCATATCAATTCTGAAGGATGTCCTGTCCAAAGAGGCAACTAAAAGAAAAATAAACCTAAACATTTCCTATGGTACAACTTTCTTTATTTACTGTCAATGCCATTTGGACAACCATGTAGGATTTGGTAAATGTACATGTAGCTTTATTTTATTTATGTTTTGTGCAGATGTCAATGAGGACTCTGTAAGTCACACACTCAGGATGATCCACCCAAAGCTTGAATTCCAGCTTCTTTTGGCCAAAAAGGTGCAGCTGATCGATGCCTTAAAGGTGAGTCGTACACAGGATGAAGCGGTATAGAAGATGACTGACTGACTAACTGACTAATATGTGCTAATAACTTTTACAAACCCATATCTAGCTTATTTACAGTATGCAAGATATTTTTTTCCAAGTCAAATCAGCAGTTATCACAGTCTTTTGAGCCACATTTGTTGTATTTGCTGTGTGCAGGAACTTCAGGTTCATGAGGGGAATGCCGATTTTCTAATTCCTGAATATCGCAGCATTCTAGAAGAATCTGCCCATCTCCTTGAGGAATACAAGAAACAACCAGCTCATCTTGAAAGACTGTATGGTAGGTGTTGTGAATAGTTATGCTGTAGTATATAGGTTGATTGAGTCTTTGGCAATGTTGTAGAATATCAAATAAATCTATTTATTATTTATTAACATTTTACTTAATATATAAAATTTAACAGTTTGCATGTCTAATTTATGGCACGTGAAGACCATGTACTGAGGTTTGTTCTCTCTCTCTCTCTCTCTCTCTCTCTCTCTCTCTCTCTCTCTCTCTCTCTCTCTCTCTCAGGTATTATAACAGATCTATTCATTGACAAGTTCAGATTTAAAGGGCAGAA
>JABJVR010000013.1:1764834-1819214 GCA_025773905.1 Chitala chitala
TCAGCACTTAGTCTCACTCATCTGCCAACACACAGCATGTACAGAACATTAGTCAGCACTTAGTCTCACTCATCTGCCAACACACAGCATGTACAGAACATTAGTCAATGCCTTTGGTACAAAAACTGGAGACTCACCAAACATGTATTACCATTTCACTGGAGAAGCTGACCACACCCAGCTTTTAACTTCTTAACTTTGTGCCGTTCTTCCTCAAGTTTATAATCCTTTGGCATATTTGTATTCCACGAAACCAATGTTTTGCCTCCTCAAAATTCTGTGTGGTCCCAAGTCACTCACTCTCACACTTTATGTTCTTTACTATAGTCTTTGCTGTTTTTTCTCTATTCTTCCAAACTTTGTCCTACCAACCACCTTTCCCTTTATAAGCTACCATTGTCTATTGATTGTATGGGTACCCTTCAGGGTAAAACTTGTGTGGTTTATCAGCATTTCAAAAAGCTTGCTTTTCTTTAGGAGAATCTACCATAATTTGACAAATAAACAATCTGATGCATCTTTTATGATGCAGCAACACGTCTCTGATCTAAAAAGTGTTACGGTGTTACTCAAACCACCCCAGGGCTGGTTCTACAACTTGTTTAACATACAGTTAAATTGTTGTTGTTCAGGACATCTTAAACATGATGTTATTGGTTCTGCTATGTTTGGAAGGTTAGGGCTGCTGAACAACCAAGGCCATATTATGGACAGACAGAACACGGGTGACACAGCATTAAAAACATGTACTTCTGAATCTCTCTGAAACATAATGGTTACAAGCAAACACGTCACACTGAAAGCTGCCCTGGGGATCTCCATGCTGTTGTTGTCAGAGGCCTCCGATATAAAACACAAACCACATTTCACAGTACGTGAAACGCGTCCCTTGCATGGCCTTGATTTAATTTTTTTTTTTAAGTTAGTGACCTTCAAAGACAAAGTACATTAGTGTTCCGCTAACATTGTCAGCTCCATGTTTGCTGTGGTAATGTCTCTCCTGAATGACTTCAAGGCCAGCTTGGCTTTCTGATATTGCCCGTGTCGGTTATATGGGATGCTTTGGCATTCTATTTCCCGTTCGTTTGTGAGCGCTGCACTTCTTCCTGCATGTCTGATCGCTGTTGCTCTGCTTCAGACTGCTTCCTCTTGAGCGACAGTGTCTGGTAGTGCTTTCATTTCTGCTCCTTGACATCGGCTCCGATGGCTGACGGATGTTTGATGGACAGCCTGCCTGCCTTGCGTGCCCGGTCATTCTTCTCCCTCATGCCTGCCAGTTCTCTGCTTCCAATACTCCATGCCGCGCGCATATGTTCTGTGTCCAGCTAAAACAAGTAGCGCCGAAGAGCCTACACAAAAAGTCGGCTAAATCGAGATCCAGCAGCCCCTTTGCAGTAACCTGAAGCAGTTAAAAACACTAAATTCCTCAGTGCATTTCCTGCCTCAACCCTGACCTCTGCAAACACTGTCTCAAGCACTTCCATGAGATCTGTAGTCAAGGGCCTGTTGGGCACAGCAACCCATAAGAAAAGAGACTTTATTTAATGCGAAGTGAGGTATGAATGCACATCTCCTTCAGCACTGGTTGCATTTCTGCCCCAGCTCCTTCTTCTCAGTAGGTGGGTTGTCTGTTGGAACAAAATCCTCTGCACCCGGTGTTTGCACTGAGGAGCCGTGGGATTGCCTGCAATGAGTGTTCTCCAACACTCTTTACTCCTCTGCTCAGACCAGCGGGGTGTGTGCCTGGTTGTGTGCCGTATCATTTCACTTCAACTGGTACAGACTTTAAAAAGCGTGCAAAAAATACATGAAAAAGAAAGGCAATTAAATGTCACATGGCTTCTAGTCATTTAAAACACTGTGGAAAAGATATAAAAATACATTATACCTTATTACAATTCATTGTAGATTGTACACACGGGGTTGAAAAAGAAAATTATCACAGGCAGTGAAAATTAATCTTAATTATAATGCACTGAAAGTCAATGTATATTATACAATCAGAAGTAATTTACGTATGCATATGTTGCTTAATGAAATGTCTCTTGGTCAAACAAACCTTGTGCTATGTTGTTTTAAATGAGGCCGAATACCATTAACACAGACAGAGGGCATCTTTAATCTTTTAGTTCACATACTATAGGAAATAAACAACAAGAAAGAAAATTTAAGCATGCAGATTACAGAAAAATGAAGAAAAACAAAACCTGAAATATTTAAAATTCAGAGGCTTGTTATAAATATAGACATACTATCCGGGAAAAGTCGTCTGTGCCTGTGGTCAGAGTTAGACATTACACAAATACCAGTGCAGGTTGTAAATTAGAACTGGGAAGAATGTTTACCAACCCCCTACAACCCCTTCCCACAAACAGTGGAATTAAATACACCCAGGATTAAATTTTGTGTTTTATGTTTGCGCCATTGATTTCTAAACGGTTAACTATTGGAACCTTTTGTCCAAGGACGGGGCCTGCTGTTGATCCTTTGGGCGAGGTACTTAAAAAGAATTCACCTTGTATAATGGATAAACCTTAAGCAAGGTCACATAAGGGGTGAAAACACCTGCCAAGCACGTGTCCGCCACAAAGGGATGTGCAGGTCAGCCACCTATGGGCAAAAATAAAACTTCACATGAATAAGTAAGGGATGACCTTGCATCCTGGCCTGCTGGCACCAGAAAAAACCAGCTGAATTCAGTAAGAAGGGAAGAAGGCTTGCTCTGTGCTTTTCTGGGCCGTATTGTAAGATTTCACCTTTACTCCGTCTTTCTAGCATGGGTGTTTCTACTACAGCAATCAAGAAATGCTACATGGTAACATTCTGATGTAAGTGTTAATCAATGTGACTCTTTGGTACATTCAACAGCAAACAGTAGAGTTCAAAATATAACTAATAGGGCATTTTGCTCCTTCCTTATTATAAAAAAAAAAACATTTAAAAAGAGCATTATCTTTTTTGAGAATATCTTGCGCTCAGAGCATTGTGGTACATAAATGCAGCATTGATTCTGAAAAACAAGTGAAACGTTTTTGTGCTGGTTGGTGCTGCAATCCAAGGAAAGATGAAAGGAGATTGTTTATTATGTACAGAACACATGACTTTATGAAATGACTTTTCACTGCAATGGCTTATGGATAACCATATGTCACTTCAATGGCATCAATCAATGCATTTAAACACAAGGTAATTCAAAAAACATGCAAAACAACAGGTGGCATAAAAGATACCGGAACAACGTCGGGCTAAATCATACTTTAATGAACCGTGTTTACTTTTTACAAGTTAAAACTTGGGCAGCGAATTTACCAAATTTAAAAAGTAGTTTTAAAAGCTGAATATATGGTTCAGCGTGAAAATTTTTAGGGTGGGTGCCTGCAAAGAAAATTATCAACACTGGAGTCATTTTAAACTGTCACTGCCATCATCTTCATCTTCATCATCTTCATCATCATGTTTATGGCATTTTTCCAGAAGGAAATGGGATGATTATTTTTCTCCAGATGGTATGTCTGCACCATGTCCTGGCCTGCGTATCCTTACACTTTAAGCCCTTGGTTTTCATGCCCACAACAGCTTCATCTCTCCACTTGTTTCTAGGCCTGCATTGCATGGACTTACCTGCATTGGTGCTGCTTACACAGGACAGTTCTGACATTACAATATCCTCAAAATTGTTGGTTCTTATTATTCCTCCTAAGTTCACATCAGGCATCAGCTTTCAGAACACAAATTTCACTGTCACAAAACACACACACACACACACACACACATCCTGATGCAGCTTTTACTGCTGAAGAGCATGCATGTCCTGACATTGGCCTCATTGTCATAAAGCACACACGTCTTGTTGCAGGTTTCACTGCCATAGAGCACGCATGTTTTGATGCAAGCAGAGCAGAGTTTACCCTTAATTTATAGGAATGTTCCTTTTGACTTGAGTAATGGAAGGACAAGCTTATATTTTTTCACATACACCTTATTGCATGCGACCGCTGAACTCGGCATGTCGCGGTATACCGTGTGTTGGCTGATGATAACAACGAGGTTTCTGGTGCCGTTGTAAGTCAGCAGCTCCTCGCGCATCTGCAAGACCTACCAGCCTTGCAGGTCCTGCAGACGCATGATGAGCTAACCTTCCGAGGTGCACCCTCCATACCGCTACGTCTAGCGTGCGCCCAGATCTCACGCTCCCAGCTGATGGCGGTCCTACCCTCTCAATGTTAAATGACAGATTTTTTAATCGGTCATGTTCTCACCAAGAGTACATAAAAATCAAGAGAGAGTTCAGCACAGAACGACACCTGTAACCTTTCCATTAATTAAAATACAAGCTTCTTCATCTCATCTCATTTCAGATCAACTGGTTCTGTTGAGGAATGTGGTATGATATAATAATATTAGGTTTTACTGTCATTGTGTACATATACATGTTACAACAAGATTTGTTCTCTGCATTAGCCCATCCCCCTGGGGGGGAAGCAGGGGGCAGCCACCCATGACGTACAGGGAGCTAGCACTGAGTGTCTTGCTCAGGGGTGAGCCTAGTGGCTGGGCCAGGATTCAAGCTAGGAGGCTTCCACATCCCAACCCAACACTCTACCCATTGAGCCAGCGAGTGGCTTTGTATAAGGGAAACTACATGAAAGACAGAGTTACTTTATATA
This sequence comes from Chitala chitala, assembly GCA_025773905.1. Classification (NCBI taxonomy): domain Eukaryota; kingdom Metazoa; phylum Chordata; class Actinopteri; order Osteoglossiformes; family Notopteridae; genus Chitala; species Chitala chitala. Next base: position 1,769,502 of record JABJVR010000013.1, read on the forward strand.
TTCTCCTGTACTTTTGCCTTATTTTGCTAAATGTAAATAAACAACAGATAATACTACATACATGTTAGAATGACATTACAATGTAAATGAGCTACGTGTGACAGAAACAGTCACTGCAAAGCAACCTGCTTTGATACTTTTTAAAGCGAGGCCAGTAACTGGTCACTGTGCTTCAGTGTTAAACCTAAACAGCAATTATTTTTTAATGATGAAAACTGTGTTTTAAATAACAAAACTGTATAATGTGTATGCCTCTTGGGGTTCTTAGCACTAGGAAGAAAAATGCCATGTTTTCAAAATATAGAAGTTGAGGGGGGGGGGGGGGACACGATTAAAAAATAACACATTTACCAGGAAATAAACAGTAAAGCACAACTTCAATCATGACTTCTTGCGATTTTAAGATAAGGACTTATCTGGTTCTTGGTACCTTTTATACTTCACGCCTCCTAGTTAGGGGAATGGAAGTGTGGCCAACACGCAGCAGCGTTAATATTGCTAATTAAAAGGTATTTCCAGTGTACGACTCCATCTGGTTAGAAACACCCAGCGAAACGAAAAAAGCGCAGACAGTCATGAAAAGAATGTAACTACTTTTACCAGATAGAATTTACAGGAATAAACAACCTATCGACTTTGATGGAGCAGCACGTGGAATCCGTTTGTACTCGGTAATTATTTTCGTATCACGTCATCACTGAACGATTTCTCCAATTTGCTAATATAGTGCGTTACAACTGAATTTCAAACCTTTGTGGTTTCAAACTTCAACTGTTGGTCCATGCTGGTGCACATTACCGTGCAGTTGAATCACACACACAAAAAAAAAAAAAAAAAAAACACAAAAGCAAAGTCAAACCTAGGATTTTAAACTAGGTGTGATCAGGAAACAGCCATTCTGGCGAAAACAGGTAGGTTGTAACACATGATATTACATGTCACACATATATGGAGGTCAACAGAGCTTACTGCGCGGGGTACAGCAAGCGTGAATGTTCAACGTTCAATAAACATCGTTAAAAACAGGACTTGCTCACCACGTCGCAGACCGGGCAGAACCAAAGCTCATTATAAAAACCTATTACAGTTTTTCCCCCCTTTTTTTGAGACAGTAAAATTGATTAAAAATCACTTTTGCTCTGTCAGCATCATAAATACATTCTATTTGTTTAACTCAACTCTTGTTAAATTAAAGAATGTTCTGTCATTAAACTTTTGTTTCAAAATAAATTGTTCAATATATCTAGAAAAAAAGGAAAAAAAAAGTCAATAACCTGTTCTCCCTTTGGGGGCCAACCTGCTTTATATATTCCATTTCAACTCCTTGCCAGTCATTACATATTGATAAACGTCAGAGAATTCAGGAAACACGCTGAATAAGCCACTATAATAATAATAATAATAATTAAATAATGTAAATATTATGTTATATATGGCCATTTTGCATATATTTGTACAAAAAAAATATTCTATTACTTACTGTGATGCTGTATTAGTGTAAGTTATTCAGTTTGGAAGGAAAGCAAAAATATTCTCGGACAGGCATCTTTATTTTCATAATATTTTACATACATTTTTATGTACCAAAAAACACCCCAGCTATGCTCTGTATCTCTGAAAAGTGCGTTTAGTTGTGGAGGCCAACAGAACTCCTTCCAGACTTATTGCGCATGCTGGGATTAGACGTTATGTCATTATGGACGGTCTGCGATCGTGTTTGCACAGCAACCAGACTGAACACGCAGGTGCGACAGTATGAATAAGCGTCACATTGTGCAGTGCGCTTCAGGTACGCAACTCGGCAGGTGTGAAGGGCAAAACGAATGGCTTAACAATAACAGAATTACCGTCGCAGGTATATTCTAATGCCAGCGATAACGGTATTAATTCGCTCAGCTTGAAACGTTGGCTTTTCTTTGAAGGGAATATTATTCAGAACTCCCTGCTGAGACGTCAGAAATCAAACGCATTCTTAATGAGTCAAAAGAGGAAAGAATAAATAAAACGTGAGATGGCCACCAACATGGCGTGTTACGCTTTCAGAGCAGCTGTCCTTTCTCTGTGGACACAGCGATAACAAGTATGCGCACGCACACGCCTCTTACAGGAGCAGAAATACACATGGCCCTCCCAGGGAGTTACACACACTAGGAACTTGAATGTGTGTTCAGGCTTTTAGAGGCCACTTTACCAACACCTAAAAGATAATGGTTTAATTTTAATAAAGTTAAAAACACTCCCAGTAAATTTACAATAAAAAAAAACTCTTCTTTCATCTGGAAAACGCTAATGTTTGAATTTTACTTATTGCAGAACCATAAAACCACACACCTTCTCTACCTTGTTTTGTTACTTTGCCTATACAGAGTTCACGTCTGAGAATCGTTAATCCTGACAAGTTTGCGTTCAGGTGAAACTGGTTGAGTGTAACAGACTAAGGTATTCTGCAAACTGAAATCCAACTGTCCATCCATTTGCTCAACCGCGTTATCCAATTCAAGGTCGTGGGAAGCCTGGAGCCCATCCCAGGAAGCAGAGGGCGCAGGGCAGGGGACACCCTGGGCAGGGTGCCATCCCACCACAGGGCTGCAAACTGAAATGTAGCATTTAAACGTACTGCTTTAATATTTGATACACAATTTCATTGAACATTATTATTATTGAACACTACTGTGCGATAACACGTATCTTGAGATGGCATGTATTCTTTTTCAAGCTCCATTCTTTTCCGAACAGTTTCATATGACGTTTAACCTGATTTGAGTTTACGAATTTTTTTTTTTTTTTCGGTGATGCTAACCCTAGAAAGCATGTTGCTAATGTTCGACATTTCCATCAAACCAACATAATTCACCTCTGGGACATTGAAGTTAATTATTTTGAATGAAATAACGAAGTTGTCCATGATAATTTCTAATACAAACAAACAAAAATGCAGTGAGTAACCTTTAAGTTCACCTGGTATGTAAACAACTGCCAATACACAAGTTACTGTTATGTCAAAAATCAGTAACGTGTATTTTATGAATTTTTTATTTCTGCTAGTGCCAGTGACATTTACCTGAAATCAATGAACTCCTAAAATTGCACATTTTATTACTGCCAATCTCCACAAATTGATTTCAGGGAGTATTAATTATTGACCCTTTGCCAATTAAAAATAGAGGTCATGTGACCCACAGCACTCATCAATTCCCCAATTAGTTTTTGACTACTCTGGTAGTCTGGTCTTGTACCTTTATTAAGGGTGGTAAATTATTAAGGGTGAACCTTGACTAACTAAAAAAGAATGGAACTTCACCATGTCTTATCATGGAAATTTAATGACATATTCTAGCTAATTAACACAGCTGATACAGTTAAAATACAGAGAATCTTACCTTCCCTGGTCAACACCATCATAGATATTATAAAGTTGCTTTCAACTTGTCAGTACACACTTCTGCACCATGTTCACCAGTTCTATTCCTTGAAAAGACATATTTTGGAATTGCTTTTAAAATTACTAATTGCCATATATGGTGGGGGGTTGGGCAATCTGGGGCATCACATCCCACTCAGAGCAATCAGACAAGAGCATTAGCCAACTGAGCTAAAGACCCCACTAGTCAGACTCTTGTTCTAACATCCAGGAGTTTCTACCATAGCAGGTCTTACTCTGCTACATACCTGGTGTAAGGGTGGATTTACTTTCTAACACAAATGTTCCACAATTAGCCAAATTATAATAAGAAACAGATCCTGTATGTTTCGAGGACTACATCTCACTGTTTACCCAGTGCTTACCAGCCTTCCTCTTCAACTTGGTAACTTTCAAGTTATCAATTTTGCAGCCTGCCTAAATCAGCTAGGTCACCCCCCATCTCAAGTTTCATTTGAACTCTGAATCCCTTGAGGTTTGGGGCTGGGCTGAACGTGTAACACAAACAACATCAATCAGTCACCTCTGAAATGTGTGCTAGCGCACAGCCTGGGGCCTCTGGAGGCCAGTATATATTTTTTCATGACTATGAGACCTTAATATACGCAAGCTGTGTTTAATCTGGAGGTGAACTTTTTTTCACCACCCCAAGGGTACACAAGATCAGAGAAACGGATCGATGCCGCGTCGTTAGCAATAGATGATTGAAAAACAGTTTAGCCATTAAACGCATGGGTGAATAATTTAATTGGCTGGCTAAGCACGAGTCTGATATGGCATTTCGTTAAGCACATGCTGAACACTTATTCTAATTAGTCATGTGTCTACCAGAGCGTTTGTCACCCAGCCCTCTGGATTTAAGACATGCACATCAATTAGCAACAGACTTACCTCTAGTGCAGGTAAGGGCACTTCCTGTCCGAATGATGGCTTCAGTAAGAGCAATTAAGAGCTAAGACGGAACTACGGACAGTGCTCCTTATGGTCTGTAAGGATGGAAACCACCCAATCCTGGCACAGGTCTTAAAGTCCAAATTAAAATCAAACCATTCAGTGGAACAATCTTATGGCTCATAAAAATCATTGCAAATGATTTATTTCCAACATAAATTTGCCCTGAATGGGACTTATGGCTATTGTTCCATGATCAAATCCTGGGCAGAGCACTTAATATCCTACCCTTGAAGTACGAATGAGTTCATTCACTTAAAATGCCAGGCTGCAGAAATTAGAACCCTGTAACAAAATAAGTTGACCTGGATAAGAACACTTACTGATGGAGATGAAACACCCTTTTATTTATGCAATCATTTGCTGATTTATAGTTTAGCCAGTTTAAAGGGCAGAGCTAATTTGTATTGATTTTATATTTAATGAAATTACTGTGAGTGGACTTTATGAACTACAATTAAAATAAAACCATTTATAATAAAGTGTTTTTTTTTATTCACAGCACCCATCAAATTGTGCAAATCAGATTGTTTAATTACAGCGCACTTCTGATGAGGTCTGTCATTATGACAACAGAGTCCTCAGCAATGAAACTGTGAAAAGACGCATCTGAATCGTTATTAACTGATCACAGATTCCAGTGTTGATCCTCATGCAACTGGGGAAATTAAGTTTGCAAAATGGTTTGGTGAACACTAAAAAAGAGCTATATTGCCGAATGCCTGATGTTACAAAGAAATTAATGCGTGATAGTGGGAAAACAGAGTGCCTTTAATGAGTGAACAAGAAAAAAAACGAGTGAATAGAATAATTAGAACTACAGCAGTTATAGCCTATCTGTGTTTCAAGACATGGTTCTGAACTTTTTGGGTTCATCATGGTTCCTTTCATCAACGTCATCAGTGGTATCGATATATAAGTGTGGGGCAGAGGACCTGGGTGGGGGCTCACATGTCAGGGGAGCGCTTCATCTGGTTACGGTGGGTGGGGGTGCGACATTCAGCGACTGAAACAGAGTGTGCGATTCAGACACCTGCCACCGCGGTTGTTATGCACGGTGCAAACACTGCCCCTAATGGACGCCCAGTGCACTGCAGGCTGAATACAGCTGCAGCCAGTGCAATGTGTCCCCCATCTCCACACATAAAGCAACTGTTTTACCGTGCCTCTGGCTCAATTGTGCTGGTGGTCCACGTCAGGACCACCCCTGTGCAGGTTCCTAGACCACCGAAATGTCAGCAGACATGATGAAAAACAAACAGTGGGTCGACACGGCTGAGCCAGCCCGGAGACTCCCAGCTGTTCACGCACTCCCACACTCCAATCTGGAGCCGCAAGAACTGAGCGTCCTCACAAGGACGGAGAGCACGGCAGCAGCAATACATGTGATTCATCAAGGGGGGGGTGTGTATGTGGGGGAGGGGCTGCCTTCACCTGCTTTTGCATGCGGTCCCCACTGTTATTGCACACTAACTCTGTGAGGACACTCCGAGGAACATCCAACTGGAATCAGCGCAGTCAGGCAGCAAATCAAAGACAGAACATCTCAATCACTTCGTCGAGACGTCCCACTCGCAGGAATGGACACGCTGAGCCACAACACTCTGCACGTTAAACTTCAAACGTCCATCCAGATGCTTCTTGGGCAGGTCCATGCTGAATTACAACAGCAACCTGATTTCAGTCCTAATTCTCGCTTTCTGATCCAGAGTCAAAATGCTCTATAAACACTTGTAGGACAGCCTTTAAATTACAGAAAGCCTTATTCCAAAGGCCTCACCAACATCAACATTCACCCTAGTTATAATGTCTGTTACCATTTATTTTCCTGTCAGTAAAGCATGCCGTTATTTTGTAGGCTAACGACTTCAGGTATCCTCTGTAGTCACTTCTCTGCATACCAAACCTCAGAACAACGTGTGGTACACAGTTCAAGTAGCAAATCACACCAGCAGACTTCAGAGAACAAAATAAATAAATGAGTAGATAAATAAATAAATAAAACCAAGGCTCTGCCCACAGGCCAGTACTGATGAGTTCCTCACAAAGCTTTTCTTCCAGGTTTGAAAGGATATTCCCCTTCAAAGCCAACTGTTTGTGTGGGAGAGCAATAACAAAAGTATCGGAACAAGCTCCACAATCAAGGATCTGAATCATGTTCAAACAGAAAACTTCACTGCTGTCAGGAGGCCGTGCTGCTTAATTGGAAGTTGTGTGCTTGGGTTTAAGCAGACTCGAGAGAAAGAGTGTGTCCAAGCAGGCCCGTGCACAAGGATGAGCTTTTGGCTGACTCAGCTGCTGGGCGGGAGCGTCGAATCACGTGTGGGGGGGGGGTATCTGTGAGAAACAAACGTGCTTCATCAGCATCCCCCCCCCTCCGCCTAAATTTTCTTATCCATTCGATCGTCCCGAGTCGTTTTGATCTCATTTACAGACGAGCATGTAGAATCATCTGTGGCCCCAGATAGTTATCACTTAAAACAAACTGAATGAGGCAGACAGAATGGCAATTCAAGCGCTCAGGTCCCACCGGTGCTTTGATGGCATGGAAAAGCGTGCAGCAGCCTTAGGTAATTTAATGTAAGAGAACTCTCCTAAGGACTCGGCCGCTCTCCATCACCGGGCCATTACCCTAGTCCATCTCTGTGCTGCTGTAATTCCAATTGAGCGTGGAGACGGGGGGGCTCCGTGTCACTGGCCCACCCGCACTGTGTACCGAACACATGAGCCCCCAGTGTCAGGAGGAGGCCCCTCACACTACAAGGTCAACAAAACAGTCGGCGGCGTGCTCCTGTTGATAATTCACTTCTGACAATAACGCGCACTTTTACGGCGCCATGAAATCCATTCTGCCGTGGAAAACTGCAGCGCTAATGCGGGCTAATAATCTGCAAACTCGACGGAATCGCCGGATCCCTGGTCTGCTATTATATACCTTGCTGTTTTTGGCAATGAGATGTTATTTGATTTTTTTCCTTTTATTACTTATTATTGTTTTACTCCGTGTGCTTCGTGTCCGTGTATCGATTGCAGGCAGATTGCTAATTTGTCGGGACTGTGTTTTCAAGTTGCTGACATCTCTGAACCGCTCAGACGTGTATAGTAGAAAGGACACTTTATAATGCCTCATGTGTACCAATGAGCAAAAAATCTTTGACCTATTGCTACGATAGCAGTAACGCTGCAACATGAGCTATGCATTTCCTGTTTTCCCCGTAATTATTAAATTGTTCGCTTTTTGCTGCCAGTGTTTTATGACTAGGCACAGATGAAGCAACACATCACAATTTGAAAACAAACAAACAAACAAGCTTCACAGGACAAATTAGTTCTGTTCCAATTAATAAGGAAAAACAAGCGCCGTAAAAGTCAGACAACAAGTCGATATTCTAACTTGTTACGAGAAAAATAATACAGAGAAGTCGTGTGCTCAGATGTAAAGACAGACGAAAGCTCAACTGTACCAACTACCTCGTACATAAATTTACAAACAATAGCTGTGGTACGATTCTACACAAAATAACAGAAATACAATTCTACATAAAAGAACAGAAAATCAATCATAAAATGCATAAGAAAAATGCATTGCTTTAATCTTGTCCAATTCATCAAAGCATCATCAAAAATAATGCCACAGTATCATAAAAAATAAAGGGGGAAGGGAATCAGGTTTATTTTTAACCCATCCCCCTGGGGAAAAGTAGTGGGCAGCCATTTTTTCAGCACCCGGGGAGCTAGCACAGACCAGCTTGCTCTGGGACACACCTGGTAACTAGGCTGGGATTCAAGCCAGAATACTTCCATATCCTGGCCTGATGTCCAGGCTGCTTACAAGAAAACACAAATGAGTAAATTAAAAAGCACACTGCCTCTTTGAACATGGCCCCTTATACAACTGAGTTGTGTAAGCGGTAAAAAAAGTGCACATTTGTCCTACCTTGCACCTCTAGGCTATAAACAGAATTTTAGAAATCTGCATGAAACCAAAACTCAAAGGGAACCCACTCAGAGCAGTCTGTTCCTGTTCTGGTCATACCTGCATGACAGTATTATAAAAAGAAGTTCTTCTTGTTGCAGCTACCTAAACAAACAATATGCTTTATATAACTACTCAATTCCAAAACAAAATCAGGCTTCACTGCTGATCTGAGTTTGTGCAAGACAAGTACAAGCAAAGGAAGGAGATATACAGCTTTGTGCTTGAGTAACATTGGAGCACAACCACTTTAATTCATGATTTAAAAAATGTAAGTGCTGTTAACAGAATACCATGTTTATTTTGTGTCTTCTCTTGTATTAAGTTCCATGACATCCCTTCAACTGTGACAACCCAGCTATATTGGCACAAAAATAATTACACCCAGCTCAATCCAATTCTGTTCAGCCCAAATCAATTCATTTCAATTTAACAGTTTCCCTGAAGCACATAAAAATTTGGAAACAAGAAGAGACTTAATGTTTGAACATTAGAGCAACATGGGACAGGGAACTAAACTGAAGAAATAACCAGTAAAATCAATATTTAAAAGACGTGTGTGCAGTAATTGGTGTGAAAGTTCTGTTTATTTTCGTTGGATGTTCTTTTCTTGTTAAGGTTGCACGGACGTTTAGACGTTTTTTTCCGATGAAATTTTTCATACGGAATGTATTTTTTTAATTTATTTATTTTTTTGCCACGTACATTTATCGTGAATAATTTATAAACATCGAGTGATTGACACCTGCAATGAATGATATATGGCTCAGCACGGCATTTGTGAATACAGATAACACCCAGGTCCTCACCTGGATTCTCAGGACGGCTCACTGTTTTCTTTGTTGATCTCGTGTCGTGACCCTTTTCAGGCACGGACCTCCGGAGTTTTCAGCTCAGTCTCGCATGACAAAAGAAGCGCTCCGTTCTCAACGCGCACCTGTAAAATGCCCGTGCTCATGCAAATTTCGAATAATTAGATTTTTTTGTGATGACAGAAAATTCAGAAGCTCTGGAAAAATAATTCAGTTGGCAGATGTTCAGAGAAAAGGACACTAAATCCTTTTGTGGATTTTTTTTTTTTTGAGTTTAGCCAACATCTAAATAAAAAACGAAAGAAAGAAAGAAAGAGAAACAACAACAAAAAACCAACATCTTACCTGAGGGTAAATGTAAAAGGACAATAAAAATACCCTTTAACTAACACGGTTCATTTCCCACTCAGATTAAAATGCTTAAGTAGTTCAAGTAACATAATGAAGTGCTTTTGTTGTATTTACTGACGTGCGTCCTGCTGTGCGTGTAATTACGTAATTCTAATTCATCTCCATTTCCTACACTGTCGCAAAGCTGTTATGTGAACCAAGACAAACTTTAGCCTCTGTAATGCTTTATGACCATAAAACTGCTTTGTCATCATCAGTAATATGAGGTTATATTGTATAATGTGGGACAACTAACTTTGTACATTATTGTGGAAATCTGTTTTGTTTACTTTTTTTATTAGTAAAACTTTATTAATCCCATAGGGAAATTATTTCTCTGTATTTAGCTCATCCCCTGGGGGAGCACTGGGCAGCCATTATTCAGCACCCAGGGAGCTAGCACTGAATGACGTCCTCAAAGACACACCTGGTGGCAGGGGTGGGATTCAAACATGGTTGACTTCCACATCCCAGCCTGATGTTCTACCCATTGAGCCACCTGGCTGCTTGTCAATATAAAGACTTTGGTAATTAACAGTCACAGTGGTTATATAAATCTTTATAGTGTTTGAAGCATATCTAAAAACTTGTGCCAGATAAAGTGATGGTAAAATAATTGTACTGCACTGTAAAGGCGCAAGAATTAAGTCATAACTGTGTGAAGGACATTAAAGCTCTGTGGGTGTGTGTCATTTTTTTCCCTATTGACATATTTGTCATGTTTGCTTTTGACAACAACAATAAAAATTCACTACTTTGATAGCACAGAGAGAAAGCAAATTAATTTCAGTGTTTATTTACCTAGCTGAAATAAAAGAGCGAAGCGATTTGCTTATGCGGACCCATCTGTCTTCACTTGTACTATGTTATTCAGGCCTCCGAGACATCGCCCTTGAGCGCTGGCAGGCGCTACGTCGCTGAAACCGACACAAATGGTCGTCTTGAAGAAACAAAAATTTAATCTCTTGCTTTATCATCGTGTGCAGAAACAGCCAATGTACACATTCGGCACCGGAAAAAAAAGAAACTTAATGCGGCATTAAGAATTCACCTCATCGTTAGCCTGTCAGTCAACATGGTGGAAGGATGTCTGTTCCCAACACGCTATAATTGTGAAAGAGGCCTGACAGAAAGCCAGTTTTGTCACTGTGTGTTTTTCCCTTTTGTGTTGTCTGCCAGGTGCTCGATAACAGCTGGCAGCCAATGTAGGAACTGTCAATGCAGCCTGAATCATCAGCATTCTCCCAGAAGCCCAACTGTCTCTCCGGTCACAGTTTAGAACGGTGCAGTTTTTTAATTGTGGCTGCCGCTCCTGCCCCCTTGGATGGATGAGTGAGCCAAGGGCAGCCGCGGATTTGTTACAGCGCGCCTGGCATCTGTTCCTGCTTGTTCGCGTCCTTTTCAGCCCGGGGATTAAGTGCTGACAGGCCGAGGTCACTGGATTCAACATCAGCAGTCACACTGTTTTTCAACGCACATCGAACAATGTCAAGGTCAGAGCCTCTGGCAAACTGCACACAGGCCAACAGACGGTGCCCTGGCATGGTAAATCCTTGATGCCCTTATGGACTATAGTCAGTTTTAATAATGAAGACTACATTATGGTACTTTTCCTTCTTGTTTTATTGGTCTTATAGAATGGAAGAATGACTGAAGTATTGAATAAAAGAGATCTAAATGAAACTGTATTTAACACAAAAATTAATCTGACAATGTCAAATTGTGATTTTAATGCATCTTCATTCTTTCCAGCTTTGAAAAAAGTGTTCAAATTATTTGGCTACACAATAAAACCATTTACAGAAAAACCAATTTTGCTCTGTGACCATTCAAACCTGACAACTTGGAATAAAATATCTTTATATAGATGTATATATACAGTATACTGTGCAAAAGTTTTAGGCAGGTGTGAAAAAATGCTGTAAAGTTAGAATGCTGTAAAACATACATATATATTTTGCTTGTTTATTTTTATAAATTTACAAAACGCTAAGTGAACAAACAGAAGAAAACGCTAAATCAAATCAACATTTGGTGTGACTACCCTTTTTCCCAATATGTGCTGTTCAAGCTCTTTTGAAGAAGTACAAAGAAACAGGCAATGTTGAGGACCGCAGACGGAGTGGTCGTCCAAGGACACTTAACACAGCAGATGAAAGACACATCGTGCTTACTTCCCTCTGACATTAGAAGATGTCCAGCAGTGCCATCAGCAAAGAACTGGCGGAAACCAGTGGGACCCAGGTACACCCATGTACTGTCTGGAGAAGTCTGGTCAGAAGTGGTCTTCATGGAAGAATTGCAGCCAAAAAGCCATACCTCCAACATGGAAACAAGGCTAAGCATCTCAACTATGCACAAAAACATAGAAACTGTGGTGCAGAAAAATGATTCTGGACTGATGAGTCAAAATTTGAAATATTTGGCTGCAGCAGGAAGCAGTTTGTTTGCCAAAGGGCTGGCAAGTGGTACAATAATGAATGTCTGCAGGCAACAGTGAAGCACGGTGGAGGTTTCCTGCAAATGGAGTTGGAGATTTGGTCAGGATTAATGGTGTCCTCAATGCTGAGAAATACAGGCAGATACTTATCCATCATGCGGTACCATCAGGGAGGTGTCTGATTGGACCTGGAAGTCCTGGAAGGGATGGTTTGGCCTCCACAGAGCCCTGATCTCAACATCATCGAGTCTGTCTGGGATTATATGAATAGATAGAAGGATTTGAGGCAGAAGATCTGTGGTTAGTTCTCAAAGATGTTTGGAACAACCTACCTGCTGAGTTCCTTCAAAAACTGTGTGCAAGTGAACCAAGAAGAACTGATGCTGTTTTGTAGTCAAAGGGTGGTCACACCAAATATTGATTTGATTTTGATTTCTCTTCTGTTCATTTACTTTCCATTTTGTTAACTGATAAAAATAAACTATTAACACTTTTATTTTTGAAAGCATTCTTACTTTACAACATTTTTTACACATTTGCTGGCCTAATGAAATATATTCAAGCCACTGGAAAGGACAGGGTTTGCTGAAATGTGCTTTATTTAGCTGGTTCAGTCGGTCTGCTATTACAGTTCTTGTGATGTCCCTTTGCCGTTTAAGTACTGTAATGTGCCTATTTAATCCCTTCAGCACGGTAAGCATGTAGTTAGTGGCTGGCAAAAAATGAATTCCTTCAGCAAGACTTTGCCAAAAAAAAAAAGTAGCCATAGGATAAAGTATTGCTCTAGAATATGGACATTTTTTGAGAATTGCTAAACTGTCAACCAGAGCCATTCTGAGTACCGCTGTCTGTCAAAACTGTCCTTAACTCACTGCTCGGAAGGTGGCTAAGTGAAGACTGTGGTTTCCAGGACAACCTCTTTCACAGCACAAGTGGACAAAACTAGGCAGGTCCTTAGAGACCGGCCAAACATTGGAGAGAATACAAACAATTGCAGGAACAAAAATAAAAAAATAAAGTCCGAGGGGAACAAGACGATATTATATAACTTTTTTAATCTAAACCTTAAAACCTGTCTGAAGACTATCGTTTTGTTTTTCAGAATAATACTAATGATAAATTATTATTAATAATGATAACTTTGCTTTTAGTTTTCTTGCGCACACACACACACACACACACAAAATTGTTTCCAAGCAAGACTACAGGCAGCTCCTCTCAAAAAAAAAAATCATGGAATGGTACAAGTGAGTTTTAATTTTATTTTTAAATCACGTTATTCTGTTCATTGTATACAGGAAGATGGAAAAAAATTATCTATTTCCACATGCTTGTTATGAGTGCTGGATGAAGAGAACGAACAATCTTTGCACATCTTGTAAGGCTGCAGCACTGGCGCGTTTTATTACCTAATTGCTATGAAAAACATAACGTAATTTGCAAACTTAATTTCCGCATATCAGACTGTCTTTATAGAACTGTCAAGGAAGACCGTTCTCACAGCATTATAAAGGAAACATATTAACCTTGCAGTAATCATTTGCTGATTAATGAAAATACCCAAATGTATTGTATATATCTCAAGACAATTATAACTGAGGAAAAATATAGTTTTTCAGTTGTTAGTAAAGGGTGTCAAGGAGCCGTTTCTGCCCATTTTGGTGCCCTAGGTAAGACCTTTAATACCCCTCCACCCAAATAAAACAACTCTTCTTCTTTGGTGCCCTGTCTGCTCTGTTCTTTGGGAGGTGTCTGATTGGAGAAGTGTGCCTCCTGCACCTACCCAGGTGTCTTCACCTCTTCCCTGTTTCTTTTGTCATCTATCATTGCTTGGTGTCTTTCTTAAGTGCCTCATCATAAAATGTACATATGATTTTAAATGCTCTGCTGTTTTCATTGTTCCTTGTTTCGTTACGTTTATTATTATGTATAGTGTTTTGGTTTTGTTTGCACATTTTGCAATGTCCTCTGTTGTACCCCTGTCTTTGTTTTTGTTTAAATACGGTCCTGTTTTCGCCGAATAAAAACAAACAAAACACAAATACAATCTGCTAATTTTTTAATGCCCTTGGTTCTTCAGACAGTGCTGAATGTCGCAAGCCATGAACAAGTACAATAAATTTTGTCTGCAGAGACGGCAGTCTGTAAAACTGTGTCAGCACTCAGTCACAACGCTGACGTCTTGCCCGGCTGTACTTACATGCGCGAAAGCAAGAAAGCATAAATTAAGCCTAAAAATGCGCACACTGATATGCCGCGTGAAGCAGAAGAGCGTCAAGTCACTATGAAGACGCACTTCGCGCATGTCAGCGCTCGGCAGCACGCGCAAGGCTTCAAAGGATGCTCTTGGAGGAGCGCAGTGTTTAATGCGCCGTCACCTATGAACTCAAACGATCTGGAAGCGATAAACCGAGAAACGCTTGGTAGGAGTACAGTAATGTTAGTAAAGGTTAGGCAGGGATGAACGACGTCGTTAACGTTAAATGTGAGGGAAAAGGTGTTTTATCCCCCCCCCCCCCCTTTCAAACAAAGCAATGACTCTCTTTTCCTCTGTTTCTCCCCCTTTACCTAGTCACTTAGTAACTGTAAAGAAACAGCTGCTTCGCTTGTCCCCTGAGACTACGAGTGTGAAGCCGCAAAAAATCGCCATCAAGTCCAGGCAGAGCGAGTCTGCGCTCTGCACGTGCCACAGGTGTTATTACGCCTCAGAAATGACGGGCAGTCATCGCTTTGCGCAACAAGGAAGCATGCATTAATTAACAGCCAGTCACTTTCAGAACCTGTTTATTCACACTATACAGATTAATATGTGTACCATAATACTCTATAAGGCATCTTAAACTTTTGCTATTTTATTTTACAATGCACAGGAGAGAAAAATGTTTGCCTTGTCCATGTATAATGTAGAGCTTGATGAAAGTCGCAGCACTGTAAAGTGGTTTATATGAAAAATAAGCATTTCATTGCAATGTTGGCTGCTGTAAATACTCAGGGCTTTTGTAGGCATATAATGACAACTAAGATAAAGGTTATCTTTTTGAATTTTTATTGTAAAAAAATCCCCTGGGGACAAGGCGGTACTACTAATCAGCCTACCCCTATAGCTGGACATAAATAAGGGCTCTGGATCCTTCTCCCATAGTTCACATGAGTGATGCCAAAGGCACTTGTGCTACCCAGACCACAGGTACAGCCTGCCAGCCCTGCTGTTTGACCAAGTTCACTTTTTCCACCTGCTGCCTTTAAAATCTTTTTACGTCTCTGTTCTTTGTCCCTTCTTTCAAGCTCGTGTACATCCACCATTCCCGTAAACACTCGCCCCCTACCACACTGTCCACTGCTTACAGAGGGGTCTTGTTTGGTGTCCCACATCCACGCAACAAAATGAAAGCAGATCTAAAAGCAGATCAAATTATCAATAGATCCAAGCCCTGGGATACTGTTACCTGAAAAAAAAACTAACAAGGATTTTGAAAGTTCTTACACAGCCTGGAAATCCTTTGATTTATATTCATCTCATTCCATCTATCACTTTCCTCACGATCCTTCTCTAAGACAGGTCTAACTTCCCCCCTGACCTCCATCCTCAGATGTCTGCATTGTTCATGGCATAGAAATGGCCTTTCCACAGGCTGCAGAAATGTCAAAGAAGAGCATCCTTTCATTACCCTAAAAGACACAAGATTTGTGTCACTGTAGCTTTCCCCTGGCACATCTGAACAGCATCTTAGAAACCGGTGGTTTTGGCAGGTTCTGAGTAACAAAGATGCGCAAAGTGCAATTTGGACCATATTTTTCTTAGTCAGGATGTGAGGTTGTCGTCGAAACACCTGTATGGATATTAACACATTGTCTATAATTGTTTTTATTTCTTTACAAAGCCTCCAGTCTGAGGCAGATTCCATGTTAGTCAAATTATAGCCTGCTAAGTTTGAATCGGGGTTGTGTGCCTCTTGTAAAATGTTTTGCTATGTTCCTTTGTATGAAACTGAAAGCTAGAGGACAACTCTGGCCACCATGAAAAAGTACAAACCTTTATAAATAACTCTTGAAGAATACTCCAGGTCTACTGGCCAGAAATTACTGATAACAAAAAACTTTGGAAAAGAACAAACTAAACTGGAAATCAGGAAGAAATACTGAAAAGAAGATGGAAGTCACAAGACAGGCACTGACCTGGGGAAGGGAAATGGTAATGGCCAGGTAACAGCTTGCATAGAGATCTTGAAGCTGACACCTGGGATACACCTGGAGCCAGAGATGAAAACACAAGATGGAAATGCCTGAAGAGCCCATGTTGGCTGCCCAGGAGAGGTGGGGGGCATAAAATAAAATGTATTTTTTATCCATCAAAGACACATTTTCTATACAACACACAGTAACCACATCTTCTTTTCTTTACATATTTCCTGTGAACATACAACATGCACAAGCACAACAACATGCATGTTTAGGTCTCAAATCATTTGGAAAGGGTTAGAGAAAATGTCACTGGTTCACTTAGTGTGTTTTGAAGTAAAACTTAAAACGTAGACAATAATAAAACAGCTGCAATGTTATAAACTGTTTTATAATTTAAAAAAAGTTTGGTAAGGGTGCCTAGATTGCCAACGAATTTGGATCGCTTAGATTACTACATTTTGGCACTGGAATATGGACAACACAAATTACCCATGTCTTTGTTTTACTTGTTCATTTTCGCAATTAACTGTTAAAAACTAATTCAACAAATATGTCCACCTGCTTCTCTCCTTTCTGTTCAGCCACGATGCTCAAGTTATGTTGTGTTTTTAGCACAGAACATGAACAGCACTGAATCTGGGGTGAATTTGGTGAATAATTCAGTTGAATTATTAGCATAATTACATTTGTGTGCAATTGAATTTCCTTAATCGCTTTGTAATAGGCAGCTAACACAATGGAAAAGTGCTTCAATACCCATGAAATTCAACTGATTGATTAAACATTCCGAGAGCATGTCACACATAAAACAAAAGCTTTATTGAAAGCCCACAGGCCAGAAAATGCTGACAAAAACACAGAAAGTATTGCAAATGTAGTAGACAACAGAAGCAATAAACATTTAACTAATCAATAAAAGAGCTCAGCCTTTTAATTATTATGGTCCCTGGCAACTAAACATCCCTGCAGTACAGGCCAGTATTTATACAATCTCCCATCAAGATTACAGTTAACATCGAAACTGCCTTTTATAAATTATTTGTATATTGTTTTGAACCACATATATTTAGTTGAGTATTTCAGTGTTGAAAATGCAAACTGCCTTTCCTAGCATCAATCATGATAAACAGTATAGAATTTCAACAAAATTAATAAAACTTCCTCACTGAAGTCATCAGTGATGCAGTATTCTGAAGTTCTCTTTGTTATACAGATAAAACTTTCTTTAGACCTTATTCATTTGTCAGAGGATGGGCAGATTATAGAAGTATCTATGGTCACTCTGAGTATAAATGTAATCTATCATTATTGCCCTATATCACTTGTTTTTTTTCCCCATTTCTATCTCTTGATGCCAAAATGACCTTAAGGTCTGTGTTGGTACATCAAGTTATGGTATATGAATCTACAATGTATTCATCCCGCATACTCCTCTCTTTATGCCGAATATTGTCAATCCTCATTATTGTCTCAACAACCTGCATTAAAAAAAGATATATTTTATAATGCCAGCTGCCTGAATATGGTATTTGACTTTCAGGAGTGGAATTCTGATAACTACAGCCCACTGAAATGAAATAACTAAAGAATAAAACCGAACCCTGGTGTGAGATACACCACTGAACAGTTATATGTAAAAATAAAATTATAAGATTATTATATCCAAGATTATACAATGGGATCATTATTCCATTTTTTTTAGATCCTGTAAGCTCTTTATAATATTTTAGGAATGTAAGATTTCCCACAGGTGAGCCATAGGAGCTTATCTAGTTCTCTGTCATTATAGAACCTTTCAACTCCATCTTTTACGGAGTGTTTTATGTGGAACAATGTTCCGTCTGATTAGCTTACTCCTGCGCTGTTCTTACAATGTCAATAAGCTGATTAAATGCGTAAACCACGGGACTCATCGCTTAATGTATTTCAAGTGCACTGCCTAATTATAAATGTTCTCATTAGGGACCGCTATGCCTTCCAACATAATTGGAAGTTACGGTTTTTTGAAGTAGACTTCTTGTTTGTTATTTATTTATTTATTTATATATTCATTCTCCAGCCCATACGAATCGAATAATTAACTTCGCGCGGCTGAATTCTTTCGGAAGAAAGAAAAATAATATCATTTAAAGTGCGTATAATTCAGAGCTGTTCTTTCGGTTTAATTATTGCTGCTCCGTTCACAGGGGACGATGGTGCTCTTTTGATACGTTTCTACCTTATCTGTGCATAGCTGGCCAAGAACTGATGAGGTAAATTCCCCAAGATAATATCACATTCGCTGAGCTCTGTCTGAAAGACGATTAAAGAGGTAGGCTGGTTGTCTTCACTTTTCCAGATATTAATAAATATTTGAAGAAATTCATCCTCTGACAAGAAAATTATACAAAAGCCCGAGTCGTGTGCATAAATTCGGCTATTGAAAATTTAGACTTCATAAGGAGCAAAATCATTTAAGTTATAGATATAAAGACAAAAAAATATATGTAACTGCCAGCATGTATTATTGTCTGAAAATGACACAAATCACAGCACTGCCCCCTAATTCAAGTCTTATTTCCCAGGCTCACACTGTTTCAAATGTAGCACATTTGAAGTCAGACAGTAGGTGCTTGCTTTCAGATCTCAAATTGACTCATGTTCCCTCAACATGCAAACATACATACCCTTTAAATGTTACTGGCGCTGCTTTTCAAATCTCAAAATAGTTTCTGCACTGAATTCTTAGCAGTATGTCAGTGTTTGAGCAACGTCTCTGTTAAATTATATGTCTACGCTGGATGAATTAAGTGTGTAGTGTCCTCCCTACTGCCTGTAAAACAGAAAAATAACAACTCAGGTGCCAGATTGAGAGGAGATAAAAAGTATAAAAAAAGTTATAGTGGGACCCCCCCCCCCTTTTTTTTTCCTGAGTAATGAAGTGGTATCTGATGTACTGACAGGTAAAGTGTGGCCTTTTCAAATGAATCATTAAACACATTCAATTATACCTGTCTTATGGACATCAGAGAAGGTGGTATATAATACTCTACAGAAAATGTGACGAGACCTGAGAGTTTGCTCCAAAATAGGTGTATTGTTTCTGCTTAAAATGTGATTGCTGACAGGATTTTTTTCCTCGTATTTTTTCCAGGAAACATATGGAATAAACACTTCAGCTTCTCAACCTATAATCTCAAAGGCTTGCAAAAATATAAAATGGAAATGGCGTTACATGGACTCTTTTTAAAATATTTCATAGCACACAAAAAAAAACTGAATAAGTTAAGTCTGAATCATAAGGTCAGGGAGACGATTTAGCTTCTTACGTTTTATATAAGATCAGTTATATGAACAACTTTGACCTTACTAAAGTGAAAAATTTTCCTGCTTTTAACAAGAGCATTGACTGCTTTTATAACTCAGCTTGTTAAATCAGATGTAATTGGTTATGCCGGTATAGAAATACACATAGGAGAAATTACACGTAAATAACACATATAATATTTTATACTCATCTTTTTCTACAGCCAATGGTGGATGAATTGCAACTACAGTATTAACCCTGTAACACAAATTCAAAAACACTTCATGTTCAACCAGTCATGGCAAGAAACACTATAACAGCAAAGACACTCATAAGTACTGTGTTAATATCCCGTAGTATAACAGTCATCTGTGTTTTCCTGCTACAGCGAGTCACATCCACTGGCTCCACAGGTCTGTGAAAAACCAAACACAACTCAATGTACAGTCAGCAGATCAACCATTAATAAACATTATACATAAAGTTCAGCCAAGGACAACCAGACCAAACTGCAATCTGTGGGTATGAGCTTGGAATGAGTTCATTTGACAATAATATCCTGGGTATGTGATCTTAATAGTGTCTCTCTGCATTCTGTGATGATACTAACATTTCTAGGGCAACGGCAGCAGCTTATTAATGTGCTAAAGTACCTGATGTTTCAAGGGCTGTCGGTGGAACTGTTCCATGCTTCTGCCTCATAGAGTGTGGGCTATTTCTCTGTGTGCCGTGTTCTTCGTTTTAGGACCAAATAACACTAAGCTGATTGCAAGACATCTGCCTCACGGCAGACAGACAGTCGAGACAGAAGAGTCCACAACACAAGGAAAAAAGCATGACCAACACTGTTTAACAATGTAATATGTGCAATTAAAAATGGCAATGGGAAAAACAACAAGACCAACAGTCCAAGGGAATAACATTGCTATTCATCAACATAAACAGTTGGTGTTTCAATAATAACAGATCCTGGCTCTTAACAGCAGTGCTCCTTGGTGCTTATTTAGTGCCTCGGTAAAAGAGTTGTGCAAATGTGTGAAAATGTCTCTCTTTTATCTTGTTCGAGGGCCAGTGTTCTGGTTTGCTTGCGCCATACATAACTATGTGATTAGATGGACGGTTTGAAGATTTACTGGAATGTTGCCAGGTTCGATCCGCCAGCCCCGGAGCTCCCGTCTCACCTGGACAGAGCAGTCTCGCCATGGGGGCGGGGTGGGGGTTAACGGTTACCACGCAACCAGGGGCAGGCAAGCACCAATTACAGACGTGTGGGGCGGGGTCTGACCGCTGCCAGGATGGCTCCCTGGACCGCACAGGTAGACGCAGCTTGATCAGAACTGACTGCAGCGTAAAGGTGAACTGCAACACAGGTATGCACACAAAGAGGGATTCCTCTGGTTTGTAATTATCGCTCAGTCAGAAGTTTTACTTTTAAAACATATTACGTTTTTGAATACCTGTTGTAGGAAGGGAGAAAAACGTAAAAAAAATAATGTCAAACAAACTGAACAGCTTGCCGCTGAACAGCTGAACGGCAAATGAGTGACAGCTCTTGTACGTGTGTGTGTGTGTGTTCAGGATGGAACTAAGCAAACTGAGACGTAACAAATTCTCCTCATCGAACACAAAGCGCTTCTACACGGGTGCCGTAATTTAAAGCAGACAACCAGCACAGTTTTCAGTCAATAAAAAAACTGTCTGCCACATTCTCTGAGTAAAAAAAAACTAGAGCACAGGTGGTTCTTCCGATATGACTAAAACCTCGGCGATGACAGGAGAAACGATGAATCAACTAAGACTGCTGATGCGTCTTCCACACAGACAGCGCTCAGCCGCTGCTCAATAGCATGATACACTTTTTGGGAACATGAGCTGAAGTCTATGCTGCGTTCAAATTCAGCTAAAAGAACAGAGAAGTCCTACCTTGAGCTAGGGGCCTTCATAGTGCATATCTAAGGTGCCAAACCAAAGTACACCCAGCATTTCACTTCATATCGCCTGTGTTACATAAATACTGCATCACTGCGTGCTGGTGAGCTAGCAGAATAAACGTTTCTGCTAAAACCTGACGCAATGGTCTGGCAGTTTCTGCCCTGAAGGATGAAGGCTTCAGGCCCTGATTCAGAACTGAGCCAGTGAAATGGCTTCAAAATTTTGACAAAAAGGAAGCATGAGGCAGATGCTGAAGAGGCATGCATGGCCCCATTTACATTTTTTCTGCCTCTCTCCACACATGACTGTCATTTACATAAGGCCACAACACAAACCCCAGTTCTCTCTTTGCTTTGAAAAACATCCCTAGGGCACCTAAAACAATGTGCAGTCTCTCAAACACCGTATGACAGGGAGCACTTATCAAAGTTTCACAATTACTAACAAACTGATGTGGGTACTTCACAAAAACTAGACAATATACTATAAAGATTACTTGTATTTTTATATGCTTATTAATGTTTTTGTCCAGACTGACATTTAAAAATCAGGTAGGTAGTAACACTTCTATCCATAGAAAGCTTGTGTGTTCAGCTTTTCATCTGCAAACGAGAAAACATTTCTCCTGTCCTCACATCTCCTTACCTCACTTCTCATCTCCTCTCCATTCTCAAACATACTTCACCTCTCATCTTCTCTCGGTTCTCCTCACTTCTCCTTTTGTCTCTTCTTCCTTCCTGTCAATTTCCCTCACATTTGTCAACTCATCTCTCCTCTTCTGTCATCTCATCTCAGTTATCCTCCACGTCATCTCTCATCTTGTCTTCTGCCCTCTTTTCTCATCTCCTCAACTCTCAGTTCTCAACCCCTCTCTTCTCCTCTCCTACCAGTTCTCCTCTTCTCTCCTACCCTACCCATCCAGGCTTCAACTGCATTTGTAACAGAAACAGCTACAAAGAAAGGGCAGAACATTCCAGCGTACTGCTGATTCTTTAATACATTTAGAATGAGGAACTTCAACATCTGCACTTTACTGCACACTCCACGTGCAGCCCTCACTGGTGCAATGTGGCTATCTGCTGGCCTTTGATAAGCCAAGTTGGGAGAGAGAAAGAACTGAATATATTGGAGAACCCAAATCACAGAGAAATGTTCATCTTTGAAAACAGTGCCACCTGCTGGAGAAATTTTTTTATTTTTTATTTTTTATTTTTTTGGAGTATTTTTCTTCTGAAATTATTAGCAATGCCACAATAAGCCCCCAAATGGAATGTATGGAAGATGTTGTCTGTATCCAGTATTTGTTTAGCAGGAAATAATTTCATGCCAACAATATCAGATAGACGATCAGTTATACTGAGGCAGAGAGCTGAACAAACAATTATACTTTTGTAGAGACTATGTATAAGACAGCTGACTATATCTGAAATGTTATTAACCTCTCAGTGCTATTGTGACTGTGACTGTGTGTATGATGGTGGCAGATTAAAAAGGTAAAATTGGAAGAGCTCCGGTGTGTGTTAGGATGGGGCAGTGGTAGTGCTGGTGGGGGTTGAGATGCTATTAATTGGGTAATTAAACAGAAGCCATCCTGTAGCAAAGAGAGGCAGTCCCAGTTGCACCAGTGGATGTCATAACTATAACTTAACTTTGTAGTACAAGAACAATTAATGCAAAGTAGCAGCATGATTCCCGGTCGCAACTTCATAACGGGACGTGGCCACAAGACGTGATCTCCTTGTACGGCCGTCAAGCTGTTTATTTTCAGTGGGTGTGGCTAATTAAATTGGCTGTCTTAAGATCAGCATGTAAGGTCTGTGCAATTTGTGGGAGGTAAAATGACTACGAATGTTCATACTTTGTCTGTAGAAGACCACCTAATCAACAACAATTTCAAAATTATAAATCAACTTTTGGCTGAGGGGGGTCATCACAGTAGATTAACTGGCCCCCGAGTAATGATCAGCGCGTTGATTTGACACCGGTTTTTTTACCGAACGTGCCCTTCCTAAGGCATCCTTCCCATTTTATGTGGGCTTGGGACAGGCGCTGGGCATGCACCAGCTTGTGCAGCTCCAGTTCGAACCCCTGACCTCAGAGGTACGAGGCAACCGTGCCAACCACTGAGCCACTGTGCTTCATAGCATCAAAAAAATAAAGAACAATATTCTTGAGACGTAAAAGCCTGGAAAAGAAAATGGCATTATGGTATCTTTAACTTCATTTGCTTGGACAGCAGTTTACGCAAATATAATAAGATGCGTTATTTACCAGAGTAATACAGAGTTCAGATCTGATACAAGTATGCTTTAGGTGGACTGGGCCTCACTCAGGCATTTAGGTCACAAGCCCCCAGGTTAAAAGGTCATGCCCTAAACAGCAACGCACAATGACCCAGATCACCTTCTACGACTTCCTTACCTTAACGAGCAACGTGATTACAATCAGGTGGACTGGGATGTGGCATTGACAAAAGGTCAGCAGCCATGTCCCTGCCTTTGAACGGAGGGGAAATAACTACAAGAGCCTGAATTTGAAGCTGATTTGTGTGCGTTTGATGTGGATTTACACAAGAGAGACAGGGAAACGTCTCTGGCTGTTTAGCTCAGCTGGGGGCTCTGAATTGAACACAGGTCTGTGAATTAGACTTCCAGCTCTGCCTGTGCAATAAACTCTATCTGACTGATCTTTGATAAACACACCACCCTTATCTGAACAGCTCATAATTCTAATAATGCTTTAATGATGAGGTTTTCTGTCCTCTTTGAAACTGGGAGGAATATTTATTGTGATCATGTTCCTTATCTTTTGTTGTGCCCATGCGCTTGACCATCGGTCTGAAAATATAAATTCGTAATTACATGTATACTAATAAAAAACCAAATGAGTGAAAACTGTTTATTATGCATGTGAATGTGTTAAATACTCCAGTGTTAAAACAATGACCTACTTCAATCAAAACACTCATTTTCAAGTACTGTTCTCTACAAAATATGTAACTGTTATTTTACAGTTGGATAACAAGCAGCCCTGCACTCCCTCGCACAGTTCTCCCATAGCACAACGGTTAGAAGGATATTGAGCGTCTTGGTTCGAAACTTTACTTGCACATTTAAAAAAAACAATCTTTCTAAAATGTCTATGAAGATTCGCAGTCATCCAGGTGAGGTTATCTGGAAGTTTAATCATGTCAACTGGACTTCTTTCTCCTTTATGCAGAAATGTATTACACTCATAATATAATAAATATTATAAATATATAAATCTATAAATATTATAAACACTCATTAGTGTAAGATTAGTGTCTCCTATTTTTCATGCTGCTATTTCATCCATCCCAAGGAAGATCAACACCTTTTCACATATCCATCAGGAGGGCCATACCTAACAATACCCCCCCGTATTCAGTCATTGGTCATCATACGTAACGACCCCCTATTCTTTAGGACTCTAACCTCACCTTTCTTACAGTAATGAGTCTATTCAGGTATGGGTGTGGCCTGCTACCCTGATAGGTATATGGTGATAGACTCTTCCCCACTTCCATCAGACTGACGAAGCCTTTTGGTAAAAGGTGAAACGTTTCTGCGTAAAGGAGAAAGAAGACCAGTTGACATGACTACACTTCCAGATAATCTTTCTAAGAGTCTGTACAGGCTGTATAAACGTTGTGTAAAAACTGATACCACATTCCCGTTTCCACAATATACAAAACGGGACCGCAGAAGTTAACCTTCTGTACCATCTGCCATCATTATAAAGCTTAGAGAACTGTGAGTGAGGGATGGACAATTAATGGACAAAACTGGAAGAACGGCTATATTTTCTTTTACTTAAAAAGACGGCTAAACCTATGACTTTTTATTACAGTGTCAGTCATTCCACGTAAAGTTGGAAATATTACATTACAGATGGTCGCCACCTTATCGGGAAAAGAACACAAAACGTGACATTTAGAAAATGTGTGGCATCCATAGGATACGAATCTACAACGGTGGGTGCAGGATTATGTGCATTCGCAGGACTCAGAGCCACACGACAAGGAAATCAAAAAAGCAAATGACTTGTCAGTTACAGCCGGCGGCCGTGCTTAGTGGCCGAAGCGTAACAAAGAAACATCTTCAGACACATCGTTACCTGCTGCGATAATGGGCCGGGCTGATGCGCACTTCGTTTTCTCTTTTGTTAGTCCGTGTGTGTCGTTTTTGCTTTTTGATGAGTGTATATTTAATGACAGAGTATAGGTACCGAGGCACACTGCTGTGCAAAGGGAAAAGAAAAGTTACGAAATTGGTTTATCAATT
The DNA here is from genome assembly GCA_025773905.1 of Chitala chitala. Classification (NCBI taxonomy): domain Eukaryota; kingdom Metazoa; phylum Chordata; class Actinopteri; order Osteoglossiformes; family Notopteridae; genus Chitala; species Chitala chitala. The sequence continues at coordinate 1,795,196 of JABJVR010000013.1, forward strand.
CTTCGATCAGTTTTTTTACACTACAATGTTTCCGATGGTTCCTCTACAATCACGTTTTTTTCCCCCAGCAGGAAAACACCCGAAATGTGTATATAAGCTTCGTATCCTGTCGTAACTCATGAGAAAATAAAGTCTTACACTTATCCTTGACACTTTCCTGTTCTTGGCGGTGACGGAATGCCCTACTTGTTAAAAAGTGTGGATATGCTGTCAGCTCAGGGCAGAGACCAGGGGGAAATACTGATGAAATTACTGCGAAGACGGTCACCTATTCATAGCTTGTTTGTATATTTAAAAATTTCTTGTTTTTCCATTGTTATTTTTATCAGCCTCTATCTCCGGTCTATTTCTGTGGTGGGTGTCAGTGGGTATTCATATATCTGTATGTCCGTTTTTAAAATCGGCACCTTGGGTTTGAATAGCGCCATAAATACCGGTAAATACTGTTTCGACACAACTTCCACTACATGTATCTTTTCTTTCCAGCTGTCTTTGACTCAGGTATTCCTTCAATTAACATTTAGTCATATGTATTAAGGATTACCATTATTATTAAGCTATACTAACAATAATGTTGTGAATGAGTTAGGTGTGAGAAGTATTGATTCAGGGACATGAAATTGTACGGATCGAACGAAAACAAGGCAGACAAAATAAAATTGAAAAACATTACTGTTTTTAAATTTTGATCAACAACTTGTGGAAAAAAAGAAAATCTGTTCTTATGAAATTTAACATGCTACATTTAAGATAGTATATAGGTCTACTCTGTGTGTCATTTTCTACTCTACCAGTTAGTACTTGTACTCAGAACATATATAAGTAAATGTTAGATCTACATTAGTTTGAATGTGAGAGGGGCCAAGCAAGAAGACACAAGAGGGCCAGAGTTCGAAATCAAAAAGAGGGTTACCATAGCGCTATGCTGGTGCCGTCACTCCGGCCATCACAAACAATACCTTGATTGCCTAACTGTACACAATCTAAATGCAAGTCTTCCATCCAAAGTTTTATTTGGTATGAACTTTTTTCATTGCTTTCAACAGGCTATGAGCAGCATCCCCACGAAATCTAGGCAAACTGACAGATGGGATAGCAGATGTAGTTTTTTCAGCATGTTTGATAGAGGCCTTAGTCCGCTACAAAGCACTGAGAGTACTTGTCTTCAACGCGTTAGCTGTGCAAACACAGGGGTCGTATTAATTAACCAGAGGTTGTGTCAAAACAGCCAACATCAACAGCACCAGTACAAATATCTCACTGTCCTGAAATTTTCTGCTGATGCATATAATTGCTAACATAATATCTGACACATGAATAAATGTGTTTTATCCAAACTCCACTTCTGACACTAGTTTTTTAGACTAATCCCAACAAACTGAAAATACCTCTATCAAACCCAGTTCACTGAGCAACCTGGTGACTCAATGGGTAGAGGATCAAGCTGGGATGTGGAAGGCTCCTGGTTTGAATCCTGGCCCACCTGCTAGGTGTGTCCTTGACCAAGACACTCAGTGCTAGCTCCCCAGGTACCACATGTGGCTGCCCACTGCTCCCCCCAGAGAACAAATGTCATTGTGATACGTATGCAATGACAATTTAAAAAAGGAAAAGCTGATTATAACCCAAAATTTATAGCAAATTAATTCTTATGATCTGCTTAATTAAGTACATTTTCCTTTCATGGCTGAATTAGATGAAGTTTGCTAACCCTACTTGCCAAATTCTTGGATTTTCTATAGTTGAAAAAATATGCAGCGTTTGATAATCCAGTGAATCGATAAACCTGCTCTGATGGCAATCCACAGGGCGCTCACGTAAATTCAACAAGACCTCAAACAGCTGCTGCCATAGCGCCAGACGTCAGGGCATCGTCATTAGCAACGCCTCTGTCTCTGCCACATATCACTGGGAACAAACACATGAGCCATTACAGCCCAGTTTAGTGTCAGTACCCATGGACACATTCTGTAAATTCTGAACACAGAATAGTTGCTTTAACTTTTATTTTTCCCTTGTAAGTTTCTGCTAATGTCCTGCCTTTTCTTAACCCCATATGACACACTTGAATAATGGTCCGAGTGTGAGCAGATGTCATCCCTCTCTGTCTAAATAACAACACAAACATACCAAAATGAGATCAACTGCTTGACTTCACAGGACATTTTGACAAATGAGCTTCAGATACTGTTTTGAACCAGCACCAGTTGTGGGCACTTGTGTGTAAGGAGGACAGCTTCCTACGGGCATGATCTTCTGTGCAGAACATGAGCCTTTTAACATACTGTGCCCTATCAGTGTCTGCTTATTATCCAAGGGCTGGAAAGTTTCAGGGCTTTTCCTCCAATTTCACTTACAGTGCAACACCCAAAATAAAATAAAAATTCCATAAAAAAAGTTTCCACAGTACATGCTGGCAAGTCCAGGTGTAACAAGTTACTGCTTCTAATATGCAGCATAATATTTCAACCTCCTAAAATGGTTTTAATGTGGTATACAGTCCCAGTCCTGTGAACTGTATCAATGAAGAAATTTCCAGTTAATGTAGATATTCAGTCTGCTTTAGTTTATAAGCTCCACTATGGATCAGTATTTAACTCAAGCGTCGTTTTATACAGAACAGATTTTCTAAGCACTTTAGATGTGTTATTTGCTGCGTATTTTTTTCAAACTTGTGCCTAATTGTCCATTACGTCAATGATGATAAACCCAAGCATACTGCATTTTCTAAAAGATGGAAATTTGTACAGTGATGCAGAAATATAGTGAAAACCTGAGAATTAAATGGAATATTAACAGACAACCAGCATCCTGACATATGATCCATATAATTGTATGCCTCTATGCATTTTTCCCATCAAATGATTTTCAAAAGAAAGTTAGACTGTGCTCAGAAAATCTACCAAGACTATTAACTCTTCAGAATAAATATTTTTAGTTAGCTGGTGATTAAATTCAAAATGACTTCGACAGTTAAGGGCTTTCTATATCCACCACTAGCAAACAGACATAAAGAGGTGAATCTGTGCCTGATTTATACTGTCCCCAAATGGGATTAAAATTACCCAGAACAGCAGGAAACTTAATGAGTTTATCACACTTGATTATACAGTAGTGTGTGCGCACTGCCCAGGGGCGACTAAAATCCCATTCACACTCAGTGCAGCTAAAGAACAGAAGTTCACTATGCGGATCCAATAGGCTGTTGTGTTAATTTTCTCACACAGCATATATATCACAAATATGAACATATTTGATATCCATCTATGCTATCCATTCGCCTCTGATAGCACTGTGAACACCATATGTAAATTATATGAGCCATGAGGACATCATGTACTAATGTCAGATAATTAAAGTCCGATGTTTCATATGCAGACCCATTTAACACACTACCAAAAGACATGGAAAAGAAGATTTGTAGTCATCTACTGTTTTCAGTCTTTAGATATGTTTACGTGCTTCATATTTAATTGTATAAATTATCCATTGTAAATATGGTGCGTATACAGAAAGCCCAGCTTTTAAAGCGGCTTTTCTTCATGCAAGCACAATACTTTAAACACTTTTTTCAGATTTGCACGCATTACCTCATGCGATGATTCTACTTCAGTCTGCCGATGGGACCGGCTCGAGGGGCTTTGCGGGATTCTGAGTGTGCCGGCTGCATGCTGTGACCAGACCGATCCTGGACAGGGCATACATACCTGGATCCTGACCACACGTACCTGGGTTCTCCACTGATGTCCCATCACCATTGATCAGCATCACGTCTTGTTCACCAGGAAGAGGTGGTACCTTCCTGTCACTGATTTCCCTTAAACACGTGACTGACAGCTGGGACCGCTTAAAGCCCAGCCCCACCCGGCGCCGTCTCCAATGTGAAGTGGAAGCATTTGCTGGAATTTTGCTCTCCACGGACGCCAGTAATGGAAATTCTCTCATGCGCTGCCCGAGGACGCAATCGCTTGTCACCGTCGACTCCGGAAACTCAATACTGGCCAAAGATTTTGTGGAAAACGCTGCAATGTTAGACAGCGGAGACCCAATGCCAAGTTAAACCATCTGCAAAGCTCACTTCTAATTCATACCACATGGCGCAGTGGAACTCCATAACACTTTGCCTTCCTTTGTCAGGCCCGGAGCCAGGCAGCGGCGGACTGGATGCTTACATAAAACAAACGGTTATTCAAATAACTTAAACCTGACAATAGCCGTCTTTCATCATACACTACAAGTCCATATGAATTACACAAAAATACTCACACTAGTGTACACAACACACACATGAGCAAAAGCACATAATGTACAATAGTACAGTGTACAGCTGTGATGTCAGAACTGAGCTATTAACGAGAAAAACCCAGATTACCCAAGGCAGGTAGACCCATATTTATTTCATTCCCAGTTTTTATATAAACCGGAATATGGAGGCATAAACATTACATTTCTACAGTTTCAACAAAAATATAACCAATATTTACAATTGTTGTATTAAAAATACAAAAAGGATACACACTCCACCAATTGTCTTTCTAAAAGACATACAGGAACAAGCAGTATCAAAAGTCTGACAGAAATCACAAGTTTAAATGTACATCTTGCACTTGACATCACATGTTGAACTGAGAATAGCAGTTCTATTTTACTATCACCTTACACATTTCTGCGAGGCGTCCTTTGTAACTATTTTGCCTGCGGACACTCACTCTATCTCCACAGACTACAACGTAAGTGATTAATGCATATAACCATTAAATTACAAACGCATTATTGATCACTGATTATGGAACGAGATAAAATAAACATTCAAAACATTGCATTTTATTATGGGAAAAAAAATTAAATAAAGCACAGAATTTGCACAATACAGTGAAAACACTGCAATCACTTCTCTATTATTCTCACTTACTGATCAATATGATCAGCTCAACTCAAAGACAAACAGTAACTGAATAAAAATGGAGCCACTCCTCACGTTTTTGTACAACTCAGACTTGCTGTCTTACAAGGTCTCGTTTTCCAGAGTCTTAAAAATAACGTTTTGCTCTTCAGTCGTCAAAATTGGTTTAAGTTGCAGCAAACGCGCTAGCCTTCTTTATTCATGCTGCAAAACTCGTGACAAAAACCAATAGTGTTTTATCGATAGACTTCGTTTAAAACAGTACAAGACGTTATACTGGTGCAGATCAACCGGCGTCTCCGGCCACTGCCAGTGCAGTCACTTCAGTTAAAACCACTGAACTCCTAAAATGCCGATATAATTAAAAGCAAAATAATACTGTTACCATGGTCACGCATTAGCGGTTCGCCTTTCCACGACGACATACACAAGTGCGTCGCTGAGTTCATCAGCGGTGTCCGTCTGCTATCCTGTTGGAGAGCTGAGAATAGGTGAGGCGGTGGAGTTTGCGTGAGGGCAGCGTTCTTCGTCGTCCGTATTAAAATATAAAGTTAAAAAGTGCAGCGAGGATCGAGTCGCAGCGACGCCGCGAGTAAACAGGACGGGGACGCCGGAATGACCTTCTGCTCCGGAGCACAACTCAGGAGAACATGCGCCGCTGCCGTTGGTCTGTCCGAGTCATGACGTTCCCCGGAGAAGAAAATTAATTTAAAAAAACGTCGCCCGTTTGTTTTGGATCTGCAGTAATGGGCCCGTGGGGCACTTGAGACTCCTGTGCTGTTTTAAGGCAGGGAGGCGACAGCTGTCAGCCACTGGACAGCTGCGACATCCAGGGCTCCGGGGCCCAGGACGACTCTTGTGCGTCAGAAAATTAACGGTAATAAGGAGGCTTTAAATCACTGCTAAAGTGGAGCAGAGGCGACGTTCTCACACCGCTGACACTTGTTCTTCTGCAGGACAAAGGCAAGATTGTGACAAGCATGATTAATACTGTTATTTTACGCTTGCAAATGGGCTGAAATGTCCAGCCAATTAGTTGACATATTTATTACGTCCCATAGCAGTAAAAGACAGGGATACATTTTCCGAATACCCACATTCTATTACAACTACACATTTACAGCTCCAACCACCACTCACAAACAACTTAATTGACCAATTCAAGTCGATCTTGAAAAGCAATGAATGTGTCATTCACAAAAATGTATGTCCATGGTTCTAGAAAAACATAGGAGTCAAAGTAATGATAATGCAAAAATTATAAATGTACATATGAGGGGGTGGGGGGGAAAGAAATGACGTGGAAGTGGAGGCAGAACAGCAGGCGGCCGATGAGGTGACCTGACTACATACAGAGCATGCATGAACTGGCACGAGGGTCCAGGGTGCTGTGGACGTCACATGGCACACGTGTGTACTGCGCATGCACGTTTCAAAGAGCTGAGAGCTTTACCTGCCTCCGGCCTGCCTGTCACTCATGGCCTGGTAGTCTCAGGTGTATATGCCCCTGTCTTCCTCAGTGGAACAAGTTTTGGGGACAAGGACTCACCCTCTTCCTCCGGGGGCAACCCCTGGGGTGGGAGGCGGCCAGGCCGTGGGTCCGTGGGCCTGGGGCTTGGGCGGGAAGGCAGCTGGGCATGGTCGCTCGTGTGCGTCACCATGCGTGACCTCTGCAGGGCCACGTTATAGTCGGGGGGCTTCCGCCCAGCGTGGGCATGGCTCTTGCCGAAGTCTGAGATGGTCAAGGCCGTGTAGCCTGGCGGTGTGGGAGGGGGTTCTCGATATCGACCATCCCTCTGTCCTGTGGAATAACAGAAAAGGAGGCAAAGAGTAAGAGACAATGGGTGGGCTTAAGGGGAGTGGAGTAAAAAAAAAAAAAAACACACAACAGGAAAAAGGGAGCAAAGGGAGTAGGAAGAGTGTGACAAGTTTACCAATGAGCCCTTTAGAACAGCTGGTGGAGATGGTGACGTGAGCTGGTCGGCTGTGCTGCTTAGAGTCCTCCGACACCACAGTGGGCAGACTGTCCATTTCTGCATCAGGGTTCACGTCCTTCCCTCCCCTGCGCTTGATGGTGCCTGTGTCCCCCTCTGTGTCTTCGCCCCAGTAGCCGGTGGAGGAGGCCCAGCTCCCCCGGGCATGACCCGGATCTGAGGTGCCTTGGCCCAGCCTGGCGCCTTGTTCGGGGGGCATGACGGGCTCTGTGGTGCATCCAGGGGCCCACGGCCCCACCCCTTCCAGTGAACCGTCGCTGAAGTGGGGGTACCCGAAAGAGAATGAGCCCCGCTGGTGTGGTATTGTTTGGATGTTGTCATGGGAACCACTGGAGCATGACGTCCAGCTGCCTCTCCCACTGTCGGCGGCATCCAGGGAGGCGCGATCCCCCTGATCCTGGGAGAGCTCCTCCAGGCTCGGGGAGGACAGAACCGCAGCACAGGAATACAGTCCCCGGCCTTCGCCCATCGATGAGTAGGAACTGCGACAAACACAGGCCTCATGAGAGAGGGGCAGCTCACCATTTACAACTGTGCTACAGCTACAATTCAGATTTAGCTTGGCCTCCTTCATTCTACAGTAACAACGACCCAAATAATGAATTCATACATTATCAATTGACATAATTACTAAAGTTTTATTTGGTTTTCCCTGCTTAAGACTCCCATAACAGGATATTACTTGTGTTTACAGCCAAAACATCTAAGACGATAACGTAATGCTGAGGACCTGTGTGAAGCAGCATGGCTTTGAGCAGAGCAGAACCACTGTTCTCACCCGAGGCTGTACTGGTCCGGGTCTAGAGTGGCCCTGCGCTCCATCCTGGCTCCACCCGCGCCAGCCTCCACCGTGCTGACGGAGTGCCTTTGCCTCCTCTCGTCCTGGATCAGGTCAAAGGAGGAGTTGCTGACCAGGCTGGACCGTGACGATGGTTCACTGTGGCCTGAGTCCGACAAGTTGTCCGCGGTCCGAGGATAGCCTGGGGGGAGGGGTTGGGAGGAAGCATGAATCTCATGTTTAGTGGCAGTACATCATAACCACACGCCGCCGGGGCTGTAACTTAGCCCCCTACCCCACCCCAATGCCTGCCTCATTGTTCTGCTGACCAAAACAAAATACTGATTGCAAAAGGTAAAATTACTCCTCGTGCCACGGTTATCAGAATGTTGTTATAGCAACGGAAAGAGCTGCAATGTGAGTCATTATGGAGGGCTTCCTCATAAAGGTGACGATACTCAGAAACATCTCCCTGGTGGCTTCTCTGCCACAAAGAGAGGAAACTTGCCTCCTAATACCAGCAGCGCCGTGCCACTGAAATACGTGAAAACACAAACCGTCATTCAGGGGCACAAAGAAAATTAGCGGGTGGAATGCAGAGCCATCTCTGTGCTGCTACAGCATTTATAACTCTGCCCAAGGAAGTCAAACTTACAGTCCAGACACCACACCCAAACCAACACCACCATCATGCCCTTTCCTGTTTGCCAGTCCAGGAGGAGGATGAAGAGTGCACTGGTGTGACTGTGTGACAAGACATCCAGGGGGGCATGGAAGTGGGTTACAGGCCAAACCAGGCAGTCGGTGACTGTATCCACAACTCTGCACTGTAGCTTGCAGCCATGTCTTGGTGCATCCCTTAGCAACGTCACCAGGCTACAAACTTGCTACGGCTCCAAATGTTTAACCACCTGCCAACCTGTTGCTGGAAACAGAGCTAACACCTTTCAGGTTAAGCGAAGACCGGCAAATGTCTTCAATGTTCTGCAAGCTCAATTACAGTTTGTCTACATACTAAGAAAGAAGCAAACGTGACCAGCTTCTACTCACAAACACAAAGGCACGCCTAAATGACAACGAAAACTACCGTCAAATTAGACCCAACAGCCGTTCGCGGCAGCCCTGTACCAAAAGCAATTCAAAGCAAATCAAAATACAATTCAGCAATTACCATCAAATGCACCCTTATCAAGCACTCTGGCAACCCTTCAGGGACCACAGTGAGTTAGTGAGACACGGCATAATACATCAAGGAGCCGCTCAGACTGGGCTTAGACATTTATCTACTTGAGCAACTCCCCCCTCTGCCCAAATCCCTGCGGCAGGTGAGGACACTAATTACCTACAGCTGCCGCTCCATTGTAAAAGAAACAGAGCAGAGCTCCCTGATCACCCGCCGTCCCAGAAGGCCTGGCGCAACAGGACTCTAGAATGCATGTGTTCACTGCGCAGCATAAACTGGCACTCCACTTCATGTGTGCAATGTTTCGCCTCACTCCGGCCCATCGGAGTAATCAAACGGACCAGGACCTTGGCGTTGTCCAAGTCCCATCTGTGGGACATTAGGCTGTTAAATACTGGGGATGGATGATAGTTCCAGTATGGCATAAACCTGAATGCAAGAGCATGGCTCCAGTGAGTGCCTGCTGCACGTCACCATGTGCCGCCACTAGAGGGCAGCAGTCACACATAAAAGCTCCTGTTTGAAGACTTACCTTTCCTAGGGGAGCTGTGTGGAGAGGTAGGTGGGGATGAGAGATGAGAAGATGCATTAGATATGGTGTCTTCTGTCTGCTTTCTGTGCCGCTCGCCTCCCTCTTCTGACAAGGACAAGATTTTCTTCAAGGACTGAGGAGAGCTTGCACCTTAAAATAAATACATTTCATATAAGTACTGGGAAAAAACTAAACGTTTCTGTTGAAGGTATATCAACAAGAGCGATGTTTATTTTCATCAGTGCACTGCAAGAATTAAAATGTATTTTATATATTAAACTGAAAATCTGACATTGTCGTTCAGAAACTGCTACATAGTGCTACAGTGCTAAAGCATTAGCAAACTTAAAATTCTGACTATGTTAGCTGTCCTCCAACCTTGCCGCAAATGAATAAAGAAAAATGAACTGTATTGGGGGAAAGGAGCCTGTAGTGTCCTCTCTTACCAAAGGGTGGCAGATCCTTAGCGGGTCCCTTCTTGAGAGCAGTGTAGTGAGAGCCTGTGGCCACCTGCGGGGCTGGATTTCCTTTCTGCTGCGGCGCCCTCTGCTGGCTGGAGGCTCGAGCGACCACTGGCGATGTGTCAGGCTTGCGCTTGTCGCTGCCTGTCTTGGGCACTGCAACACAACAAGCAGGAGAAGCGAATGAAGCTTGACAGGCCGGGCCACACCGAAGCGCTCAAAAAACATCCTCAATGGGTCTGGTATGACAACGTAACACGACCTGCATACAGACAGTCCTAGGGTTAAGTGTGTCCAACTTACAGCTCCTACTTATGCACGGACTTGTGCCACAAAACATATTCTGTTAAAAGTCTGAGTGTGTAACACACATCATGATGTGGGCCAGGAAACACTTTGTTAAACCTTTGTCCTTTAACACCGTTCATCACTGCATTTGCAGATGCAACTTAAGATTTTACATGGCAAAGGAGAAGCTATACATCCATACTGTCCAGAAGCGCAGAGATGGACGTCTCTCATCAGAGATGGACAGTGCCACGCTGGAAATGTGTTTTATTGTCCGATGAGTCAAACTGTTTCTGAAAACAAGAGCTGTTGTGTTTTTAGGGCCAATGAGAAAAAGGACCATCCAAGCCGTTACCAGCATTAGGTCCAAAAGCCAGAACCAGTCACGGAACGGGGGTGTGTCAGCGCCCGTGTCATGGGTAAATTTCTTATCTGTCAGGGCACCATTAATACAGAAAAATATTTTCAAATTTTGGAGCAACACATACTGCCATTCAAACGCTATCTTGTCCAGAGATGTCTCTGTATTTTCCACCAAACTGCATTCTGCTCAGATCGCATGTGCATGGCTGACTACACAGGTGAGTACAGGTGCCAGGCTGGCCTGCCTGCAGCCCTGACCTGTCTCCACCTGAGAATGCGTGCTGCATTATGAAACGCTAAATACGGCCACAAAGACCTTCACAGTGTCCTCCTTTGCATATGCAGGTATCTGGTTAACCCTATACCTGTCCTAACTTTTTTTGGAGGATGTTGCAGCCACCAGACCAAAGAAACTAAATTAAATTCACATGGTAAAACAATGTGCTGATGTATAAATAACTTAAAAGTTGACTCCTATTTGTTTTATAACCATTTTCCGTACTGTCCCAATGTTTCTGGAACCGGGGTTGTAAACTGCTTTAAGAACGGTTTCTTTAATGGTTATTCACAGTACTGCACACACACACACACACACTTCTGTAAAAACTATTTCTGAGTATCCAGGGGTTAATTCTCTGCGATGTTTTAGCTGCCTCATGCTCTTGCTGCTGGTGCTGTCTCACACTGCCTTACAGAGAAATACCTGAGAAGATCTTCCTTCCCAGTTCTTCTTGGAAGACTGGAGATTTGATTCATTATGCATGTAAACTGCACCTGTCAGCTATAACCCCGCTAGGTGTTTATCTGCACATTTCCCCTAACCGTGACAAGTTTGATGGTGCTCAGCAAAAAGTGACGCATGTCTTCTAGTGGAGGAGGCTCTCGATGTGTCTACCATACTTTATCTGGAACAGTCTCTATGTGGGTGGCCCCTCAGAGACAAAATACCTGGCTATAAACCAGCCATCGCATAGGAGAGTGACCCCTATTGGCAGGAGACAGTGGTTCAGGCTGAAGACACAGCCATGCACGGACCCTGCAGAGGCTAAGCAACTCTGCTACTGACTCGCTTTGCTGGTTCCCAACTGCTACCTGGCTTTCCTGACATGACCTGCACACACACCTGTTTTATGCCAAGGCCCCAGCCACTGAGGCCAGCACAGACCTGGGGGTTCAGCCAAGACACATATGCTAGATGCCAGGGTCAAAACCCTAACCATAGAAGTAACCTCCACTCACTGACACCAACTATGTACCATACTCTGCAACACAACTAATTGTCCTTACTGATTTTTGAGGTGCATAATGTCGATTTTGTTGTGATAATTATTACTGTCCTTGGGTATAACGAAAGCACTGAAGACGCACATTAGTATATCTAACTGAAGAGACTAGCTAGATGTGTAGTGTGGCATCACATCATATACAGAATTACAACAGCACCTAGGGGTTTTGATAATAATTTTTCAGTTTTTTTTCCCTCTATTTCTTTCTCAGACATGGTTATGTCACAATTTTTCCTTGTCATAAAAATTATTATTCTGGATTTTCCTGATCATGCGATCACCCTTTGTGGCTGCAAAATAAAATAGTTAATACTACAAAAAAAAAAAAAAAAAAAAAAAAAAAATTAAAAATTAAAAGGTGCCTCTGTGAGCTTGACTTTCCACGACAGCTATTTCAAGGAGATCCTCCATCCTTCTCTGAAAGCATGTTAAACCAAAAACTCTGCAGTACACCTCCATCAAACAACACACACTGGCAACATCATTAACCTACACTCATTGTTATGGGAAAGAAAAGTATTTACTGTGTCTATGGGGAAAGAGGAAAACAATAGAATCTCAGATGATTTTGTAAGAATGTGCCAAGAATATCAAAAGGATGCAATATGTGTGGTGCTCCCTGGAGGTATGGAGGACTCATATGCTGAATCTAAACTTGTGGGATTCTTGGAAGTCGAGATGACTCACGGATGCTGGAGGAGGGTTCGCACTGAATGGACATGGTCTGCAGCGTTTCCTCACTCGTGTCGAGCGTTAGGTCGGACAGGTACTGCCGGACACGGCGCGCCATCTGCGCATCTTCATACAGCTTCTTGGCATTGAGGAAAGAACTGCGGCGCACCCGCTTTTTATGCCCGCCCGCCTGTGCCGCATCCAGCACAGCTGCACTGGCACTGCCCTGACTCAGGGACCTGCGGAAGTAGATACGGGAGGGTCGCGTCAGTGCTCCAGCAAAAGGGAAGCTGGTGACAATAAACAGTGAGGAAGAGGAGGGTGGTTAAAACCAAAACGTGCACTTTCCGCATTCTTCTCAGCTCAGAGCACATTCCATGCTTTGTTGCATAAGAGGATATCACATGCCACACTGCTTTTCAGCGGAAATTTTACTGCCTCTCAAGTTATTCCTGGTTTCTATGTTCCTACATGCATCTGCTGATCTATGCCCTGGGGCATGTTTGCGAGCTCGCCAACTAAAAAGATCATGCAACTGCAGATCCTGTTGATTAGTGCTTATTCGTGAATAGGATCGTTATCATTAAAAGTTTCCCTATTCAGTGCTCTCTGTAGCTTTAACCTATATGCGAAATGGCACCAAAATCTGTAAATATGCTATTTAAATGTACATACGCTGTACAACTGCAAATACATTGAAAAATACATATACAGGGAAACTTTTAATTATAACCGTCCTGTAGTTCTAACAATGTTATCTCATAACAATGTGGAGCTTCAGTATTTCAGCCAAGGAGACATTCCACCTAGAAAAAGTAAACACATTAACCTCAACTGCTTCATTAAAAAGCATGCTGTTTGGGTGAGAACTACTAGAGATATCAAGCCTGAATTACAGAACTTCTCAAACCAGTCACTTCTGTTACTTGAGTACTTTTTAAGCCCCAAAGAGCTAAATTGCACGAGTATTTCCTGTACATGAAAAATAACACGATCAATGTCAACACAAGCGACATGGCTTGAGAGTCTTTACTCAGGCTCGAGTGTTAAAAAGAAAAACCGAAAGACGGAAAGTAAGAGGCAGACATGGGGAAGAGGCAAAGGCAGGGGTGCGAGTTCCATTAGTGAAAGTCAAAGTTCAGCACACTCACCCCAGACTCCTCCATTTCTTCTTCCTGTAAGGCAGAGCCGTGAACAGTAAAGCGGGGGGGAGACAGAAGGAAGGTGGAGAGAAAGAGGGACATGGCTTAGGAAGGAGGAACACCAAGGTGAGCACCACCAAAGGCCCGAGACCACCGACAGGGGAGAGGAGGGTTCAAATAACATGCTGGGCGGGACCTACGGGCTGTTGTCAATCACTGTTTGACCCAATGGGAACCAGCGAAACAGAGAATGTTCATGAATGACAGCACACAATAAGCAGTCTTTAGAAGTCCACCAATACTGTGGCACACTACACAGAACCATGTTTCACTGGAACACCGAAGTGCCTTAGAGGAGGGGGAGTCGAGTTGAAGACTGAGAAAACAAACAGGTCGACAAAAGACCAGTTCTGTGGTTTTGGGTAACACATACAAAAAGACCAGGGGGCCTTGGCTAAAGCAGAAGTAGGGTTTTCAAACAACATGAAAACCAAAGAAGCTGACGCACAACTCTACCTTGTTCTGAACATCAGCGCTGGGTCCATGTTTACAGAAGCCATGCGTCCAACGTGCCTAATTTCTTTGGCTATCATTCTTAGCTTTTCGAAATTCACCAGACCGTCCACTTTGGAGTCATTGCCTTTATGTGCAGGGAAAGGAAAAACAAAAATTATGAGAGCAGACAGCAGAAACATTGGATGTACAAGACTTCTGGGGCACAGAGGACTGATTACTAGATACCTTCATGTAAAAATGTAAGATCCTTTTTGATGACAGGGAAGAGTGGAATTATGGGAGGTTGGAGGTTTTGATTGTTCAGGACATTGCGGTACTTGGCCATGTTCCTGGAAGGGTCGAAGAGATCCTGGAGGTCTTGAAATAGTTTCTCATACTTGCTGGGAAGCTTTTCCCACGTCCCTCGCAGCCGAGACACTGGAGCCAGATTTAATCCACTGGGAAACAATAAGGAAAATTATACCCCACCATCATACTCCACTCAACTGCTGTAACGAATAGCAAGGCTGTGAACAACGGCAAAGTCAGCAATGTTATGCAACATGCAATCAAAAGAACAAAGTTAAATCCAAAGCTATAGGCATGCATGTCTGTGCATTACCTGATGATGGAAAACATGGAGTTGAAGTTCTTGCACTCGCGACAGTGCAGAGCGATCTTGATGAAGTGCTTGATGATCTTCATCCTCTTCAGCTGATTGGGCTCGCGCAGGATCTCAGTGGCCACCCAGAAGGTCTCCTGGTTTACCACCTCCTCAAACTTCTTGAGATTCGCCGCACCCATGCGGGACTTCAGCTTGAAGAGGTCATCGATGTACTCGGTCGGCTCGATGTTGCAGAAGAGCTCGAAGTTCCTCATGGAGAGCTGCGTGGCCACCTCCACCGTGCTGAGCTGCAACAGGGAGATCTGACTCTCCCTCAGGAGGTCCTGAGCATCCTCATCCGAGCACAGAGTCTCGGTCTCCATGTTGTTCTTCAGGTAGTACCTAAACATAGGGCAGCACCACTAGGGCATGAGCGTGCAACGACGGTTGATCTTCCACAAAACTCATAAAACATGATCATCGTGTTAGGTTTACTGATCGCATTTCAGTTATCAGTTTCAATTAATTTTGATATAGTGCCTTTCCCGACAGATTGCCTCAAAGCACTTCACAGAGAGAAATTATTAAAAACTAGCGAGCAGGTCCGTGAGGACCACATCCTCAGGCTTGGAGTGAAGCGCCCACCTCCCGCTCAGCTGGATCCTGTCAGCCAACTTAGACAGCTGATCTGGGAGGCGCCGTTGCTTAATGACTCCCTCCGGGCTGACGGACACCTCGCACAGGGAGTAGGCGTCGGCGGCCGCCGTCAGCGCAAACTCGCGGATGGCCTGAGCGACCACCTCCTTGGCCGTGGTGTCCCTGCTGATCATGATGTAGCGGCTCTGCTGATCCGCCTTGAAGACCCGCAGCACCTGGTCAGGTAGGTCTTTTGGGAGAAGATGCACGCGGCTTAATTTCAACGATTTCTCAAGGCGAAAAGAACCGACATTTAATTTTGGTGATGGCCAATGAAAATTTACTCAGGAGAAAAGTCAACCTTATATAAACAGATGGCAGAAAGAAGTGCTTAAAATTGCTTCTTTAAGAGAGAAAAAAAAAAAGCTTCATATATGAAAACTGCAACCTTTCGGACTAGCGGCTGCGCAGTTATTCCGCATTTACCACACGGGTTGCAGCGCTTTGAAAAACATCAATGAGACGGAGGCAACATAACAGAACCAATTAGCATGAAACTTCCTGGGGAAGAAGAGAAGAGGCTGTTTGTTTACTTCTTATTTTGTAATCGCATGTAATCTCTTTTGGGTCTCAGTGTTTACATTTAAATCCAAATCCCCCCCACACCCCCACACAGACACCCTGCTGACTGCTTGTGGGCCTCACTGTGTGGAGTGGAACACAGTCCTGGTGTTTAGCAACAGCAAGCAGTAGGGTTAAATGGGTGCTGTAATGCCATTGGTTCCCTGATTACAAGGTCAGCGTGCATGCGTGCGCGTGCAAACACGCACACACGACTGCAGTAAGAGCTCAGTGTTGAATATGCCAGTTCTCACAAGGAAAAATATATCCAAACAGGAAGGTGACAGTTTACAAAATGTGCACTTTACATGCAGAGCTCTGACAAAAAAAAATAGGCTAATTGAAATTTAAAAAAAATAAGAAACTAAGCAAAGTTACTCAGACCTTCCTCAGCCAAAAAGAAGAGGGAAAACTGAACATGAATTGTGACAGACCATTCATAAATTCACGCCCTGAGATAAAGCAATTTAACCACACTCATGGCAATCAGGTGCCAACCATAGTTTTAGGAGAATCGCCAAAGAACCCACCACAGTCTGTGCATGCAAATCCCTTGTTATTGTCATAGGTTATTAAAATAAAAAAGCCCTTTCCCAAATTTGTAAAAAAGCATGAAGATCAGGTAAAGATGTGTGAAGATGATGTGTGAAAGGGCACAAAAGCCGACTTGCTTTCAAGGGGACACAACCGAATACTTACTGCTCTCGACCGGGGCTGCAATGAGATGGGCAGATAAAACATGAAAACATGCAACACGCTTTATACGTAAAAACGCACGCCTTTTCCGAGCAACACGAGATGCAAGTCTACAGAAACACACACGATGCCACATTCAAATTGAGTGATGCCGGCAAAACCGCAAAACCAACGTTTCCAAACGAAAGTGCGCCTTTGTTTATTTTAACCACACCTTTGCTCAGTCACACAGGTGTGGAGTGGAGCCCGTGTGCGCCGTAAATAACAGGACGGGCCCGCTGCTCACCAGGCGAGTTGTTGAAGTCCAGGATGCGGTGATGAGACTGCAGCAGGTCGGGGTTGCTGGAGGACAGGTTCCCACTGACGGGCAGCTGGGGAGGGATCTGTTTGGACTGCTTCATGCCCACAATACTGTCATCCTGAGACTGCCCGATGCCCACGTCACTGAACACAGAAGAGGGTCTCACACACAAGTCCCTTATGTGTTAAAAGTATACATATGACATTCGTCTTTAAATCAGAAGGTTGAGAAGGTGGATCGGGGGGTACAGGTAATGCTTACTTATAGGGTTTCTGGGGCAGGATACTGATTCGTGTTTTGTCAAATATCTTCTTTAGTTTGTTGCGTCCGCTCACGGTGCTGGCCTTGCCCTTCTTGTTGGACTTCTCCAGGCCCATCACCTGCTCCACATCCATGGCCAGGTCTGGGATGGAGTAGCGGCTGCCTTTCTTGATATCCCCGATCTTGGGGAGGTGCGGAGCGCCGCTCTTCTCCTCTGCTGGCATCGTCAGCAGCTCCTTGAACACTGCAGAGGAAGCGACGGGACCTTAACGCCGCAACGCGCTCCGTAACACTTGACTAATGGCCAAATTCCTCCTTGGCAAAGTTTGATTTTTATGTAACAATCCAACAAAAATGTTGCTGTAATTTACCAAGTTGGAACGATTCTCAAAAGTAAGATGAATTTAGGCATTGTTACACCATAATAAACACAGATAATCCCAGATTATGGAGCACTTTGGGATTGCACAGGGTTATACTGCTACTCAGCACTGAGTCAAGGTCGTTCCCTACCCAGCAGGTTTGTTTTCACAGTGATGGATAGATGAGTGTTGTTCTTCAGGATCTCAGTGGCTTTGGACAGCGGAACATTCTCAAAGTTCTGTCCGTTCACCTCCAGGATCTAAAACGTGAAAAAAAATTAAAAATAAACGAATAAAATAAAAAATGATGTGGTGTGTTAATGACTTAGACAAACGTTCTTTTGATCCTGGAGGGAAGATGCTGGAGAGCAGAACGCAAGGCCAGGTTGCGTCCTTCCTAACCACGCCCGTTCAGTGAGTACTCTCACAGGCAGGGTCTACAGAGCAGCGCATATTAAAATCGCAGCTGCATTCAAGGGACCCGTCTTCAATAACCAAGCAATGAAAGCTCAGTTAGAGAGATGGAAATGTTGGCTACAATGTAACATTATCCTCAAAACGTCAGGTACCGGAACTCTGAATGCATTGATGTCCTTTGCTGGAAATGTAAGGTTTCAGGTGTAATTCTCATATGAACAGAGAAAAAGGCACTCTCATATTCCTTACATATTATAATAATGATGTACTTAAATCAAATGCACTATACTTAACTGCATTTCAGCACAACATTAAGGAATAATTATGAAGTATACACCAAGTACTGTTACAGTTTGCTGTTTGTGGACAACCCCTACAAACCAGGTTACCATATTTCTCCTAATTAACACACCCGCTAATAATACAATAATACAGAACAATAATACAGTAAGCGACACGGTAAAGTGCAGCCCGTCTACGCGATTAAAACATTGACATAGAAACGTGGTCAATGCGTAGAAGTGTGGATTTGCGGAGAATGAATTACACACAATGCAGTGAATTATATGCATTTTCTACAAGATAATTTAATTAACACAAAAATGCTACATTATTCAGACAAAATTTGCTTCTGAATCCAAAATTGATTGTACTCAAGTACAATAATAAGGTCTTCATATGTCTAACGGAAACTCTGATAACGACTGAATTTAATTCGTTTTTACAAGTCATAGTTAATGGGAATTTAATTTTTTGATTTTTTTTTTTTTTTTAAGAACGTTAGGCTTTTTAGTAACAACTTGTTTTTAAAGGTTTTTAAAAACAAGAACTTCTCCTTTTAAAGGTTTTAAAAACTTAATAATTTGCACATTTTGCCCTCAAATAAACACACCCTGCATGTAAACTGTAACGCTCCCGGGCACATTAATTAGGAGAAATACGGTAGGTTTGTTTTCCATTAAAAACCCAGCTAGACTGAGATAAAATGAGCCAACAGAGAAGACAGTGTGAAACCGAAACACACAGCTGTTTAGGATTCAGTGCTTCCCCTGTGCAGGTGTGCAGGGGTACACACCTGATCGCCACGCTTCAGGCCTGCCTCAGCAGCCTTGCTGTCGGGCTCCACGCTGTCGACGAAGATCCTGAAGCCCTGCTCGGAGCCCCCCAGGAGTGTGAAGGGCAGCAGGGCCTCCCTCGAGGGCTTGGTCAAGGTCACCGTTCTGAGCTTAGCTTTGGCAGCGCAAGCAATATTTAACAGTCTCAGGTGACCGCACATTTTCTGAAAGAATTATAAAAATTACAATAATGAAAAAGGGGGAACACAGACAGCGCTACAATCACAGGCTCTCAGAATCAATGACACACCTCTCTTTCCAGATTGTTCTCAAACTCCTCTAGAAAGTGAGTCATTGCTGAATCTCCTTCAAAGTCATTAAAATGGTTGTTAACCCAGAGCAAAACGACCCGCGTGACCTAGGGAAATAAGTACAATAATATCAGTTTTTTAGGTTAAAAAAAAAAAGTTTTACTAATACGTTTTAACTAATACTTTATTGGTCTGTGATTTCACACATGGAAAATAAAACATTTAACATGGTTATAGAGAAAAATGGGGCTAAGAAGGGGACTCTATCTGACTAACTTGTTCTAATCCATGAACGTGCCATACCTTGTCCCTTAAACTGGAGTCGTTGAACCATTCCAGAAGCTTCTTTCCCACAATCATTGGACTGGAGAGGAAGGTCCGGTAGGTCAGCAGGAAGTCTTCAATGAACGTGGGGTCCACCACGGAGTGTTCCTCAACAAGGTGCATCGTGAGCCGCTCTGCAGTGCCCTGAGGGAGACGATACAAAACGAGGACGACGACTTTCAGAAATGACTCCCTTCAGGACAGGTGCAAGTCAGCTGGAGCCAAATACCGGAACGGTACCAACGACAGTTTGGCATCAGACCTTGATGACGATGTGGCCTTTCCTGGTGCCGGTGCGGTCCAGTTCGCGGTGTTCCTTCACCATCACAATCTCGCCTTCCTCCTCCACCTTCTGCATGTTCTTCTCCACTTGGTTCAGGATACAGCAGTAGTCCTGCTGGGCTATGCATACAAACTGTGGCAAACAAAGATGACAGACCGGGTGACCGATTAGAAATCGGCGGCACCTATGTCTCAAACATCTCCCCTAATTAAAGATCTACAATCCAAGTTATTTTACCCGTTAGGAGTGAGCAGCAAAAGCAGCTCCAACACAAACCTTCGTTATAATGTCAGTGACAAGAAGAGGGCCCCACCTGGCAGTCGTCCACCTTGGTCTTCATGATGCCTTTCATGAACTCCTTCTCCATCGTTGGGGAGACCCCAAAGCTGTTGCCCATGCAGAGGATCTCAGTTCTCCCGTCGGGGTGCGTTACCTCCACGGAGCCGTTCAAGATCACCGACCAAGAGTCGAGCTGGATCAGAGCACACAAGAACTTTCGCCGTCAGACGGATGCAAGTAAGACAGCTGCTTAAGTCAATGGACAGAAGATACGAGTATTTGCTTTTGGTCTCACATTTTCCTGTTTTATATTTGTGTGCATCTACTAAATGTTTCAAGAGCATGTGTAAACTGAGCAACACAAACTGAGCACCCCCGTTAGCAAGCTGAGAGGCCCCACCCACCTCTTCCCCGTCGTTCAGAACAATGGTTCCGGCACGTTCCACCACAGCGAACACCATGACGGCGCACAGCTCCCTCCTCACGGACATGGTCATGTTGGCGAAGGCCGGCAGCTGGTGCATGAACTCCAACAGCTGTTCTGTGGGGAGGAGATGCACAGAGGGCTCAGGGAGAGGCGTCAGGAGCTCGCTTCTCGGAATCAAACTGGGAGGAAGGGGAGGTACCGAGGAGGACTCCTTAATGCCACCCAAACCGATCTTAATTAGCGCTCCGTTTCACCTGACGAACGTAAATTACCGCTGATTGCAAGTCACTCCGCTCTCATCCACCACACGCAGCCTGTCTAACACCTCCTTGTTACCATGGTGTTCGTTCAAACTCGTTTCACGGCTCTGTTTAAATCTAATTACACCGGCCAAGTTTTAGGAAACAAAACTGGCACAAAAATCCCTCAAAAAAAACAGTATGCAGCCACAACAACTACGTCTACAAGAATAAGTCAGACATTTCTACTCGGATGAATAAAAACCTAAATTTAAGGAGCATCAATGGATGGTGTTGTCATTGCGTATTTTTAGCTGTAACTTGTAGCTGAACTTTAACACAGTGCTCTCTGCAGCCCTGTCTGATGCCAGCCCTTCAGCTCCTTGGATTCCAGCTTCTTGCTGCCCTCAAGGCATGCTGGCGTGCCCCTGACCAACACACTTGTCATTCATTAGTTTAGCTAGCTGTGCTCCCTTAGCATCCTTCTGCTGCTGCAAATGCCCTGACGTGACTTACAAGGGCCTCATGGGCTATGCCTGGGGGAGCTGTGTGCCTCCCTCAGCGTGTCTGTTTTGGGGTCACGTAAGATCCACAAAGACAGAACTAGCACGCGCCAAGGTGCGGTACTTGCTCGACAGCGCCGTGCACAAGCCTTCCTGCAAGTAGGGCAAAGAGCTGCCCTGCCGCACACACACAAAACGTCACATCAGTCTGCAGGAGTCTCAAGCAAGGCTGCAAAAACCAGACAGACAATGTTAATTTACTCCATCCAACCTTCAATCCCCAGTTCCTCAAAAACTCATAAAACAAAGCCTTTAAACTACCTTGCAATTAGTGTATCGATCACGTACTACATTGAAACAAAAGTTTCCAACTAATACTTCTGAGTGCTTCAGTATAAAAGACAAGGTGATAAGCTTAGCATCTTGTTACAAAACTGATGCTGAGGGTCATCGAGTGACATGTACACAGCAACTCACCGATGTCATCATCTGTCCTGTCCATGGGGTCCTTTTCCAGGCAGTCCCGCACAATGTCTCGGCTCATGAGGGGGTCCGAGGCGCGTTCAATGTCTTCCTCGTCATCGTCCTCCTCTGAGTCCACAGCCGTCTCGAGCAGACCGCCGAGGTCCATGTCTCCAGGCTCGCCCTCTGTGGCCTGGGAAGGAAGCGCCCATCCCATTAGAGGAAGGAGCAGCCCGTCCCGTTAGAGGCCTGCGGTCAGGACTCTATACAGCAATGTAACTAAATGCACAACAAACCCATCTGTGCAAATGCCAACTAGGCAGGTATGTATATCTAAGGGTGCTCAAGAGCAAGGACAGATCAATTAAACTGTTGCTAAGGAACTGTCTTACCAGAGGGTCGCAGGTTCAAATTCAAGTGACGCCATGACAGTGTATAACTGAGCTCTGAAGCTAGCACGAACAATATCAGGTGTACATTTACAAACTCAGGGCGTCAACACTGTAAATAACATAAGCAGCTAAATGCACAAAAATAGTCCTGGCAATCTAAGCTTCACAAACACCTGGCAAACAAAGACTTTAAAAAAAATAATAATAATAATAATAATAATAATGGAAAAGCTAAGCTCCCACACAGTACAGTGTAATTAAGCGTTTATCTAAATGATCAGGTCAGAGCAGGGAAAGACTATGAAATTATGGTCTGCTCGGTGCCTGGTTAGCATTGATAGCTGGGAACTACTTCTGTAGCTCTGTGCGTTAGTGCTCTGAGGTCCAGAAGGGGCCATCATTGTTCCCAGCTGATACGCAACCGCAGAGTAAGTAACAGCACTCTGGCGACCACTCTCTCTTCATAAACGCCTTCGGCCGCCGCCGACGGGCCTGGCAAATCCCCGGGGCTAACGGGCATGAAGCGTAGTACCTGGGCCAATCGGTGGCCTGCAGGCAGGCTGCAGCCTGAGGGGCAGTCTGACGCCGATGTCTTACAATCCCATCGACGTACGCCCCCACGCTAAACCGAAGCAAAACATGCACGGCCGCGATTGTTACGACAACCGCAGCATCGCTTTTGATCCGTTAGCTTGTTAATGATGAGTGTTCAGCCTCATCCAGCTGTGCTGGTATTTCTGGATTATGTGAAAATAAAGACATTTCAAATTTCTTGTGCTACAAACAGAGAAACATAATGTTTAAATACACCATAGACTGCCACGTAACAGTAAAAGGGATGCATGCTGAAATCCCTGACGGTTTTTATTACAAAGCTACAGACATTGATAAAAAAGCACCAGTCGAGCAAACTGGTCTATCTTCCTGGAGCCTAAAAATACCTGAACAAAAAGAGCTCTCCTCACCCGTGTGCGACGCTTAAAATGATGAGGAAGAGGGAGATGAAGAGCTTGAAGCCCTGCCTTCGTTCTCTGCTTAGCAGGACGGAAAAGGCTTCTCCTAGGTATGCTTCTGATGCTCCTCCTGCCAGCCATCTTAAATTTTTAACTGGCAATCGCTGGCGCGCGCAAATGCGTGTCCTTTTTTATTTACGTGACAAGTGCACGAATCATAAATGTTTCAGAGCCTTGTCTGAATGCTGACTGCAGTCCCAGCGGAGGTGTGCGAGTGCATGCGCGCGGGTGTGCGCGTGTGTGTGTGGAGGGGAGTGGAGAGGAGCTGTGTGGACTTCCAAGTCAGTGAACAGCAAAGCGTAATGACTACAGACAGGAAAGTAAGAGGAGGAAAAAATGAAAAGTAAAAAATTGGCATGTACAAAGTCCATCCAGAATGACCACAAAAAAATTATAAATCAAAGTTCGAGGCTTCCCTATAAACACAACTACACTTCTACAAACAGTGTGAAAAACAAAACTCTTTCAGTCTCGATCCTAGAATGCCGTTGCTGTCTACATACCCACCGCAACTGAAACTGATACTAAGACCCTCAATTAAAGCTGATGCTAAAGTCCTCATCCATCTAACAGAGGACTGCACATTGCACATTAAGGCTCGTCTGGACCCCCCTTTTATTACAAACCCTCCATTCTTGGATCACACTTTCAGTGCGCCGAAGGACCAATTTCATGATTTTATGGAAGAGCGAACAGCCTGCAGACTTTGACGGCAATGGGGGGGTGGGGGGGGGTG
>JABJVR010000013.1:1819314-1821814 GCA_025773905.1 Chitala chitala
TACTTGAAATACAAATAAGTTTCCACAACTATTGTCGTTTCTGCCAACTTGAGTTGGTCTATTACTCTATGAAGTATATTTTGTAATTCACATTTGTATTTACAAGTTTGGTGTCTGGTTCATTTTACATTCTTGCAAATTTAACATTTTATGATGTTTTATATGATAGGCTTTCCATGACTGACATCACATGTTTTGGGTGCTTTAACCACGTACTAAAAACATAGAAAATGTGCAACAAAAGATATAAACACTATCGTACCAATATTTCCATTGCCTTTTATTCAGAAGAGTCCCCAAAAATAGACCACACTTTTCACAGATTTCATTTACAGTATTTCCATGGGAACTGCTTTTAAGTTCAATCAGATTGACTAGACATGTTTATAATTTGTAACATAAACGTAAATGTTAAGGTTAGTACATTTGTGCCTCCGTGTATTGTCACCGTCTGTGAACTGCGCAAATTGACCTAAAACATAATTACTTTCAACATTTATACAATTTAAAAAGTATACGCTTTTACTCAGTTGATTAAAAACACCAGCTTTAAGGACTTATTTATATTGTCCATCTGTTTCCATTCATCTGAACATTCCATGACAGTGATGTAAAAACGTATAGTTTAATTCCGCTGGGTACCACCACTACTTTCAAACGATGTCACACGTTAAATGTACCACATCACACGATTCTGACCTAAACCTTTCGCCAGAAAAACTACTTAACGTTGATGGCATCAATCCTTGTATTTTGAAAGCTAAATAAAATATATATATATGTTAGGAAACAACATGCCTCTAAAGCTAATTTATGTATTAAAAATGTCAAATCAGAGAACAAAACAAAACATAGTTATACTTGCCAAGCTGTGTATATGCTTCCTAACTACATATACTTAAAATATTAAATATTTTTGTATTTGATTTGAATGACAATTGCGCATGTTCTTTCAACTACATTACTTACGGCTCTGAAATTGTACATTATATTTGGCATTTTGAACAATCTTACAGCTGTTCAAATTAATCCATATGCCTTAATTAATAACAAATGATATACAGGAATAAGATGTCTCCTTTTGCATTTCTGCTGTTAATTTACAATTTACGAAGCAGTTACCCTGATCCTTCGGTTATATTGAAAGAGTGTACAACACATTGCTCAAGTCCTAAAACTAAGAAAATTAAAAAATAATAATAATAATAATAATAAACCAGTGGCACAATATAAAGGACTTACACTTTTACAAATAAACCCATGAAAAAAAAACTTCAGATGTCAAGCATTCAGTACGTTGTATATCAACACTATATGTTAAAGAATAAGATATACCAGAAAGATTATAACAGTAATAAATTACACAATTTAAACATTATACCTTAATTAGCATGAACATATTTGGAATATTACCAATATGAAATTGGTAGCCTAAAGCGTTATTTTTTTTTAAACATCCTCACAGATCATGTAGTCAACTAATTATGGAAGCAGATTTATTTAAAAGCTGTTTTGTTTGTGAAAATACATAAAAATATTTTTGGATATTTTACTTTTTAAATTTTTTTTTTTAGAAAAAATCACATCTTGATGCAAATGAAGTCAAGTGTGCTTAATCCGGTATGAATCCTGAATTTAACAATGACAACCACAAAAACAGAACACACTGCCTTGACAATGATTTTTTTTTTTTCTTTTCAGCTGAGATTACGGGAATTCCACCAATAGCTGTGCAAAGTCTTTCGGAGTTGACAGAGGAGAGATGGTCACATCAGCTCAAACAGCGTTCTTTACTCTCTACCTTCTGTTCATATAAAGAGTCTTGGTTTAAAGAGACACGTGAAAGAAGGAAATGTCCCCTTGACACTGTAGCGAATGATCCCTTCAGCCAGACAACGCACAATTAAAACCATTGGGTAAGGCACTCAGAGGTTCTTATCGATCAAGAGAGATCGGTCATACTGACATTCATCCCCATGCCAGGCCTCATGTACGGTACAGCATGCACTGCGTTTGGGAAGTCTGGAGTCATTATACGGCCATTTTCTCCAGTGCTTCCTGTAATTGACAGCCTCGCTTTAGTCCTGATAGCGTCCGTGAACGTCACCTACAATGAAACGAAACATGGCAGTGAAACTGTGCCTTTGTGAGCCCCCGAATATTTGTACAATATATTTGTTATGAAAACATACGAGGACACGCATACAGACTTGTAGCAAGCAAATGGCACAGCAGAATTAGAAATTAGATAGCTAATGAGATTTTTTTGTAATGTCGATGTGAAATAAACGATGAAACGTGGTGTTTAAAGTGCAAAATGAAAAGCAATTCCACACTGAAACGTAAAAAGATGGAAAATTAAAGTTAAAATGCTAATATTACTATTAAGGTAATAAAAAAATTAAAACACCAATACATACGATCATCGGCCAACTTCCTCATTCAACAACGTTAAGGATGCGACAATGAACTCAGAGCGTGCACTTAAGTTATGAAGACC
>JABJVR010000013.1:1826814-1850028 GCA_025773905.1 Chitala chitala
TTCTGAACACTCTGAATATAATTCTACAACTTCAATACAGCTGCCACAATTAATTTTTAAAAAATCAGCACCGACTTATTCTTAATTAAGGACAGATTAAATCTAAGCGCAAATGCATCTGGCCTTAAGACCCATTAAAATTTGAAGATGGCACTTTCTTTTCCCATCACACAACCTGCATTTTAATGGCACGCTTAAATAAGCCAAACTGTTTGACTACAGAGCATGCTACGGCTCAGCAGCTTTGTTGATTACATGAAGGTCAGGTGACTGAAGCCTCTCAGAATTAGTTTCTGCTCTTTAGGCCCATACTGTCTCCTTGGTTACGTAACCAGACAGCAGGTAATCTGATGCCTCGGCCATAATATGGGACCTAAAACTTTTATTGCCCTCCTAACACTGGTTTTATTACTTGAATGTCTCCCTTTTGAGTAATTTTCTTCTTAGCAACTGTAGTTATTGTTGCTCAGAAGCGGACAGTGCCTGCGTTACAGCCCAAAACTATGACCTTTATGCGATGCGTTTCAACAAACCCATATGACCTTGTGCTTCTGCAATTTGCTCCAAGACAATGGAGTCCAGGAGGGAGGCTAATCGCTATGAACTCTGCAGCAGTTTGAAGAAGCTCAAAGAAGCCAAAGTAATATGAAAAAAACTGGAGAGATCTCCAACCGTTATCGCTTTACTGCCCAATTCCACATCTCTGCCATGCTGCCTGCCCTCTCAAAAGTCTCGTACTGTACAAAATTAAAGTCCATATCAATTTCACAAATCTCCTGTTAAATAAACACAATGACCATTTTCTGACTCCTACTGCTTTAACATTAAGGCTTAATTTCTTCAGAAGAAAGAGTCCTCCACCTGTACTCTAATCACAAGATCTCAGAGTCACACAAAGTAGAGTCACGCCAAGCAACGATGAATATGTCCTCCGGATATGAAATGTTATACAAGCTGTCTGTAAAATGAGCGTGATAATGGATAAATCGGTAAAAGGGCAGCACTGTTAGTGTGAATTTTACCAGCATGCATAAGCATGAGCGTGTGACAATTATATAACCCTTTACGTCAACCAGAGTCTGTATATGACCAGTTAAAAACATAGCTGTTAAAATCAGCAGCCAATGAGAAGTGTCCATGTAGGCTTTATGTCAACAGTGCTGCTTCAAGTCTCTCCAGCCAATACTCATGTGATTAGCAAGGTCCCACAGCCTGTGTGGAGGCGGGGTTAATGGGAGAGGCGGGGAGAATGGGAGGGGCAGGGTTTGGGGTAATTTACTTAGCTATAATGTTACAGTTAAGTTGTAATTGGTTTGTGCTGGTCTGCACTGAGGAACCAGAGATGAAGCAGTGTGTGTGTGTTACACAGAAATCTTTGAACTCGTGTAAAATAAAAATAGCAATAACACTATACGTGACAAAGACGGTAACAATAAGCACGTGTTTCAGAACACTCCCAATGGTAATTCACAGCCACCCCTTTGTTTCTGTTTTGCAAAGAACTTTTTTGCACGAGCGTTTAGGCTTAACCATATGTTTCAACAGGCAACTCTATCTGATCTTCTCAGCTGGGCTATGAACATCTCACACCAATATCTAACCTCTGATAACAGCTAACAGCACATCAACCTCGAACCTGTCTGATCTTACTGGATGGGTTAAATGCTCCTTCTCCTGTCCCTGCTGTTGCAGGGAATGAGATGTAAGCTCATGAACCCATCTCTTTTGTTTGTTTCCTTCCTGTCCCTCACTGCCTCTGATAGTATCTGCAACTCCTATCTCTTCCTGTTTTTCTGGTAACAAACCTTTGTTTCTCTCCAAGACTATAAAAAACTCAACGTAATTGCATAGTATAACATTACCGAGTAAAGATTCTATCTGTATAACAGATCAGTGAATTTCAGATCAGTTAACAACACAGCATCACCATTAACTTGTGCATATCCAGTTGTTTAACACAGGTACACTTGAAGTGCTCTTCATCCACAACTGAGATACTGACAATATTTAAAGCATGAAAAATGGTAACAGAAAAGCCACGAGGTAGAAGGCTTGACATAAAGAACCATATGAAGAAATTGCTCTTACCCTGAAAAATTCTTTTGTTGAGCCAGAATCCAGAGTTCCATAAGCAATTTCAGTTTGCTTAGCTAAGTCCTCCGCACTTTCAATGGGTGACACCATCCTCTCAACGGTCAGGAAGGCAGCTAAGTTAGCCGTGTAGGACGATATTATGATCAAGGTAAAGAACCACCACACCCCGCCAACAATGCGCCCAGACAGGGATCTATTAACGAGTGTAAAATGGGTTCATAAAAACGAAACGAAAACCAGAGAGTTAGAGGTGTCAGGCAGCTAAGGTCACCTGTCAGATCCAAGAGAAACAATTAGAAAGCAGTTCACTGAGCACATTCTGGAACATCAAAAAATTACTTTCAAATCATAAAGAAGTGAACCACGAAAAGATCACGTGAATAACCAAACAGGCATCTACCATTTCACGAGATTCGTATTGTGGAAACTTGTTCTCACAATTAAATACTCAAGAAACGATGACAGGTGTGTTACAAAACCAGACCAAAAAGAAAGTGACAACTTCTACAATAAACAACAGAGTTTACATAGCTGGCCACATGGTTAACAAATCCATATGATACAACAGACAAACTTATGACAGATAATGACACATGCACATCAGAGACCTGATGCTGAGGTAGACATATTACATACAGTCAGTGACAAGACAATATGACAAACACAAACTATGTAGCACTGAATTACTTCAGTGTGATTATGGTCTAGCAGAAGTTCCAAAACAGCATCAGTATTGAGCATGCCCAACTGTATTCCAACTATGGAGGAACAGCATAGTAATCTGCTTAGTCTGGCAAAATGGTAGCTAGTATAGCAAAATGATGGATGACAGACATATAAAAACATTGTAAAATTTTTAAAAGTATTAGCAGTTAGTATAGCAGGCAAAAAAGACCGTTAATAATGTTAATTCTGGCTCAATCAAACATTTCTGAGAGTGCACACATAAAATGACAAATATACTTAAAAGATATATGTATATTTTTAAGTAACACCCACAAGTGTTAGTCTCAGTTAGTCTAGTGAGCTTAATTAAGTCTTCATATGAAGTTCATTCAGTGTAGCCTCTGTAATGGTTTTTCTTTTTATTTTGCTTGATTTCGAAATCAAGCAAACTGACGGCACCTGTAGAAAACACCAAGGCATTTGCTGGTTCCAAACCAACCCAGCAAGAGGTGGTTATTAAAGGAAAGGAACAGAAAGTACAGTGTGGGAGGGACTTTAGCACTACATGGCAACTGAGGAAGTGCACCAATCTGCAATTTCAATGTGACTCAATGCATTACCATGAAATGGTAATGTGCAACAAAAATACGGTTCCCCTCCAAAAAGGCAAGAAGGCAAGGCAGCCTCACGCATTTCCGGTCCAGGCTCAGCGTGCATCTGCTCACGGAAGAAATACCCGACCCAAGTTAACGCAACTTCGGTCGTGTACGACTTATCCTGCGTTCGCTCCTGGCTACGTGACTTCTCACGTTACGGACGTTCAGAGGACGAGAGACGTCGCGGCGTTGGAAAACCACGCGCCGGGAGCGGCAGCATCAGGAGGCGGGCACACGTACGCCACGGCGACTCAACGTACCGGAAATGCGTCAAGTTGGGAGATATGACAGACCAACCTTGGCGAAATATCGCATCCTTGCCGCATAAAGGCACCGAGGGAAAACCAGAGACTATTAAATATCCCAAACTCATTGGTCGACTCGCTCGTTTGTATCTGTCCGTCTTCGTACTCCTCCGTGTGCCACTCATACGGGCTGAAGCGACTGACCAGGAAGAGGACCACGCTGACCCCGATGTAGGCAAACACTATACACATCCAGATCTCATAGGCCAGGGGGTCCAGGAAGGAAAACACCCCCGGCTTGGACTTCTGGGGCTTCTTTATCATAATGGATATTCCAAGGCTCATGAACGGTTTGGAAAAGTCTATAACTTCTTCTCTCACTAAGGTGATGGTTAATGGCGCTACTGCTATGTCTGCTTTCTGTAATAAAGAAAAGCAAAACAAAACAGGCAAGTTAGACTGAGAACAACCAAGGACCTCCCACCACTGAAAATAAAGACATAACACATGTACAGTACATAAATACTGTATATACAAACACAATATATGTTTGCTTATGTTTGCTATTGGTTTTAAATTTAAGGTTAATTTACTAAATGTTCTCATAGTACATATGCTCAGTTCCTGTTGGCGTCTGATTTACTACTCAAGATGAAGTCGTCCTGCATTCACAGACCTTCTTGAACATTTATGTTTCTCCTTACCCCGTATACCAACTCTCCAACCATTCCGTTCCAGATTTTAGTTTCCGCATCTCTGGCTCCGTACTTTCCATCTCCCACTATTTTGAGCTGGTACTTGAACCCACAATGCTTTGCAATCTCAGCAGCAAGGTCGACACAGTAGCCCTCGTATCTATCGTTGTCCACAAAGAGGTCGGCGTTTTTCTTTAGCATCACGTATGGAGCTTCCTAGAAAAGAAACAGGAACACAAAACATACTGCAATGACAATGTAGAGCCACAAAAATTAATTTCTCAATTTGCTTAAAAGGCTGATATGTAAAAAAAAAAAAAAAAACCACATTTATGTACAACAACATGCTTGACATTAAAATTTAGGCACAGACATATTTAGTCCATTAGGGACACTTAATTCTTAAAGGAGGATAAACTATTTCAAATTT
Organism: Chitala chitala; assembly: GCA_025773905.1. Taxonomy (NCBI): domain Eukaryota; kingdom Metazoa; phylum Chordata; class Actinopteri; order Osteoglossiformes; family Notopteridae; genus Chitala; species Chitala chitala. Next base: position 1,831,601 of record JABJVR010000013.1, read on the forward strand.
TTAAAGAAAGGGCAAAGTACGGTTATCTACTGTGTAAGGGAGAAGAAAAACCATTACCAAAATGGTGGTTACTATTACAGTTTTATTTTCCATTCCAAAAGATTCATTTTGTAGAATATCTGGATTTGTAACTGCCATCTTGTCAGCTTCAGTCCAGTACCCAATCTGAAATAAACGAATAAATAAATAAACAGACAAAAAAAGTAATTCAAAATCCCAGTGAGAACATTTTCTTTTCACCTCAACACTAAAAGTTTAATGTTATGCAGACCCAGACTGACAGTTTTCAGTTGCCCAAATGCACATAAAACACCTAATATAATTCATGCAAGACCACATCTTACCTTCACCGGTCCGCTGTTTTTCAGTTCCATTATATTAACGGAATAGTTCACCCGTCTGCCATTTTGATCAAACTGTATGTTTCCTGTCAGACCTTCCACGCGGACCTAATTGACACAGCAAACAGTTGCGGAAGATGGAAAAAAGGCACAGCCCTTAAATCGGCTTTTAAACGTTCTGAGACCCCAGTGTCGGTTCGCGCTGCTCTAATTGCCGACACCGAAGACATTAGGCAGGCAGACTACGCTTCCCCTAGGCTATGGCTGCCGTTTCCATGGTAACCCGTCACCTGTTTCAGAGCTCGCTCTATTTCCAGGCCCTGCGCCCACGGCACGGCGGGGTTGGCGAGGCAGTCGCCGTTGTTGCCCCTTCTTGTGATGTCGATCCTCTGCTTGTGCAGAAACCGGAAGGCCTCGGTCATCACCTGCACGGCATCGTACGTCAGAGCGGACGTGTACTGTGGAGACGGGAAGGGAGGCAAACGGTGATGAGACACGCAGTTGCCGCACCGCTGAGATGGTCCCGGGACCGCAGGCTCTCACCCTGATTCTGGTGTCAGCTCCGGGGTACTCCTTCTCCTCCAGGGCCTCCCACCTCTGGTCAAACTTGGACACCAGGGGGTCGTCAAAGTCCACGATTTGGAATCCGGACACATTCGCTCCTCCATACTGGATCTTTGACAGGTCTCCGTCAACAAACCCCTGGAAAGAAAAAGAAGCAAACTTACGCAGGAAACACGACATAAAAATATCAACTTTATGTACTGTAAAAAAACTGTAAAGGAACATCGATATGTACAGTTAGCGCAAGTGTTACTTCCAACAGCGCACACACGTAAGGTGTTACATTTGGTATTCGTAATATACATTTGCAGTTTACTAGAACCATTAAATATCAAACGTTTATTGTTATCTTAGTAATAACAGGAATAAAAGTGACCAGGCATTAAAAACAAACCAAATTAGCGATGATGTAGTGGTATCCTTTGACGTGTCTCCCAATGGTGATGACCTAACAAGGAAACACAACCTTCAACACCTTACAAAATGTATCATTTTAGCAAAGCACCAATGAATACCATAAGATGTAATCAATTTTTCAATTAAACTACCTATGGTACTTTTATTTCCCAAAATCCAAAACAAGCAATAAACAAAAGAGAATTTTTAAAAATCAGTACTACTACGTCATAGTTTCTACAGAACCTACGATTTTAATTTTTTTTATAAAATTCCACTGACACAACAATCAGTAACAATGAGAAAAGTCTGTTTTGAACAGTAAGTTGCATGTGTAAATAATCACTATCACTGGCAAAGTATGTTATTAGGAGCATTAAAGGCTTTAGGTGCACAGCAATGTGAGGTAATATCCTGGAACCAGGAAAGCGAAGGCTTTAAGGATTCTGTCTGATTGGGTAGAAACAGCAGACAGATCTGGGGTCAGTTTTATCCGAATATAACTCAGAGCAATAGATAAGGCGCGTATTTGCGTATTTACGCAATTAAAAAACTGCGGATACCCAGTTGTTTTCAGATTAAAGACTACTGATACGATGGTTAAAAAAAATCGCAAATAATTTAAACTAACGCGTAAAGAACTATTCACAATGGCAGAATCCGCAAATAAACTGGTTAATATATCCAGTAAAAATTCAACAAATGTCTCGATTACTTCGTACAATAATGCTACCCAAAATAATCCCATTCGTTTGGGATTCTAATCACGTCAAAAATAGCCGATGACCTATACGTGAGTTCAAGTGTATCTAATCGGTTGTATTCGTACTGACTCGACAATACCCGGAAGATTACGAATGCGTTTTCGTTACCATTCGGGTGGTAATCGCGAACGTTTTTGGACTGTTTAAAAAAAATATCTGGAGCAATATCCCATGAACCTAAAACATATAAGTACGACTGAAAAATCATTTCTAAACATAAATAAACATGTCTCTTTCCAATAAACTTGTCTTACGTAAAAAAAAAAAAAAACTATATAAGAAAGCAAATACCAATTTAGTCATTGCCAGTACCCAATAAAACTTGACACCTATTTATTTTGATGAATACCCAATTAGTTGTAAAACAGTGGGGTAACACCCAGTTCACACGAAAACCTTACCTATTGCTCTGATAACTGTAACTCAGTCATCTGTTATCAATGCCATTCAATCAATCAATCAATCAACATTTATTTATATAGCACTTTTTAACGACTAAAATTCACACTAATTGCATATGTTTCAGCATTGAAATGTAGCTCACACTTATATGTAGATACATGAAATTTATAAAAACACATTATAATAAAATGTTAAGCATGCAACCAAATCAAACCACCACTGCTAGCATGAGTGGCTTATTTTGTAAGTCCATAACTAATGTTCTGTGTTAGTCACTGGATCTGTCAGAACACGATTAGAGCATGACGTTCTTTGTGTGGAGGGCTGAGGGAGCTTAGAATCATGTGTGGATGAGTTGACTGTAGTTGGCTGTACGATCCAAATACAGAGTGTGTTCCGTGAGCTTCTGGAAGACGGGGGTGACACGTGTCCTCACCTGCTCCATGATGTCCTTCACCTTGTCTTGCTCGCAGTCTAAAATAACTCTCCGTTCCTTCTTGTTCTCCAGGTCTTGGAAGAGCGAGCGGTAGGCCTCGTCCTTCTTCTCGTCCTTCAGGTTGCCCACGTTGATCGCGGTCACCTGCCACTTCCGCTCGGCTGCTGTGTCTAGCACCACCTGCAGCGTCGATAAACCTGTGGTGGGGGGGGGTTTATTTCCATACTGTAAACCTCAACAACCCCAACACTCTGTTTTTTACCCCAGTCCACATATTTATGGACCGGGATGGACATTACGTATTATGGTTGCCTAATTCTCCACTCTTTGTTCATTGTTTTTAACAGGAAATTAAAGGAAATAGAATAGGAAAGAATATAGGTAACACCGTTACTTGTAGAAGTACTCTTAATAAAGAAAAACAACCTTTTAATATGCAAAATTAAACTTTTATACGCTGTGAGGATAAATTCAGCCAAAAAAGGTCTGTTTTTTAATTCTTTGTATACCTTGACATCTGTTCTTGCAGAGTCGGGAATTTTTTTTTCTCTTTTAAATTTAAATACCAGATGCAACTGTCATCATAACACAAAAGCTAAGGCTGAACAATACATTTAATTAGAAAGCATCACAGTTACAGGTCATGTGCTCTCTATACATGGGAAGCAGCTTTGGTGTTTTCCTCAGTACAAAGTGTTGCTGCTTGATGGGTGAAGATGAGAGGGATTTCATGCTGAATTAAACCTCTCCTTTACAAGAAACTAAGAAAGTTCCCATAGGGCTGTGAGGCTGCAGTAGCACTGCAGATCTGACAACCCACTGGCATGTGGGCTTGGTCCGGGAGACGGATGTGTTCATTTGGCTGACGGGGGTGTGACTCGCACAGGTAATCAGTCGTGGGCGACAACATGGCAGACATGTTAAAGATGGGGGTTTCCAAGTAGTCGAAAGCACAGCTACGCAATGCCTTCTAAACTTCCAAAATTTGGCCTGCCTCTCTCATACACACACACACACACAATATATAACTATATATTAAATATGTATGAGAGACTTAACCTTATACTTCAAGAAAAAAGCTATAAGAACTTAATTACTTTCTTGCAAAATTACATAGTAATTACAAATTTACAACAGATCCTAAAGCATAATTTGTTTGCTGCTTTTGGCAAGGGCATAATGTCGTTTGCCCATTCTCCTGCCTCTGCCAGCGCTGAACCTGGAGTGACCAATGGAAGTAACTTGTGTCTGGGTAAGACATATATAGGCTACCATATAAAACCAAATTCTCATCACCTGGCTTCACTGTCATCTCACTGACCATATATACAATTTCACTAGCAAGAAGATATTAAATACAAAAATGAAGTAGCCGTCCTGGATGGTCTCCTTCCCTCATTATAAGTCATGGTCAGAGTACCAAACCTCAGTTATCCTGTCATGAATCAGCCATCTAACTGCAACCAAACTCCAAAGACATGCAATATGTAAAAAAAGAGATCACAATTTCACCATCTTCGCTATTTTGTCTTAGGCAAGGGCTTTTTGATGTACGATAAACATCCTGAAAAAAATATGGACTATAATAATGATAACAACAGCCAACGGCTATGTGTACAGAACGTTCTGAGAAGAGTTTACATAAGAGAAACTCATCATCTCTGCCTAGCAACCACACGCTGCTTCCAGGTGTGATGTTTCACAGTTGTATTGCAGAACATTTTTTTTCTTAGTAGGGTGACTCAGAACTGACTGGAGGGGGTTCTGTGCCCACGTGGGTGCAGGACAGTCAGATTGAGGTCTCTGCCAAGTGAAAAGGCGACGGCGTGCCATCTGTGTCAACTGCAACTAAGAGCTAGGCGTCCAACAGACAGGATGTGTCCTCTGTCCAGGAAGCAGGGAAGGACTCAGACTGGGCATCCAACAGACAGGATGTGTCCTCTGTCCAGGAAGCAGGGAAGGACTCAGACTGGGCATCCAACAGACAGTACCGACCTCCCAGCACTGTAGCTATTTTCATTTTAATTCATGAGCTTTCTTCTTTAATTAGTTACAAATTTCTGAGACAATGTTCTCAATGCTGGCTTTTAAGTACCATGCAAATCCATAGTTGTTGATTAATCAAACATGTATTTATAATTTGAGCAAGCAGCAAGGAGTCTGGTGGCACAATGAGCAGAACACCAGGCTGGGATGCGGAAGTTTCGCCGATCCAATCCCAGCCCAGCTGCCAGGTGCGTTCTTGAGCAAAACGCTCAAACGCTGGCTCCTCTGGTGCCTCGTGCGGCTGTCCACTGTTTCCTCAGGAGGATTGGCTAAATGCAGAGAGCCAGTATCGCTATAACACGGATGTGAAATCTTATACAGCTGGCAGACTCATGAGTATGAGTGACATGTCACTGTTCAATTAAACTATACTGATAAGTGCAAAAACCCCGTTAAGTACAAACACTTTAATGTTAATTAAAGTGTGACTGGCTGAAAGAAACCAATGTAACTAAATAAAAATTGCAATAAAGTTGGAAATTGTACAGTCTGTATTTTACAATGTGTTAAACGTTTCACACATCTGATTGGCTTGCTATGAAGCTGATAACTTGCCAGAGGAGGTCTACATTTCACAAATGATCACATGTACTAAAAGCATATTTACTAAAGTGCTAAATAATAAATTTGTTCTGTCTTAATGTTTAATTACTCACTGTAACAATGTTTTCCTGCATTTTAGCTTTAACGAAGCACAACATTGAATCTTTTTTTTTTTTTTTTTTTTTTTTTAAATTACAACAGTGGGACTCCACAGTTGCAAGTCTTTAAAATGTGGTTGTTGGCAATGGACAAAAAATCGTCAAGATCGATTGAGGTTTTGCTTAAATTAACATTGCAGTCATGTAGACTCCACAACGGTGACACACAGCAATAAAACAAAGTCCTTCTGTAAAATGAATGCTCCCATTAACAGGCAAGTATGCAATAAATTCCTATGGCTGTGTGAGTAGTTTTTTTTTTAAAGTTACTGGTAATGGTTTCAGCTTTCCTTTTCAGGAATTATTTCCCAAAATTCCTACAAGAAGAGAATCATGGAAACAGTGTCAATAGCGAACGTTTGTAAATTTTTCTCAAATTACGGGTATATGCAGCATATCGCAGTAGTCATATAAACCTCGGTTTGTGTCCCTTCAGGAGGGGTTCCAAAACCTTTAGGTTGGGTGTTAAAAATAAATGGGGTGGGGTAAATGAAAGCACCTTACCTCTGTCACTATCGTACAGGTATGCAAACTTGTCCCACTTGTAGTACTCAATGAGACTCAGCAGCGGTCCCTTGATGTCGGGCCTCATCTGAATGATGAACTGATGCGACCCGTCCAGCGGAAAGCTCGGCGTGATGAAGGACACATGCAGCGTCTTGCAGAACGACGTTATCGTGTTAACGGACTTCTTGTCATAAAAGCCGAAAATAGCGTACACTCCTCTCGAGAACTGAGAACAAACTGCAAAAAGAATAGAAGGTAAACCTGGATTAATCGGCTGATTTTCAGCAAGGAGTACATACTCTATGTAGACTGTAAAACTAAATGAATAATGAAATAACTTATTATAACAGTAATAGGTTAATTATTGCTCTTCCTTTTGGGTTCCATCTATAACAGAAAAAATTAAAATAAGAAATAAAATATTAGCAAATAAATCTGTGTCTATACTTCATGTCACCACAAATGAAAAGTAGGAAGTAATTTATTTCTACATGTCAGTCAGGTAAAAAATTGCAGCAAAAACTTTAAGGACATGTATGGGATAAAAACCGACCCACTCTTTGGTTTTCACAGACTGTGAATTCTCATCTGTCATTTAAAGTTATATCCTATATGGCATCTGAAGCAGAGGCATTTTTTTTACAGTACAGATCGAGTGAGATGGCAACTGGAGGTGGTGAGCAGATAAATGAAAGAGATGCAGCACTAATGCTTTATTTATGGATAGCTATGTGTCTAATTTCTGAGCCCTGTACTTATTTCAAGTTCAAGATGCAGACAAGGGCCCCCATAAAAGGCACGCTGCCAAACGTGTGGGCGTAGCTGTTCGGCCAGGCCGCCAGGATTCTCCCCAAATGTTCTGTTGGCCCACGTCGGCCTGGACTGACGTGACCAAAGTAGACGGGGAGGCCAGTTGGACTCGTGTTCCAGCAGACCAACTACCAGCTTGGAAGGCACAGATCTCACAATTCGGGATTTCGTGAATACGCCAAACACACCGAGCTGCGCTATGGTCAATGAAACAAGGAAAAGACAAACAACTGTTTCCCTGACGTAAATTTGTCAAAGACAACAGGGCAAAACAAGAATAAATCTTAGACAAGAAATTCACTAAAAATACTTCTGTTAAGGCCAAGCCTGATGTTATTAACTCATTATACAAGATTGTTAATATCAGTTTTTAGCAATGCATATTCACTTTAAATATAAAGAGTATAAATTATACAATCAGAATTTTTACCGTGTCATATCTTACTAATACGTTTACTGTACTTTGTTATTTCCTACAACAACTATTAATAAAAATAATAAACAGATTTGAATCATCCAAGTCTTAAATTCATAATCTAAATTAAGATTTAAAATAAAATAATAAAAGGCAATTTTTTTTGTTTTGGTCTCCTTTGCTAAGAGCAGATTTAGTATTCAGTATATTTATGGATTTACATATATTTAACCATACTGTAAATGAACACATTAAAACATCATTCCATACATATAACTAAACTGGTGTTTAGGAGCTTCGCAAGCACGGATAGCCACATTCGGTCATAAACACACAGACACTCAGTGACACACCATTGTCCCCCTTCTGTGCCATCTGACTAACTGAGGTCTCCGACGCCCCACAATGCTGTTATGTACCCACAAATTGCACTAATGTTCATGTTGCATGTATGAGGTCCTTCACCAGTCCTTAACTCTGTTTATGTGAGTCACTGCTAACCACACTATTCAAATATATTCGTAATATAATATGGCATTTTCAGGGATTTATATTACTTCTGTACCAGGATTTTTGTAACACTGCAATATCCTTTTGTGTGTTTCCATGCCAACGGTATGCAGTGTGAAACTGTATGCTATGCTGCACTGTCAGCCGCCCACGCTACGCGTCATAATTCTGATTGTTATGTCTTGTATAAAGGTAGTCAGACAGGTTGCCGATGGTGCCAAAGAATTCCTGTCCGCGTTGCTCTCCTGTTTTGATTTGTCGTTAACAGTAATATCAGTGTGTGGATTGTGGTTCAGATGAAGTCTATGTACGTTAAATTTCACGCCAACAGCGGTGATCAGCTTCAGTTATACAGCTGCGTCTGATCTCTTTAAACTCAAAAATGTCTGTTTCTTTTCAATTCTATTAATTTACAAGGCAGAGGTACAATTAGTCATGCTTAATATAAAGTGTAATGTCTTTCCTTTTGGACAGAAAGGATTGTTTTGCATTGCTTATATAAGGGTGGATGTGCCAGGATTCGAACCTGCTCTGCCACATCCCGTACAGAGTTAATACATAAATAAGGGGACTGGAACATTAGCGCTTAGCAAACGTGCTAAAAACACACAGCAGTGTGTTTCCAGGACTCGGGAATCTAACACACATAGGGGACGATCGGCCACTCCCGGGGCTCGAGTTGAACTCTGCTGGAAGGAGAACTCGGCAGCTGCTCCTTAGTCGCACAGAGGACCTCTCAGTCCCCTGGCGGGCGCCCCTCTCCAGCCACCTACCGGAAGCACGCCCAAAAGACACAGGATAAGAGAAAGGAAGCCTTTCAAGCTATGATTGAAGAAGGGAGGGGGGTTTTATAGGCAATGGAACATCATTCATCTGTTTGAAATGAAGTACCAATTGACATGTCCAGTGACTTGCAATAGCTGTATAAATTATCCCAATTAGATATTTGTTTTATATGGTGCTTATTTATTTTTTTGCCTGAAATTTTACTGGAGTGTTTTAGTATACCTACGGGAAATCTGAGTTTAAATATACATACAAGTACAGTAGGGACAAAGTATATTTTAAGGGTGTGGTGAATAACACACATGCAGCGCTCTGTTAAAAGCTAAATATATAGTAAGACTTGCTTCATCATAGATTGGCCCATTTTAGGACACTCTACATGCACTTGGGCAAAGTGCTTTTTTTTATTATTATCAGACTTCATTCCAAGTCTATAGTTGCAGCCGACCGTAAAATTGGAAAGCAAAGATGACATAGAAATGCGCTCCATATAGTTAAATCCAAGAGGGCTTTAAAAACCTGAGCCATCATGTGCTGCTAATTAAAATGCTTTTACATCATCTTTTAAAGCATCTTTGTAATTGTTCTTTATATCTTCCATTCCTTTTTTAATTAAATAGGTAATTTAGCCAATGAGACGAGCACTAAATTGAACAATTAATTATAGAAGATCAATGTAATAGTTAAAAAAAGAGCCAAGATGCTATTTGTATATTATTTTAATTCACAACAATTAAACCTATATTCTTAAATTTGGGCGCTTTGAGCAAAAGACAATGACATGTGAAACGAATGAAGTGTCTACAATCAAACATTACTTATGTTAGGCAGAGATCGTTGTTTATACTTTCTCCAATCTGAGACTTTACAAACAGGAAGCAAGGCAGGAATTGAGCTTTTAATCAACTCTCTGCAGACGTGCAGCCCAAGAAGGCTTAGAGGATTTAAAGAATCAGCGCCTTTTCCCTTCTCCGTGCCGTGAAAACCAGTCTGAACGACATGACAGATTATAACAGAGACTCCACCAGAGAATGATGCGTTCAACTGAAATTTCATCATTCGTGTCCCCAGTCCTGGTCTCATAGTAACTGTCGCGATAACTAGCCGTGTGGGAAATGACGTTTCCAGCATGCAACGTGCAGTCACTAGCAGGTTTAACTCCACGGGAGCTGGTCCACGTCCGGCAAAACACAACACACGGACACCTACACACTGCCGAGCACCTCCAACCGCCCTCCACATTCCCATCACAAAGCACGGTGGCTGCACGCAACGGCATGCATTAAACAGAAGAGTTTAGCCAAAAACGCAGCGATTTTTCACTGCATACGTCAGGAGCACCGTTAGACGCTCTGCCCGAGAATAATGTGGGAGAAACTCTTCAAAACCCACTGAACAATAAAACTCCAAATCTAAATGCTGCTTATTGTGCCCAGGTTAAAAGCTGCCACTTCAAAGAGTACACTAATGGGCAAGCATGGCAAGGGAATGTCTTCAAACGCTGGTTCCCAAACTTTTTTCCTTGGAGTTCCCCAACTTTTGTGTCCACAAAAAGCTGAGCCCCAACCCAGCCCGCACACAAGCACACACACACACATACACAACAAAAGAAATGATTAATCCTAAACCCTAACTGGCAAAACGAAACATCAATTATAGTTTTTTCTTTAAGTAGCCTTAAAAAAATACATATTTTTAAATTGTTTTATATGCAGGTTTTTGATTAGACAGTAACAGTGTTATGATTTTATTTGATGTGTTCAAATCTAATTTTGACAACCTCACAATCTCAGAGCAGACAAAGGCTTGCAAGCCCCTATGATCCTGAACAGCCATAAAACCATGGCCTTAAAACATGTTCTAAATCTCCCATTATTAAGCAAACAGGATGACAACAACAAACAGGGTGACTAAAACAAAGGTAAATTGTAAAAAAAAACTCAATAAATTTTCTAATAATAAATATGTTATTGTTACTACAACCATTGACCAAGGTTATTTAAAAAACAGGAAACATAGATATGATATTGCCTATTTTTATTGCAGAACAATATGTTCTCTTTACAGATCAGTTCAGAACTGTATCCTCCTTAATTGGGCTTAATTATTATGAGTCAACTAAAACACTCCTTGCCAAAGCTAACATTTTAAAGAGATAGTTGTGTTCACCACAAACGGGAAAAACAATTACCTGTGTGGGTTGCCTTTCACATCCAGAATGTGTTGTTCGGATGACTTGGCGAGTCTAAACTGCCAATTTTTTATGCATGCGTGTGCGTGTTTGCGCGAGCGCGCGCGCACGTGTCTCCTGAGCCTGCAGGGTCTGTTGCCGTTTCGTTAGTCCAAACTGTGTCTGAACCTTACTTGGATATTCGGTTACTGACAATTAATGTAATAGTACAAAATCCCAAACCAAACATTTTCAGAAAGAAAAAAAAAAGAAATAGAAAAAAAAGAATCAAGGAGGACATTTCTTTCTGGTCCTCAGTACCAAAATTTAAAGGAATACGTTGCTATGATGAATTGACTAAATTATACCTAGACTCCTATATATATATATATATATATATATATATATAGGAGTCCAACTTTCAAAATCTGTCCTATGCTAACTGTTCCTATAAAACATAAAAACAGTTAACACTTTAAAAGCCTTGAGTACCCAATTAGAAAATAAAATGCAATAACCGCAAGTTATCATCTCAGATTACAAACTTACTAATATGCAGTATAAATGTTCAATTTAAAAGCACTGAGGGGAAAAACGTCCATTTTTTAATTAGCAACTGTTTGTGGTAAATAAAACCATTTCTTTAAGTGTGCCTAACAGACACAAAAATAAAAGTCCCCTCTTAACGAAAGAAAATTTGAGATTCAGACAGGTAGGTCCGCCTACGCGAGGCGCCCACCCCACCTCTCGCTGCCAGCAGCCACCAAATCCTTCCCTGGCAACTCAGCAGCAACCAGATCAAAGAGACCGCCCACCTGCAACCTCGCATGGTCCCACCAGACAAACATGCAGGCCTGTGTGAATAGAACTGAATCTCCAGGGAAACGAAGGAGGACAGGTGTACTCGGCGGCTGGACGGATCATCGGAGACACAGCGTCCCACTCGCTTGTGACTCAGCAGATGATTTCGAATGGAGAGGAACCATAACCCGTCACACAGTCCTGATTTTAACATGTCACATAAAGTGCTAAAGCTCCCTGCAGAAATTAAACTGGACACCAAAACATAAACGCGTTGCCTTGTTAGATCGTTAAACCTCTTACGTTCATGTACCAGCAAGGGGCTGATCAAAGTTAATGATTGCACAACAAATACAACTTCAATTTTCCATTAACACCTTCAGAGGCTGCTCTTGAAAACTGTAAGTCAAGTTTTGCAAGATAATCACCAATCAGTGTATAAAAAAACCACACTGCTTTAAAAATTGATTATGTAATGTGGCAACGACCTGTGAGAACACAGTACTGAAGTGCAGAGCCTGTTTATTAACTAAAGTCAAGCCAGAATTAAAATCAAAAATTCTAAAAAACTCTGAAGATGCCAACAGCTCAGTCTGTGGAGGGGAAAGAGAGCACAGACAATATCTGAGTCAAGGAGGTAGAAACTGGATCAGGGATTGGTCATGGACATGTGTTCAGGATCAGGGATCACTCATGGACATGTGTTCAGGATCACAAAAACAAAAGCCCTCAACATTCATACTGATTGGCAAAATCTCACCACACCAACGCCTGGCGAACGACTCAACAAGTACAGCCGTACGACAGGAAATGGCAAACAGCAGGGTTACCTAACTGATGCTGACCTAACGATTGCTCAGTTCAGTGCCTGACTGATTGATTGAACAACATTATATTAAATGCTTGACTGAATGAACCTGTGTGCATTTTGTGTAAATGAGATGAATGAGACCTCATTATAAATTCTAGTATAAAGAATTAAGAGGCAAATGACTTTTATATGTTAGGCTCTTGTTTTTAACAAGGACAGCTTTTCCCCCTTAGGCAGAACTGCAATACTTATGGATACTTGAACAGTCCACAGCTGAGATTTAAACAGGTAAACTACAGGTTACAACTCAGTAAAGTTGACTATTGTCAGTCAGTCATCTTCTATACCACTTCATCCTGTTAAGGGTTGCAGGGACACCTGGAGCCCATCCCAGAACACATAGGGCACAGGACAGGAGACACCAACCCACCACAGAGCACACACACACACACACACACAACAGGCAATTTGGACACACCAATCAACCCAACCTGCCTGTCTTTGGATGGTAGGAGGAAACCAGAGAACCCAGAGGAAACCCACTAAACACAGGGTGAACATGAAAACTCCACACACACACACACACACAGAACCCCAGGCAGGAATTGAACTCCAGGCCTGGAGGTGCTAACCACCATGCCACCGTGCTGCTTATTTTATAGTTGTGCTTTCCGTAATTATTAAACTAGTCCACAGTAATATACCTTAAATTTAAATTCAAATACAAATTAAAACCATATGGGAAAAGTACTGGAACTTTCAAGTAGTCTAACAACAGTTCAAATACATACATGAAATGAAGACAGTCGCTAAACTGCAGTCATATCCGAAATCAACGGCACGGGTGTCAAACAATTAAAGCCTTGCGATAAATTACGTTCGCTTCCTTTCCCAAAGACGGCCCAGATTCCAATTTTAAAGAAGTCTAAGGCGACTTAAAAATATTCCGCGTAAAGGTTCACTTCATTACATATGAGGATTATAGGTTCGCACTAACTGCCATCATTACTGTATTTATATTGTCGAAAACCTCGACCACTGATGGTAGTAGCTGATTGACCTCTTATTCAGCGTGACTGAGCACTCGCTTGACAACACAGAAATCTGTGTGGCAGAAACCCACCAAAAAAATAAATAAATAAAATCTTTGCCTTGGGCTGAAAATGTGCCCATGAATTCATCAGAGCCTGGTTACAGCAATGTTGCTGCAAATCCATGTCCGCCTCTTATTTCCTTCCTTCAGGCCTGCACCGATGAGCTTTAAATGTACAACCAACCATTACCCTGCAAACGAAGGCCGATAAAAAGACCGATCTCTGCTTTAAGCAGAACTGTGCACTTATTCAAGGACACTGAAGTCAGATTTACTAAAAAAAAAAGATACAATTATCCAAAAATGCATTGAAACAAACCCACAATTATCCTGTGTAAAAACGCAATGCTGTGTATGACATCAAACCAATCCTACTGTTTTCAATTTAGCGTGTCCAGTTTTATGACAAGATGATGGTTTGTAAATGAATAATGCAATTATGTAATTATGTTTTCAGCATTATTTTGAGATCGTTTTACTTCAGGCATAATAAATAGATATAACCAACTGAAATATTTCTAGCTTTCTGGCAAAGCCATCGATGGAGGCTTCAGAGGAGATATTTAAGAACATGTAATCAGGTGTGAATTGGTAATCTGGCATACCAGGCATTTCTCCAGTGGGCCGAAACACTTTGGGACACGTATTATTACTATATGGACTGATTCTGGATTGTACTGGTGGGCCACGAGAACCAAAATTGCCCTGGCTAATTTTCTGTCCCAGTCCAGCCCTGCATGTGACGCATCTACCTAGTGTTTCTTTATGCTCTATGTCCCCCACCGCTGTTTTCAAGGAGTTCTGGGGGCATTAATGGCACTTAGTAATTGGTCTTTAGAAAATTACCCAATGCAGTCTCAGCCTTAAAATTTGGAAAAGCAGAATGGTGGCCTTACGCCCCACTGCATTCTAAATTCTGCCTCTGTGTGTGAAGTACAGATGGGCATCTTCGAAATACCCCCCCATTTAGGGGACTGGATACTGACACATACCTGTGCATGCGAACACAGAAATGCGCCGTGCTGTTCTCAGGTGTGTCCTGCCTTTCGTGCATTACTTTTGTGTTTGGTTGTACAGGACCATAACCTGACCTGGACAAAGCAGGGCTAAGCGCTCATAAGCCTGAGGTAAAACACTTTATCAGGACAAAAGGGTGGACACAGAGAGCGAATTAGTAATAGAGTTCTGCTGCTTCCACACTGTCAGGGCTGACTGTCAAATAGCTGCACTTTCACACACGACAAGATCGCGTGATACTTGCTTTAACGTTTGCGTCCACTTCGTTATATATAACTCGTTATCCAATAGTCTGTTCCCACGTTTATCCAGGATTTTCAAACTTTTGGTTTTGGTATTAAGACTGCTATAAATTTTGTTAAGCATAGGCTGACATTTGCTGAACTAACATAAAGTGTGTATGACGTGCCGTTCCTCTGCACTTACATGTAATGGCTTTAAGTACAACACCACACAGGAAGTGAGGCCACATGTTCAAATCGGCTCCACCAACTGGCTTTCCTGAGGTCATATAGTACTATTAGTGTTAACTGATTTAGAATTCCAAGTCTGAGTCATATCCAATTCTATTACTCAGCAGTGAAAAGGTCAAAATTATACCAGTGTTGTTGTTTTAAATACAAATGTGGCCCAATATGACACAAAAAAATCAGTCCATTAAATACAAATATATTGCATTGTGTGTCTGTCTGTGTGTGTCTGTCTGTCATCTTATTTAGGTAGTTTGATGGAACACAGAAAAAAAAACACTGTTGTAACGTAACTCTACGTCCGAGTGCCACCTAGTGATTACGTACGTTAAAATAAAAGTACTGTAGTAATAAATCTTGCTCTAACTGGATGATTTTCCCCATTGGGTGTACCAAAATTTAGCCTGTAAGAATACAATATTCCTTATTACTGTGTGCATTTATTTAAAACACTGTGCTTCGTCTTGGGTTTGCATATTTTATTAACTTTGTTTGTAAGTAACAAATTTTAAAAATGTAATTTCAAAGACATACAGCTACGATATTTGCTAATCATAGTTGGAATTATGTTTATATTTCAATAGTTATAATTACTACTTGCTTAAAATATATAATTAATTTTTATAATTGATTTTTTTTTTTTACATTACAGTTGTAGCACGGTTAATTGGCAATGGTGTAAGGCAGGGACCTCAAGAAAAACGTCCATCAGAAATTACTTTTTTAGGATCAGATGCTCTGAAAAAGATGAAACCCACACTATATTTCAACATCCTCTTTGTCTTGCCGTGGGATGTATAAAAATAGGCTGCCTTTGGGCTTGCAGGAATAAGGCAGCATTAAAACGTAGGTCTTCCAACACATTTGGTACGTGGGGGTGTATCTTCCACATCTTACACAAGAATAGCCTTGGTAGGCGGTGAATTTACTATCATACCTCTCTCCAGCATTTGCTATACCGGTAAGCTTCATTTAAGTGCCATCCGCTTTAAGCCAAACAAGGACTGGTTTTAAATGCATACATACAGCGAGCGGGCAGCGTGCCATCTCATTTTAATGCTTAATAATACATGGATACTTGTGTTATCCATCGGAAGTAACCCAGTTTATTTGGCATCGGCTTTATAAATTGTTGAGTAGCGTATTGTAACAAAAAGGTCAAGGAAATGTAGTCATCGCTCCATTTACACGATGGCCGTAAAGACAATTACTGTAACAAGATATATATTTATACATTTGTTTGACACACAGACAATAACCCATGGAAGCCTTCACCACGGTCTCCACGAATCTACAGGGGGAAATCCAAGTCCAGTTTCCAGTCCAGAAATAGTCTTACAGTGTATTTATTCAAATGCGTATATAAAACCTTACGGATGCACGTATACCTTTGTACCTCATGTCATTTCCACAGATACACAGCTAGCTTGAGCCCAGCGGTCCAGCGCGAATTCCTCTGTATTCTGCCTCCTATCTGAGCGATCGCGATTCGTCGCGATACACCTCTACAAATTGCTGTTATACAGATATGCCAAATGTGGTTAAACGTTTCCGATATACGTGGATATATGCATATTCGGATATATGCATATTCTTGTTACTATACTACACAATGATATGCTATACTATATATTAAACCTGAAATGTGTACGATCACCGTGCCCGTTTTCCATGCCATGCGTTATATTATCTCTAGCCTTTTCTCTAACTGTTGCTGTGGAAACGAATTTAACCCCGATTCCTTTAAGGAAAATAAAATGTATTCGTGTGAACATGCACTGCGCGTGGAAACATTAAGTCATACGAATTGCATTCAATGATTATGTTAATATAAACACGAGTGCTTCATGTGTCTTAACAGCAGACGACACGTTAAAATAGCTGCAATACGGTGCCAACTATCTCAATCAAACGACGTCGTCTTTCTAATATCTATAATCGGACGATTAACGTTTGAAACACTGCATATACACACCCTCTTGTTCTGTCACATTTCATATCGCAGTTGCGGTTTCTTATTTTGGTGAACGTGCGTGGCAACCCTATTATACATTCAAACATAATGTTACTTACAGCAATTGGTCACAGCAAAACTGTTTGCTACTTCCAAATTGTCAATATGGGGCGTCAGTCTGAACTCGGAGGTGCCGAACTGTACCATTCCGATTCGAAACGCACTATATTCCTGGTCTGCCCCTCTTGGAAATAACCCTCCTGCGAAAGACGGGAGATAAAACATTAACAGCTCGTGCTGTCTTGTGTATGCACAAATAAACATGTGCATGTATGCAATTTAATGTATATAACAAAATATTTGCACTTAAATGTGCCCATCATATGTTTAAAACATTTTGTTTTAATAAAAGGCATTTTCCTGGTTCTGAATCGATAATTTAAATGCATAATCCAGAGCCATTACGACTTATTGTAGCCAATTCGTAGAATTATCGTGGTAATTACATACCGATTTGTACGCTGGGAGAACCGCCGAATGATATACACCATAAAAAAGGCAGAAGGAAGACCGATAAAATCATATTTTTTTGCATTTCCATAGGGAACGGACACCTCCACCGCAAAAAAAAAATAAAATCCCCTTCTTGTTTCAACAAAAAAGTCACTGTTAGATCCTATACATAGTGGATTTAGGCTACATCAATTTGGAGGATAATTCGACTGATATATTGGAAGTGGTTGCTGAGGGGAAAAAATACGCGGTCCAGGTCCAATGATGAAGAGAACGGCGGTGCCGGCTCGCCTTCCTCCTCCTTCGCGGCGCTCACCCACTGAATGTGCCTTCGCTCACACTCAAGAGCGCTGCACTTACGTCCGCCGCTCACAGGAACTCGCTTCAGCATCACGGACAAGAGAGGAATGTTAATGAGCACGTAAAGAGACGAAGACAGCCGAGTTGGATTCATCTCGTCCGTTCGGCGTCTGAAAACCCCGTCATTTAACAATCGCTTTACTGTCGGTTCATTACATGTGCGTGCACGTATTACTGAATTTACATTGCACAATGACTGTTGCGACTGCCTTTAAAATTGTAGTAAGTGCCGTTTGAATTAATGCGCTGCTGTTCCCAATGCACATATCATTGCATCGATATACAGTATTTTTGGATTCTGACTGGAATAAACTGAGTTTAGTTATCAGAACTCGGAATCACTGAAGAGAGTCGGCAGTTTAGATGATTGCTGATATATTAGGACTTACATATGTGTGCATTTCAGATCTTTTTTTATAATATATCCAACATATAAGTACAGAGTGAAGAGGGAATTATTGTATGTATTAACCTGTTACACAAGTCAGTCCACTGCATGAGTTCCTGACAGAAAAGAAAAACGGTGACATATATATATATATATATATATATATATATTTC
>JABJVR010000013.1:1850128-1875599 GCA_025773905.1 Chitala chitala
CCCTATGTGCTCTGGGATGGGCTCCAGGTTTCCCCGTGACCCTCACCAGGAATAAGCGGTTAAGATAATGGATGGATAAGAACACAGGCTGTGTCCGAAATCACTCCCTAATCAATCAATCCCTAGTCTCTATACAGGGTATTATAAATAGCGGTCTATATAGCGCGCTCGCCTACCAAAGTAGTTTTCGGACACTGCCACACTACACATTTTTCTGCGCCGCTGATAACATCGCTGTGGTCTCTTAAATAAAACTTAGCGTTCTCCTTGGGGTTAATGTATGGCATCCTGTAGCACCCCCTCAATTCAGAACAGCATTCGTTACACTTAAAGTTATGCTTACATTAGGAAATAAAAATAAAAATGACCGAGCTAAATGGTAACTTTGGTTGCCTAATCTAATTACGTTTGCCACGAGCTAAATTAGAAATGTCAGAAAAATTGCAAAATTACATAAAGTGAGTGAGCACGCTTCTGCCATTTGTATGAATCTGCGTTTATCCCTGTCAGTGTCATGGAGACGGGGGGGGGGGGGCAGTATAACGCAGCTGTGTTGGACTCCGAAAGATGGCAAATTGCATAATATCCGATTCAGCAGTCGCGACGTTCGGGAAGGTCATTGGAGTCTTCAGCCACGAATATTTTAAGCCCAGGGCAACTGATTTAGGACCTGATGTTCTTAATAGCTAGAAACTCCAGTAACGTCCAGTAACTGGAAAATAAAGGAACTGTATTTTAAAATGTATTTTCTTGGAGGTCTCAAAGATACAAAATATGTGATAAGTCTCATACACCAAAGAAAAGGTCTTTCTTAATTCTTGGCAGGAGTTTTAAACAAATGCACTGTTGGAAGTTAAAGGGAATCAGTCAAAAGACCATCACAAGATTCAGTCAAGTGTTTAACAAACAACATAGCAGGTAGGTTACTTACATTGACAGTTCATTTAGTAATCAATGGCCCGTATATCTAATTAGTTCATATAAGGGCACAACACAAATGTTAACTCTAATCTCTCTTCATGATTCCTGACTTGGAACTCCTTTCTCACTGCTTTTAAGGGTATCAGTAAATCTGTAAAGAACATAGACCCATAGGCAAAGATGCACCATGGGACCAAAATGTACTGACTAAAACATAATCTGCAATGACAAACCTAGCAAACTGTCCAAGTAGAAAATGACACAGTCTGTGGACTTCCATTCTGTTATGTGGTGCATTGTTAAAAAAAAAAGTCAAAAACATATTTTTGGTTATCAGAATGGTTTAATTGGTTTAACTTCCCTGTATCCTTACATATGCATTTTATTGTGTAAACATTGTACAATTAGGCATTGCAGCCACCATATGTCCAGGAAGCTCACGATGCACATCCAAGCATCCTGTCATTTGTTTTACACGGTTAGTCACGCGTGTTGCAGCACGGCTGCTCGTGTGTGCCAGATGACGAGGCAAGAACAAAAACAGCTCTGACAAGAAGCTGTAAAACAAACACTTGAAAAAGCAGAGTAAAAATTTCACACTCCAGCAACATACTGCCCCTAAACGTTGAAGTGCATCGCTCGCTTACAGGAATGTTGCTGGTACCTGCGAGGGTTGCGTTATTGCAGGCACACGCTGAGTATTTATTTATTTTTGCAGAAGGCCACGAGGGGGTATTTAGCAATACATCTAAGGCAAACTGAGGGTGAGCCATGCATAGGCCCACCTGGAAATCAATAATGACCCCGTGTTGGAGCATCGGGAGATCATCCTCATCGATTGGACTCAGTGTTCCTTTAGTGTGTCACTCATTAACAATCTTGGGACGACCGCCAAAAGCAAATAGTCAGCAGCTCTGATTTTGTCACCAGCAGGTTCAAATTGGGCTCCGAAGCGCAAACCACCTGCATTCCCCAGATCTCCAGCAACGAGAAACAAGATGTGGATTATCTTCTCATTTTGCAGTTTGTTAGCGCTACTGTCGTCAGCTTGGGTACGGTGGTGTCTCGGCGTGAAACTCTGCTAATAAGCGATACATTGATTAGTAATTCGGTTACAAATCTTAGGCTCATTTTTAGAGGCGAGCCTTCAAAAGATGAAACTATGTACAATTTTCCTGGCTGCCTCCTTGTCTTTCTTGTAAAACGTTCTGTAAAAAAATACAGAATTTTGGCAATCGGTTAAAATCTTTTCTTTCCATAGTCCTCGCCTATGGTGGATGCAAGAGGAAATCGACCAGTTGAACCCGGCTACAAAGCCGACACCTGCAAAAGTGAAAAAGAGTGGTCCCTCTGCACAGATGATGACTGGGTGAGGAATTGTGCTTTGCTCAAACTATTACTGCCGCGGCCTCATTTGCTATGATGAAATGTAAAACAGTTGACCCATGAGAGATCACATTGTTTTCAGAGAGGTGACCAGTAAGCAAGCTGTCGAATTCCTCACACTGTTTTGCCTGATGTCATATTATCAGCACCCCTCACATACTATGCATTCTCTCTCTCTCTGCGTCCATTCTGCTATATGTACCTAACAACGTAACCTTTATATGAATGCTCTGTTTCTTTTTTTAATTGTGTAATGTATGTTTGTTTTTCTTGTTTTATACTCAGGGTCCCAAATGTCCCTCTGGCTGTAGGATTCAGGGACTCTTAGACCAGGCTGATAAACATCTTTCTGCAAAGATCACCAGGATCCGCAACTTTCTGGAGGACAACCGAAAGCATTTTAAATCGACCGATCAATTCACCAAACAGACATACGATTACCTCCGTGAAAATTTAGTCAGTGACACAGGTGAGCACCAGCGTCTTCTCCATAGCTAAAAAACAAGTTTCATTGTTTCTAATTACCATATCTATCAATATTCTTTTAAATTTAATGTAATAGAATAAATTATAATTCAACATACTCAGCATTAAGCGATTAACGTGACCGTTGATATAATAAACTCTCGCAATAGTATTTTTAATAAAAAGATAAGCACCCATTATTAATAATTCCTAGACCCTACTATGTTAGCTTTAGTCTCTGTCATGTTATTTCTTTCTAGAAATTTGAGGGTGTTTTAAAGAATGTTTTTGTTGACTGTCTCAGGTAATGACAACAAGTACATGACACTTGCTGAGCAACTTCGTCAGAGAATCATCACCATAAAGGTAAAAATTGATCGGCAGCTGAGGCTTCTGGAGGCTCTGAAGAATCGGGTCCGAGACCAGGTTAAAAATATGCAGAGACTGGAGGTAAATATATGTAGTTTATGCACAGATCTTTTGCTGTTTACTGAGAGTGCGTAAGACCACTGCTGTATTATATATTACCCTATAGTGAAAAGCAACCCTGCACAGGATAAGTGGGAGGAAGGATGGATGGATGGATGGATGTGAAGGAGAAAACAATGCAGTTTTGCTAATTTCCAACGTGTTGGGGTCTGTGTTCTAGGTTGACATTGATATCAAACTGCGGAGCTGTAAAGGGTCTTGTGCCAGCTACTCCGAGTACACCATTGACAAGGAGAGCTATGTCACCCTGGAGAAGCACATGAACAGCCTGGAGGGCATGCAGCTGCAGAACGTGGAGACCGTCAGCACGCTAAAGGTGATGAAGAGTAGGCCCATAAAGGATGACATCACGCCCACCATCTATAAGTCGGGCCTGGGCGAGACGGCCGAGCAGAAGGTGGAATTCTTCAACGACGTGGGCCAGGTGAAGTTCTACCTGGAGGGCGAGGGCTCGAGCCCGTCGTCCCCGGCTACCGTCAGCAAGGTGTCAGGTACGGGTCAGCAGACAGGCCCCGGCTCGAGTTCGGGCTCGATGTCGCACGTCACCACCCACACTGTCAAGTGCACCAAAACCATTCGGAAAAAGATCGTTCACACGAAAGACGGTCCGGTGGAAACGGTGGAGGTCATCGGGGGCGGGCCAGAGTGTCAGGACTTGGGCCGGGAAGACACCACCTTAATTAACACTGCAAAAGGAGGGAAAGACATCACCAGTGACAGCTACACCGTGAGATTGAGCGGTACAGGTAACAGTGATATTACCAGCCTGCTCTCTGAGATAGGCATGCAGCCCCATGGCAAGTCCATCACCCAGTTGGGGGAGGGAGATGAGGATTTTTTCAGGGAGTTCAGCAGCTTTTCATCCAGCACCAAAACCAAGGTTGTCAGCGACTCCACCAAGGGTGGCCACATGTCAAAAACCATACTGAGCAGCGACCTGGGGGAGTTCATGCCCGGTGACATGGAGGACGACCTGCCGGACATCCAAGCTCGCAGTGTGAAGGGCGCGAAGCAAAGGCGCAGGAGGGATTATGTTGGAAAAGGTACAACGGTCAGGTCTTAGTCAGCAGGGCTTCGCACCGTTAAAGCTACGAACCATTGCATTCCTTAACCACGACAGACAAGAAAAATAAATTTTGCATAAAATCGTAAACATTAACAAAGGTAACACTTCATGCAAGTCCTGTAGTCTTCTTTTAAAAATAATGTACCCTCATTTACGTATTATTCCAGTTTGGTCTAGTGAGTTTACAGAAATCCAGATTTAGATCCGTTTTGATAGCCACAAGACCCCTACTTAAATCCTACACAAGACTGATACGAAGAAATCAGGTTGAAGGAAATGACAGACATAAATACCTATTCATGTAAAAAAAAGTTCACCACAGGATCACGTAAGCCATGCAGCTAAGTACTAATTTGCAGGTGTAATATCGTTTCAGATTGCGTTGATATCCAGCAGAATCATGCTACAGGAGATAAAAGCGGCTTGTTCAAAATTAAGCCAGAGGGCACAGAGGATGTAGTAGAGGTCTACTGCGACCAGGACACACTGCTCGGAGGCTGGGTCCTGGTTCAGCAGAGAACGGACGGGTCCGTTAACTTCAACAGGACCTGGGCGGACTACCGAGATGGCTTTGGAAGCGTAGACCAGCAAGGTCAGGGAGAGCTTTGGCTGGGGAACGAGCTCATTCACGCGCTCACGCAGGCGGACAGCATACTGAGGGTGGAGCTGGAGGACTGGGAAGGACAGGCCTCTTACGCTGAGTACACCATTAGAGTAGGGTCAGAGGCAGAGGGCTACATCTTACTGGTCTCTGCTTACACCGGTGACGCTGGAGACGCCCTGGTGAAGGGGCAGCCCAACATGGGGGCCTACCTCTCCCACGCCAACATGAAGTTCAGCACTTTTGACAGGGATCAGGACAAGTGGGAGGAGAACTGCGCCGAAATGTACGGCGGCGGCTGGTGGTACAACAACTGCCAATCCGCAAACCTCAACGGCATTTATTATAGGGGGGGCCAGTACGACTCAGGTAGCAACGTCCCCTACGAGATCGAGAATGGCGTTGTGTGGCTGACGCTGAAGCCGGCAGACTACTCCCTGAAAACCGCGAGAATGAAAATACGACTTGTCGACACCATGTGAAAGCTGTGACTCTGTGCAAAATCTTCTCAGTTAATAATGTAACTCCACACACCTTTTCAATAAAGCAATGTGTTCACTAAATCTATGGGAGTCTGACTCTTCCTTCACACCATCCATGCAAACACTGGTAGGTTAAAATCGCAGAAGAATGGGCCTTGCACTGAAAATATTCTTTATTTTTTTATAGACATAATACCACCAGAGTTCTTACAGAAATGAAAAACCCAGACCAGGAAGGCGAGGGGAAGCAGTGAGTTTGATCTCTAACTCGAGTCAGAACCCCAGTTTTCACACATGGCTTCACACTCCTCAACATCACATTTCCATGTTTTTTTCTTCCACAGAAATTACTGATATATAACATATTTTACTGTTAATAGTCATATTGTGGATGACATTGAAACTAATTCACAGACAGATAAAACACTTAAAAATTATTTCCTTGAATTTTTTTTATTATTAGAAGATATTCAAACCTTTACAGTTAAAACTAGAGGCTAACAAAGTTGACTTGTTTTAATGATGGATCAAATAATAATGGCCTGTAACCAACACAGTTTTATAACACCTACATGTTATTAGTAACAGTTGTACACATTATTGGAATATTGCATATCTATATATAAACAGGCAGACACATACAATGCATTTAAAAGTGACTTAACTAGGGATTAATACAGCTAAACGTGCACTTCTAAAAACCCAATGTCATGTCGATAAACAATTCATATTTGTATCAACACAAGAGTTACGATGCTATAAATACCGTGCAAACCCTAAATATTTTAGTACTTATTAATGATTTTCCTGCTTTGATCATTTACACAGCCTGCAGCTAGGCATGGCGGTCATTACCTCTAAAATTACGACATTTTATGATGCTAACCTCCAGTTTCTTCACCTCTTGTTTATGTTTCATTATAATCAATAGTACATGACCCCTGGCACAACACTGGCTGAACATTTTGAACTTAATAGCCATACAGGAGCAGCTACCTGGCTACACAGTGTGTAAACACAGTAAGCACAACTACTAACACTAATGCAATATTGTGATTTTATGGCAGCTATATGAAAATGTTAAATGCACCGGGTAACAAGGCAAAGACAGTGTCCCTGCAAAGACAAAATTAAACATTACCAGCATTATTCATGACATGAGGCACTTTAGTAATGAAACACGTGTGTAAATGATGCTTGTCTGAAAATATACAGTATAAATAATATACAGGCTGGTTATAATATACGTTTCCCTGTTTGGAGGTCTCTGTAGCTCTAACAATCAGAATGGCACTTAAATCTGTAAATATACTATTCAAAGGACAAAGAGAAGGATTTCGGGGGGCGGGAGTAGTTCCAAAATCTGCCACTAGGTGAAAAAATGGCACAGTAAATGTACTATATTTCATATATACATTTTTTCTCCAGAAAAATAGGACAGCCTATATGTACTTTTTTCTCTATCCCTCGAATATTACAGTATATGTACAAATTTTGGTGGCATTCCACAATGCTTAGAGTTTAGAGACCTCTGAATAAGGATTTTTTAATTATAAAGACCCTATATTTTAAGACTTAACATTATTAAAGCTGTTATAAGCACTGTGCTTATACACGTGTGCTCCATAAACAGTTATTACAAACATCCGTAAGGAATTGTGGGAGTGCAGAGAAACCATGCTTCGTTTTGGCGTTCTGAATAAAAGTTGTGATTTTTCTCTGCAGCCTGTAACATAGAGAGACCGAAAGGGCCATCGGAACCCCAAAGTCACAGCTGGACCCTAGGGCGATACTCTCCGTGGGCAGCCTACCCGCTGTGCTCTGACCATGAAATGGTAACGAGCCCTTACTCCTCCGCAAGTCGTCAGTCAAACTAGACACGAGAAAAAAAAAAATCTCAAACTGTGAAATGTACCGTCACCATAGCCGCTAATTCCATAACTGATGGTTCGGCTGTGATTGCATTTTCAAAGCAGAGAGGTTAACCTCTGAGTAATCCCCTGTGAAATCTAACCACAGGATGGAAAATGTCCGTCTGGGTGCCGAACGCAAGGGCTCATCGATGCCACAGAGAGCGACCTCCTGCCCCGTTTAAGTAAAATCTGCGAAGGGGCTAAAAAAGTGGGGGGGGAGCTCTATATGTCCATGCTTAGCACAAGGCAACTTTATTCAGACAAGAGGAAAGCCATCGTGAGACAGTATGGTAAGCATCACCAAGGCAACTGCACAAAGTAATATGACTTTTAGAAGTGCGTGTGTCCGCGGCGTTTTGTTCTTTAACATCCACACCACAAAAGCTGCATGAGTTTGTGACACTGTCCACCACTGCACAAACAGAAGGGCGACGTTATAAGTTATATTCCTGTTGTTTCACCGTCACTTTACGTTTAAATGTCACCACAGTCGCCGAAGCCAAGTTGTTGGAGCTCGCTGAGAAGTTGCACGGGCGCTTGACGTCTTTGAGAAAACGTGCCGCAGAATTGTCAAAGAAACTGGCGTCTCAGCACCAACTCATTGAAAAACAGATAGCGGCAACGTACCAGACTGAGGTGAGGACAAAGTTAAGTTGTGCATTACTCAAACCTGACAGTTCATTAAATCCTCTTTTACATGCATTGGACATTAGCTTTACCCTTTACCTACAAGTTTATCTTCAGGAAACACTTGTAATCTCTCAGAAATGCTTTAAATAGTCGGAGTTACACCGATGTAAAAAAAAAGACAATGGTAGGCATTGTCACCAAATATAACATTTCTAAATAGCTGTTACGAATTTTATTTTATTTGTTTTTATTTTATTTATTTTGTTTTGCAAAATAGTTTTTATGTAGGATATTAGTATTCTAATGGGGCTTATCAAAGTCTAGTCCACAGTTTTGAAATGCTGATTGGACTCAGTCAAGGATAGCTGAGTTTGTTTAAAATCGAACAGTTAATTTGTAACTGTGTTTTTTTGATTGCACTTGTTTATTTTGCCTGCAAGGTGGACATTGACATGAAGA
This sequence comes from Chitala chitala, assembly GCA_025773905.1. NCBI lineage: Eukaryota > Metazoa > Chordata > Actinopteri > Osteoglossiformes > Notopteridae > Chitala > Chitala chitala. The sequence goes on from JABJVR010000013.1 coordinate 1,858,541, forward strand.
TCCGCTCCTGTCTGGGCTCCTGTGAGGCTGGTATCGTGTACCACGTGAACAAAGAAAGCTTCCAACTCCTGCAGGACCAACTTTCCAAATTCCGTCAAGCACCCAGACAGATGAAACAATCAGCCAAAGGCTTTGGCAAGTTAAAGCAGAATTTGATGGATAAACCCCAGCTACTGTATCCATCATACACAGAGCATCCATTCATTAGACAAGAGCTTCTCACCCAGTTTGAAGATATAGAACAATATGAGCTTACAGTTGAAGACACTGGACAGGGTGGTAATAACTAGACTAAAGTATTTCTAAATAAATGTAGAAGACATCTTTAAGGTACTATATACACACATAAAAGCAAGGATGGCTTCTGAATAGTGATGGAACAAACACATCTTTAATGAATGTTCCTACTTTTGCTTGTATCGATGCATTTATTCGTGGATGTTAGAAGCAGTGTGCTGCGTTTTGGTTATGCATCATTAGATTTTTCTCTGTATGCACTTTGACCTTTGTGTTTCATATTTATCGACTGGTAAATTGGCAGCTATTTCCTGTTATAACAGAGAAGTGTAATAGAGTAACACATGCAACAGGCTAGCTCTGTTTTTAACTCACGAGTTGTCGACGTGTGTTGCATATAACAGTGTATAAACTGAACTGTTTTGTCACACAGACCCTTGTATTCCTTTGGAATAAGAGATTGATGTTACACTCCTAAGCTTTCCCACCAGGTTTTAGCTGTGAATATACCTCTGCTTTTGTTTGGTACAACAGTCAGGACCAAGCCAAATAGTTAATTCCAAAGACAGATGCAACATTGTTATATTGCTGAAATGATCTCAATTACATCCTGCAATTATGTGCTGAGTGTTACACATATGCTGTAATGATGTAGTTCTGCTGTTTGCACAGAGAATATCCACTGTGGATGAGCAAAAATACAGTGCGTTATTTGGAATGAATAAACTTCACTTTACACATCATGTTTTTGCTTCTGAGTTCTTGACCATACCATTATCCAAAGAGTACAACAATGCATGTTGGTACCTGCAAACTGAACACTAGTGTACTTCAGAGCAACAGCTTTGCCAACTCTTTGTTTTTTTCTTTCTTATGAAATACGAACTGACCTAGGTAAGAACGGGTTATCAAAGACGTCAGTTTCAAATTTGGGGCTTATGGTCCTACATAGGGCTACAACTCAGATCATCAGTCAGTTTTCACAATACACTTTTACAAACTATATGCAAAGAATTCACAGTCCCATTTCAGATACAAGTGCCCAGTGTAAAGTGGACCAATTTACTGGCACCCTCTCTTTTTTTGTATGAGTCATTGTGGCACTTGGAGGAACCTGTACAAACACACAGATTCTGCACATCTGCACAGGCAGATTTAAACACACAGCCTTCAAGCTAAGAGGTACCTGTTCCGCAATCTTGAGAAGCTACGCCGCTCTCGTAATCACATGACGATCCCAAAACAACCACCCACCAGCGGGCATTTGCATTTATCTCTGTTATCATTGCTGTAAGACTTTCGTAAAATACCTATAGAAAAAAAACAGGGCTCAAAAAATGAAACACAAGACTTTAAACTTTTTATTTCACACTTTATTGTGTATTGGACCAACTGCTTCTTTTGGGAAGCAATAACTTCTGGAAATACACTCTACTGCACTTTTAATATGTTTTCAACTTTAGGAACAGTTCAAGTCTCCGGAACTGAATTTGGCTTTGTAATGTTATTTATGAAAAACATACATTAGTGTATCACTTACGACCAGCTCATTCTCAAATGGACTGTAAACAGAATGCAATTTGTACTGTTATGAATAAAGCACGTAAGCTAAAATGTCCATTTTCCTTTTGTTATTAAAATAGCTAGTATCTCTGCCAATATTTTGAGATGAACATCCAAGAATACTGGTGCCGCTTATTGGTGTCACAACCTGCTGTTCTGAAATCAGTTAGGTTTGTAGTGCATTAAGGAGAGCAACTGTGAAGGGAGAAGATTGCAGTGGTCCTGGCTACATCGTGTCTATCGAGAGGGAAAGTATGGTCTGATCTTCATAGTCATTGTCTTCAGGGAATACCAAGATCCCTTCCAGTTCATCCAGACGATGCCGTCGTCTGTGCCATGCTTGGCCATAAATTTTGTGTATGCCCCGCCCCAATAGTAACGCCCATTGGGATTGGATGAGTGGCACCGGTTGTACCACCATCCTCCTCCATCCTCTTTGGAGCACTGCTTGGATGGGTCTCCGGGGTTCCTGGAGAGCAAAGCACCCATGTTATTAGAGAGATATCACATGGACATTACAACACATAAGCCCATAGGTTTAAAAACCTACACACACTATAGAGCCCCTACTGTGCCTACCAGTTATCGTTGTCTCTGTCATACGTGCTAAACATCATGCCATTGTGGATGGTCATGGTTCGGTTCTGCCCAGTCAGTTCCTTTGCACCCGTGAGTAGGGTATCGCCGGCCGTGCCCGAGTACCCAGAGACAGCCATTTGGTAGTTGGTACTTTCGCCTTGCACAGTGAATTGCTGATATCTGGCATGAACACGGCTGCCGGTCCAGTCAGTCATCTCGAAAAGGACCTCAGTGGGACCCATCTTGGTCAGCTGGCTAATCCGGTCATTACCTAGCCAGTAGTCCCCTAACAGGAAGACGACAAATTTCAGCAAAAAACTGCAATTATATCCGCCAAATTTTCTTTTCAATCATTAAACACCGGAGGAGCCACAAATGACATGTTATTCTGTGGTACTCCTGCTTTTTTTCTTTGTAAATGGACACGTATGTGTTCTGTCTCACCTGGAGCAGAGCAGAATTTTTTCCCAACGTCAAATGCAATATTTCCAAACCCGTTCCTGTAGTCATCCCACCTTCTACCAAAATCTGCACTGCCGTCCTCCCTGTTCTGAATCACAGTCCAACCTGTGGAAAACAAGTAACCAACAGCACACTTCAGCACTCATGGAAACCTCTTCCCAACAAAAAAAAGTCAACGCATCCACAGGAAACAGGCCACAGTACAACGGGGTTCAATGCGATCCACAATCATACCTCCTTTGAAGGTTGTCATGTCACAGTAGACCTTGTAAGGCTTGAAGAAGGAGTCGGGCTGGATCAAGTACATCTGGGATGTGACTCCACCCTTGCGGTAGATTTCCTCGCACTCCTTACCCGAGACCACTGGGATAGGGCAGGAAGTAGTACATGGCTTGGCGCACTTCTCCCTCTGGGACAAGATCGCCGTCTCAATTTTCTGGATTTTCGTGCGAAGGTTTTCCAAGACCTGCTGAAGGATGCGGATGTTGGAGGGGAAGGAGGTGTCGACGGTCTCTTTGATGAAGACGTGCTGCCGCTCTAGGTCAGACGTGTACTCCCCAGCAATGTTCCCATTGTCTGAAGTGGAAACACAAGTTCTGTGAAGCCAACAACTACAAGTACATCAAAATCTAAAAGTGTGGCAAAAGAAAGGTTATGGTTCAAAGTGACTGACTGATCTGTCAATCATCTCAACGACTGAAGGGGTATGAATGATAGATAAAGTTCATGTGTGTTCTCATGTCTCACCGCTACTCAAACGCTGCCTTTCCCTGATGTTAGATGAAAGACTATCCACATAGCGGTACATGGAGTTGGAAGATCTGGAAAGGTCGTTCACATCCCTCTTCAGGTCAAAAATTGCAGATTTCACATTCTTTTCTTGCTTCAACAGGGCATTTTTAAGTTGACATCCATTTGGACACAAAACACCCTGTCAAACAAACAACCGCAAATACTTTAAAAGTCAAGTGCAAATTTGGGCAATATTTAACCTTGTTTTAATGATGTATCCCTTGATATACTTTGCATAATATATTAGAAATATGTATATATATATTATTGCTTTAGACAGAGAATTTCCTTTTAAAGCAATGGTTATAAATAATTAAGGTATTTTATTAATTGTTTTGTAGCCAAAAATAAGACTGGATTAAAACTAATAAATTCAGGCCTTCACTCTTTAGAGTTTGTAGGTATTGCCCTCTTACATTGTATAACCAACGTTATAGAGTGGGTTGTGGAACTAGACTCTTAAAAGAAGGACACAGGGGGGCACATCAGGGGCAAAGCTACAGGCATTACAGACTCACCATCTCCTCGGAGGCATGCATGCATCCGCCAGCGTCGGGTTGTTCCACCTTCTCCAGTTTGTGTGGGCTGTGGGTGGGCGCCATAGTCGGCCGGGCTCGGTACACGAAACCTCCGCTGATGGGTGGAGGAGCTCCATGAGGTGCTACGTAATGCTCACCGGCAGTTACCGCGGGCCTGTGTCCCCTGGGTCCTACCGGTGGACTTTGTGTTGGGATTTTAGGCTGAAAGAATCAAATTAGAAATCCATTAAGCGCTGCAAGCAGTACTGATAGGCTGCTTATGTCAGAAAATGAAGGAAATAACAATGTGGCAGGTTTACAGACGTTGTTTGGAAGTAAAAATGTTTACCTCAGCGTTACACCGGACCCCATACACACAAAGGCAAATAAGGAGTATCCACTTCATTGTGAAGGGTGAAATCTGCAGTCTCTGAGGTAAAATGGTTAGAGTGCTGCATTATATATAGACACACAGGAAGGAAAGTCAACTGTTTGTGCAATTCGATGACTTTAATGACACAGAGGATAATGTTTAACTCTGGATGTTTAGACATCAATACTGGGACAAAGATGAGCCAAACTTTTGGGAAATGGCACAAGTGGGACGATTGACCGATAATCCGCAGTGTAAACATTTCTCAAACAAATTGCTTAAGACAAGTTTTAATGTAAATTCAACGTCATTGAATTTGAAAAACATATTTACTGTAATACTTAAATGCAGTTCTATAAAATGGTCCTCGAACTGAAAAAAAGAAGATTAATAAAAGTAAATGAACGGAGAAAAATTAAGCAGAATTTTCTCTTTGTGCTTCTTATGTGTTGTAGTAATTTCTTTATAGAACCGTTGTTAATGTTTCATGACAAATAAATGGATGCGCAACTAAATTAATACGAAAATCTCAAAGTTGTTTTTCGAAATGTCTTTCATCTGTGTGCCGTAATTAATTCATTTTTAGTCACGATGTGAAATTGACCCCTGGGTCTAAACATTAAATATCACACGACTAAAAAAAAAAAAAGCGTGCAACTAAAATTTGCTTTACAAATACCATGAACGTGTTTTTGAGAAATGCACCTAAACCACACGAGAACATTGAGACGGTGTACTTTGCTTTGCAAATACATCGAATTTATGTGCACTTGCCCCCAGACTCTTTTGATGCGACAGCCAGATCGACGTTTATACAGGTAAACAGACACTTTGTTCTGTTTGACTGAACCTACGGCAGGTCCTGATCACTCGTAAGGTGAAACTAAATTCAAACAACAATTCAAATCAAACAACATGAAAACGTTACATTTTACCATTTTTCATAATGATATTAAATTAAAATCTGTAGGGGAAAAAAGAAAACAGATATCTGTTATGGTGGATACTGTTTTAATATATTTGCAAAATTACTTTTGCGAAATTATATGGATTTGCTTTTCATATGTATTAATATAAATAAACAAGAAAGAAAATAATAAAAAAGCAAGAATGCTGATTCTGCTTGTCACTGTAAAGGTTTTGTTTTCTTTCTGACAGTGATTCTGTTTGCAGGACCAAGAAATATTTGGTCCAACGAAGACTGTAACGTAAACTTTATATCCTCCTACGCGCAAGCAGAGAAATGCTTTTTCTTTTCCTATTTTACACCGAATATTTTTTCTTTTCTGTCAGTTTTGTCCATTCTTTCCAGTTACTGGTTGATCAGTTTGTGTTTTGTTGTTTCAGCAACCCATGCTGGAATAGTGAAACTCCGCAGTAGTAGAGGTGAAGGATCTAAAACGAATAAATTAGCGTTAATGTTGTAATACATCGTTATAGGGTTATACGTTTTTGGTAAGTGTCGCCTTCAGTGATGCGGCTGCCTTATGGATGTACGAGTACTGATGGTGTGAAGTATTTAGCTAGATGTCTTCTGCAGTATAGCTTCCACAAGATCCACGCAACCGCGCATCCAGGCTCCCTGGACAGCGAATCAGGGAATCTTTGCCTGCGTGTTCGACCAATCAGAGAGCAGACTGATCACCGCGGAGGCCGACAAGACCATCATAGGGTAAACAGAGGACTAGTCGGTGGTAGATTTGACTTGTATAATAAACATATAAAATTTACTTTTTCTTTTTCTTACAGTAAGTCGCTATTCATTCCTGATCTGTAAGCAGCAGGGTGTAGTAAGATGTAGTTGCCTCTAAGCGGCAGTGCTAACACGCAACTGAACGCTAATTTTCAACACTCAGAATGAGTTGTTTTCGGAGATACAGCAGTTCAGAGATGAACACTGAGCTGGGATAATTTTGTGGTAATAATAAATGGACCCTGTCTGCCATTTATTATAATACTAAAAATGTACTACCTTTAACACGTATGCTGTTAACAGTGCATTCTGTATGGCTGAAATATCAATGCCCTGAGTACTTGTATATTTACCATAACCAACAGTAAAATCACACTCCTACCAGAACTGGCCCTACACAAACAAAACATGGGAAAAATTATACTTGGCTTGAATATTTGGTGAGAGTTACACATCAGTGTATGGTGTATTCAGTCACACCGTCCTTTATATATGTTTTTGATCAGCCTTTCCAACATTTTCTTCATCCAAGACTAATGTCTTTGTGTTACAGTGTGACATTCTGGACATTTCTTTCTCACAGTGAAGCTTGACAATTTTATTGCTTGTTAAGAAGATGAGCAGGTCACCTGTGGGTGAGAGAGTGGTGTCGCTGGGAAACCAGGTATCGCTCATGGCAACAATGTGTGGGATGGAGGACAAGGGTATGGCAATCAATGGAGGGACAGATTTGACAGGCAAAACAAAACCCCAGTGACAAATTATCTTAAACACAAATGTAAATGTAAACAACTTTTAATGCACTGATCAGCCTGACACATTCACAATGTGTTGACAATTGTGACTTTGTTATTATTGTGGACGTTGCTGGATGTGATGTCTGACAAATTGTATAAATGGGTTGGGGGGGGGCATCTCCCTCACAAAAAAAAATGTAACTGAGGAATTCACCAGGCAGTGGATCACCGACTTTTTGACTTGAATGCTTGTTCAGAATGTGTCCTTGTGGGTGGTTTTAACATGAAGCTGGTCCTACATGGATATTATTTTAACCTGTGATTCATTTTTGAGGAACATTTTACATTTATTGTCAGAAGTTTTGTTGTATATGCCAATCATCTTTTGCAAAACCTCCATAGCCTTTCGATTAGTAAATCATGCCAAACCCTTCTCAGTTGTAGTAAATGGGAATTACATACACATCTTGTTAGGTTACATTATTACATTCATGTGTTACATTTACCCGTAGATGTACTGCAGTACATCGGCTAGGAGAATACAAAACATTCAAACACACTGCAAATCTTAAACAGTGAACTGTTGCATTGATGGTGTTTCTGATGTCGGTGTTTTGCGGGATTGCTCTGGAAAAGCGGTTTATTAAAACCTGGCCTTTCCACATGACCATAAACCCCCCCCCCCATTTTAATGTTCCTTATTGTACATTTGGCTTTCACAGACTGTTTCAACAGCTGCAAAGTTTCTAAAAGCAGAAAAAAATGAAACAGTGGTAATATTTGTGGCATTAGTATGTTTTAAGCACATACTAAATAAGGCCATCTGGGGGACACTTACAGAGAATTCTGTAATAATTTGATTTATTTTGCCGTCACCATAGCATACCATTAGACAAACACGCCGTCTAATTACCTAGCAGTTGTATCCTCAGGGATGAATGCCTTAGTTGAAACCCTTTTGACATAATAGTTCCTAATTATAATAATGCTTTATAGTGAAACATAAACAGAAGATATAAACAAGAAATGTCTGTGAGCACAATGATAAATGTTTCCGTACGGTGCTGTCACAGTGACAGGCATGTGAAATGTCAGTTTATGTGTACAGGCCAACGTGTTTAGTTAACATTATACGTCACGTATACATTAATAAACTTCTTTCTGGAAGATTGCCAGGTCAAACGGCCTGCAAAGCCGATCGCCTTTAATTATATTACATTTCTCTAAACTTTGCCAGTGTGTTTTCTTGTGTTATTTTATTTAATTTTTTTTAAGTAAAAAAAAAATACCCTAACTGCCAAACAGATGGCATATGCACATTCTTACAGCTACATTTCTTGTTCAGAATGCAAACATCCTGTAACATACATTATATGCAAAAGTGTAAATAAAATAGACCCTCAATACATATCTGAAATAGTTATTAATATTAAATTATACATGAATACTGTTTTTTTATTGGTTTTTTTTTGAGACCTTAAAATAACGAAATGCATACACATTGTATATATATTATCCAGCTAAGAGTTCTTCCATGTAGCTAAACAGGTGATGCAATAACCTTTAAACTGTAATAAATTGTTCTCAATTACCAGAATAGTGTTTTCTTATGGGATGTTCGCCAGTACTACTGCAATGAACCAGAGGATTTCCCCTACAAAACCAGAATTGCGTTCCAGTTTAATAAAACACCCAGTTAGTCCTTTAATACCCCTTTTCACGTACATTACGGCAGTACGGTGTACGCATACAAGGGCTAAAGGTTTCAATAAGTTCAGTATTGTATTTTCCTTTATTATTATTAACGTCATTGTACATCATGTTTTATTACTAGTCACCTGAGAAAAAACTTTTATAGTTGTAATATGAATAAGAAAAACTGAAGTCCCCATTTTCAATTTCATCAAATCTAATGAAAGTTTACATTAGTTATTTTCATTTTTTTGGTTATTTGCACTGTGGTGGGTTGGTGCCCCGCCCTGGGTGTCCCCTGCCCTGCGCACTATGTGTTCTGGGACGGGCTCCAGGCTTCCCTGCGACCCTTACCAGGATGAAGCGTTATAGAAGATGACTGACTGACTGACTGACATAACATCTGAAGCAGAATACGGAGCACGGTGCTTCAAATTCCTGCCTGAAGAGTTTATAGTCTACTGAGGATTGTCATTTATCGTCAACACGAAGTCTTAAATCTCCTGTAGGTGCTGTGCTGAACACAGTAGGCAAGTCTGATCTCTGGATTTCAGCAACCTCATATCCATTGCTTTATTATTATATGTATCTATTCATTAAGGGGAGGGAGGGATTTTATTCCCCATGGATCAGGAGCCAAAAAAATATTTCTTTGCCCTGACTGAGTTTTCTGAGTTCGCTATGAGAATTATACATCTGGTTCATATATTTGCTACAAATTTGTCTGGTATTTTTTACTTTACAAACTTCTTTCTGAGGGTGTGGTTAAGATCACATTAAACTTTTAAGAAAACTTGGCATTAATCCTATTTGCTTTAATTTAACCTCTGTAAGATTGTAATACCTATTTCTTAATCAACTTACTCTAAAATCTATCATTTCTATTCAATTGCAGATTTTTTTATTCGTTTATTTTCATATAGCTGTTGAGCCATTCTCTGTATCCTTGGAGAAACACAAACAGAACATTTCGTCCAATCGCTGATCCTGATGCATGACTGCTATCAGATCATTGGCTTGCAGACAAACATGCTTACAATAACTTAAATTTTCGCAACATTTTTTGCTGGCCAAACAGCATCACCATTTGGACAACACAAACGGCATAAAATTAAATTTCTACATTCAGTTTAAAACAATTCATGTCATTTACGTTGACAGCATCCAGACTATTTTACCAAACACGAAAATATTCACCATGAAAAACAAATAAAGCTCCTAAAAATAATTCCAGTGGATGATTAATTGCACGGATTATACCAGAGAAACTTCTTTAACATGGTTCCCAATATCCAGCCCTCGTGTAAATAGTCTGCATTTTCTGGATATCCCTGTTCAAACCCCAAGATGTGGGTCATAATAAATTGGAGTGCAGTAACTCCACTTCGATTCTGTTCAGCCCTGGGAGAATACTCAGTCAAACACATTCATACATCTCTGTAAAGCTCAGCTCAATTTTCTTTTATGACTGTTAGGAGCACACAAGATTTATTGGGTAGGAGTGCTTGGAGAAGTAGCCCAATTCCAAGAAATGGAAAACTAAGACAATTTAATTATGCCTTCAGGCCTTAATAAAGAAATGATGGGCTCCTGTCATGAGCACATGTTACAAGGCACTCAAAAACATCTCATTGTTCTTCATGGTGTATGTATATTTTGTGAGCCAGTGGGCACATGTCTGTTAGACTGTCAGCTAATTGCTGTTTGTAAGGCACACACTGTACGTTAGAGATTCTTTTAGAATGCGTATTGTACAAATAACACAATTTTGTTGACCTTTAGCAAAGCTCAGTATTATGATTTACTTGCCATTTTGTATTCTTTTCTGGTGGTGGGCAAATTTAAATACGCCATAATAACAAAACGGATAAATCTGAACAGAGTGAATTAAGACGTTAAAGCGAGCCGTTTTTCGTTGACGTTTTATTTCGTGTTACAGTTTGCATGACTCTCCGGTCCGGACATGCTTTCTGGTTTCTTCGCTTTTCTGTTTACATTGGAGGAGTGTGTTCTGAGCAGGGGCCCCTGAGTGGTCTGTAGATGACCGTACCACATGTTTGTTAAGCGCATGTTGGTCTTTTCCTTCACAGCTTTGTGCTATAGCCATCCTTGTTTGGCGCTTTGATCAGGAAAATATCTCTAACATGGCGCAACGAAAATGTAGTTTATTATTATTTTCGGGTTGCATGATGTTGTTCACCTAGGAGAATGGGACCGTTAAACATTACGCCCTTTTTTCCAATGTTGCTCATTTGCTGCTAAGTGAGACATGAGCTGCGCAAACATTTTATGTTACGATCAAAGACTTTCTTGGTATTTATAAATTAAGTGCGCGTTTTTGTCTTTTTAATATTGATTATACACATTTCAACACTGATTTTTGTCAAAGGAAAAAAGCTCATTTTTCTATGTTTAGACAAACAGTGTTTAACTGTAAGGTCTATTTATTATGAAGGCAACTGTAAAATTTGTATTGTACTGTATAATGCATTTACACGTCCTTCATTCGAATACCCTTGTTATTTGTAAATACAACAGCAAAATTCAATAATAACGAACATATGTTGATATTATTTATATTTATGTATAATTTATGTCGCTGGCAAAGATTCAGAGTAACTGTTCACTGTCCTTCATCACAACCACGGAACATAACGTAAACCACATCCTTCTCGTTCATAAATCATTCTCTTGCACCACGGACGTAAACCAAGCATGGATTCGTTTAGGACAATCCACGCAGACTCAGTGGCCTTCACAAAATACATCATGTGCTGGTTTTAAATTAGGTTTAAAAAAAAAGACAGGAAAATCCATAAGTAGGAAATGGCTGTGCTACCTTTAAAAAATGTAGAGGGCAGCACCCCAACCTCCCCAACCAAAGAGTTAGTCAAAGGAACATCAGAAATGATCAGAACCATGTGCTCTGTTGTCTCTCTGTTTCTCAGATGTGAATGCTGCGTGAGAACATGCGAGACATTCAGCATAAATCCCTGCGACCGCGCAGACCCAAACGGGCGCTTTCAGCACCGCCGCGCGCTGTCGACAGGCGAATGAAATGCGGCTGGAACAGAGCGGAGCTCATTTATCTGTGATCCTGAGCATCGTTTGCCTATGATTTACGACGACACGTTGCCCGTGAGTCCGCATCGTGGGAGTGAAACGGCGCGACTGCATCCGATCGGGCCGTGGGGAAGAGTTCGGCATCCTCATTGTGGATGCATATAAAGAGCCTCGCTGCTGGCAGTGTCTGCAATGATTCTCTGCACTGGCGCCATATGTCACTGCGGCGGTGGGACGTGGGGATGACGAATCACACGTGAGGGTCTCTCAGGCCTCTGCCCGTCCGTTACCAACGGAAGCATGTGACGATGCAGAAGACACCATCGAATGGCATTCCTACTAATACATGACCACACTCCTCCTGGTACACTGTCTAGTTCACTTGTACCAGAGTTACTAGGTGTGTAGTTTTTTCATTACATTTTCCCTTTAGTTAACTCTGACTTTTGATTCTGAATTTTGTCATTTGATATGCCTGGACTAAATTAACATCTATAGCAGTACTGCAATGACTAGGTCATTTGCATCATTATATATAGCTAGCTTAAGATTTCCAAAAGGAAAACTTGTCAAGGCACAAATGTTTGCCAGTTGCAGACATGTAAGACTGTCCTTGCTTGCAGGTTCACATTTGGATCCAATTAGTCCATTGATATTTCAATTGTTTTTATTCACAGTGATGTTTTTTATATTGCATCTTTTGCCCTTTATCTTTGGTATTAATTTGGACGCAGTTATTTTTGAGTTTGAAAAGCTGCAGACTCACACTAGCAAATCATGCCAATGTTCATCCATAGTGGTTCTTCACTTCATACTCAAAGTCCTGCACCACTGCACGTGTGGTCTCGCCCTTCATGTGCCCTGTGTGGTCCGGCTTCTAATGTCACGGCAACCAGCACCGCCCTAAAGCGGCCTAGCCGTGTGTGTTGCGCATAACGACGTGCCGCTGAAAGTGTGGAGTTGCCAGTCTCACCCCGCTGACCCACGAATTGAGGCCCCAGCTGCCCTGTGGCACGAACCTATGGTGGGGGGGCACGCGGGGGCCCCAGACCGGCGTCTCTTTCACCCCCTCTGCGAGCAGAACCAGAGCTGAGGCGGCCAGCTCTTTGATTGGCGGCTGCTTTTCTGCACAAGGAACTCCCCTGTGACAAAGCCTTTGCATGTGAGCTGAATGTCAACGGGCAGTGTGTGCTGTGATTTACAATTTTTTTTTGGAGGGGTGGAATGGGGGCCCTGGGACCACCACAGAGTTCATTATCCTGTTTTAGTCAGGCTTCAGTGCCTCACATGTGGGTCAAGCTGACCTACCAGCAAAGGCGCTTGTCATGAAATACTGCACTGATTTTTGTCAAGCATGCTTTCATGCATGTATCTTTTTCCAGGCCTACGTAGACATACATTAAGTGGCAAAGTAATTAATTTTCTGGAAACTTTTGTTTTTAATCTGTGCTTTATAGATTCGAGACAGGTCTTGATGAAAACCAACTGTTGTTTTGATTTCAAATCACAGCACACCGGAAAGAATATGTTGGACTCAGACTGTTCACGCATTGTTCTGCGTGTGTCAACGGGCACCAACATCTGGCACCTAACGTCTCACACGAATGACAACACCCACCATGTCCAAATAATCGTACGGGTTGTACCAATAGATGTTAATCAGTAGGCCAAGACAGCAGAGGCAAGAACAGTTCTGTCACAACCATACCCACCATGTTTCTGGTTGAAACACAGGAAGGCCCAGGTGCGGTTCCAACTCAACATCCGGCCAGTGAGATTTATTTGGTAAGTTGAGGCTAATAAGATTCAGGAGCCTTGAGCCTTTGATGGCCCCATTAGTTCCTGTTTCACTGGGAGGTTTTAGACAGAGGTATCAAACAATTAGGCTGCAGTCCCAGATGTTGGTTCCAGTTAACGTTCTAATGGGTCCGTTTTCCATGTGGACTTTATTTTTTTGCCCTCAGTCTATCTACCCACAGCAATTGCATATGGGCCACATTAATTAATAATATAAATATGGTATATCCTGTCCTTTGAGGATTTCGGTTTTCCCCCATCAGATGCAAAGTTTATTTTTGAACGGCAGTGTTGTGCTGTGGGTAAGAAAGTTCCCTTTGGCTGAAGTCTACAGTGCAGGGTACTTTTTCAGCACTTAATTCTCATTCAGTGAAAGAATTAGGCACGCATGCATACTGCTAACAGATTTTTAAATGCATATATGTTATATGATAGTGATTGAATGTAATGTCTGGGTCAAATGTATAGTAATAAAAACACATTCAGCTTAACTTTATATTGATGTGAGACTCATCAGAAGAGACTCATGACGTGAATTTATGCAAAATCTGTTTGAAAGAAAAAAACATTTTAATATAAATCATTTTATCGCAAGATTTAAAATGCATTCACACTGTTAAAGGGTTATTGTAAATATAACACATTTTCACTATAACATTATTAGGATAAATTATGAAAATTGATGCGTCATATTGTGACCAGATAGGTAAAGTGGTCCATGGCACAAAAAAATCGTTAAGAACCCCTGCTCTAAAGCAACATCTTCAGTTGCCTTTCGTTTTCATTTGCCTTTCGTTTAGCTTGATAGTTAAAATGCTTTTGTTTAACTTCTGCCACTGATCTTTATATTGCACAATAAAAAAAACATGCTGTCAGGTTTTAAAACCTATAGGCTCAGCTGCCCCTGACCAGTTTGGTGCCCTAGGCAAGATTTTAGTTTGTACCCCTTACATTGCAATTAATTCCACAACCAATGGCTGTGTTCACTCCCAGCAGCACTACTATGAATGGATGGCGGGCCTAACGTTTGCCCATACAGCCTATGCCCAGGGCTGGCTCAGAGCCTATAGGGTACTTTCCACAGTAGGGTTTTGAGCAAATTTACAACATACATTTATCTTTCTGGGAAACCCATCCATCCACTATCGTAACCACATATTCCTGGTGAGGGTCACAGGGAAGCCTGGAGCCCATCCCAGAGCACACAGGGCAGAGGACACCCAGGGCAGGGCACCAACCCACCACAGGGCACAGACACACAACAGGCAATTTGGACATACCAATCAACCTAACCCGTATGTCTTTGGACTGTGGGAGGAAACTGGAGCACCTGGAGAAAACCCACCAAACACAGGGAGAACATGCAAACTCCATACACACACAGACCCAAGGCGGGAATTGAACCCCAGGCCTAGAGGTGCGCGACAACAGTGCTAACCACCACGCCACCGTCTGGGAAAGCCAAACTAAACAAAATAGATGTTTGTACAGTGTAATTCACAGACAATTGTATTACTCAGATACATGCTATGCTCTCCTTGAGTGCACTGCTGAGAGAAATTTTCTTCATCCATCCATTATCTTAACTGCTTATTCCTGGTGAGGGTCACGGGGAAGCCTGGAGCCTATCCCAGAGCACATAGGGCACAGGGTAGGGCACCAACCCACCACAGGGCACACACACACTACAGGCAATTTGGACACACCAATCAACCTAACCCACATGTCTTTGGACTGTGGGAGGAAACCAGAACACCCAGAGAAAACCCACCAACCACAAGGAGAACATGCAAACTCCACGCACACAGACCCGAGGCGGGAAGTGGACCCCAGGCATGGAGGCGCGCAGTAACAGTGCTGACCACCATAGCACTGTGCCGCCAAAATTTTCTTCACTGACAGTTAATTTGTATATTTTTACGCCTTAGGGAGCACCTTTAAAATGAGTTAAAGTCAGTCCAATGAAGCAAAAAATAACTCAGTTTTATTACATGAATATTGGGGTCAGCAAATTTTAGGAGGCTTTTTAATTCTTGCCTCCTGTTTGTGTCTCCTTCACTGCTGTGATGTTTGACTGCTGCTACAGCTACACAAAGGTATAGCAGTATATATGCACACAGGGATATGATGTACCCCCACCTATATAAAAAACAGGGATTCATCATATACCCTTTTAAAAATGTTTTGCAAGGGGTTGTACGTTTAAATTGTACCAAGTTCTAGGAATAACTTTTCAAAAAATAAATAAATAAACATTAAAACCTTATTTAAAATCTTGTAGCTTAAAAACCATCTGTGTTCCGTCCTCAATGAGCCTTACCTGACCTCCTTAAATAGTTGCTGGCAAAAACTATTTTAAAGCATTACAATAATATAAATTATATATCACAAAATTAATACAAAGCTGTTTAAAATATTCAGACCTTGTAAAGATAAAATACCACACAACACATTTACAACAGGCAATCAATATACCTTTATACATCACAATAAATAAATACATTTAAATAAATATGTCCATTCTACGATTCCCCCTCCCTTGTCTGATATGACTGGATTCACCCATCAGCAGATGTTCACGCCCTAAACTACTTTACCAAGCAGAGTTGTGAATTCAGGTGCTTTAATGTGCGTCCCAACATTTCCTGCTCAAACAGACAGATGGGTAAATTGGCACAAACATTCATTATTGATTTAAAAACAATCTTTCAATGTCAGCTAACACTTGAGTTAGCCAGCCTGAAATTATTAACTAATATTATATTATACTATATTTTTATTACTGAAGACGAGCTCAATAAACATGGACTTCTTGTGTTGTCCATTTGCTCATATTCCACGGAACGGACCAGCGCTCCGTACAAACACCAACAAACTGGAAAACCTTCTATATGAATGGGGTAAAAAAAACTTTTATGTTTAGTTTTTTTATTTTAGTACCTAATAAACATGGCATTTAAAAAATCCAACTTACTCATTAACATCTGGTTGGCGTTCTTCAGCAGTGTAACTATAGAAAAACGTTGTTTGTTGATTGTTAGAAAAACTTTAAACTTGTGAAATACCAGAATAATGTGCTTAACAATATTCTGAGTGTAGTACTGCTAAGCACTGCAGTGTCACTCATAAATGGAAAAGTGTAGTAAAGTACTTTAAAATTGCACATTTTAATGACTTATGTACGAATGTTCAGTTTTTCTGTTAAAGGGATTCGGGTTTATACCGTCAAGCATCATTCCTGTAACTGGTCTAAATATTCTGACCTTTTGATATAATTTGACCTGCTTGTCTAGCTGTTTGGAATGCAGTGCTGTTTCGGCTGTAAATGCCAAAAGATAACTCGTTAGTACGAAATTAACTTTAAAATTTCGTAGGTTGTTACGTATTTAACAGTTTGTTGTAATGAGTACAGTTGTGTTTGAGGTTATTTTAAAATACCTCTTTTGTCTTATTGGTTTTGGCAGCTCTTGCACAGCCCCCGCCCGCGGGGGGGGGGGGAGGAGGGGGGGGGGGGGGGGGGGGGGGGGGGGGGGGGGGGGGGGGGGGGGGGGGG
>JABJVR010000013.1:1875609-1891444 GCA_025773905.1 Chitala chitala
GTTCATGTGGGTTTTTTGTTTTTTTAAAATTCCCCTTTTTTCTTATTTGTTTTGGCCTGCCTTTCACACCCCCCCCCCCCCAAAAAAAAAAAAAAAAAAAAAGAAAAAAGATGACGTTGGCTGTTTTTGGTCCCAGGAATGGGAATGCCTTCTGTTTTATTTCAGGTCACACAGTACCGTTTACGTGATGCCTGTTAACAGGTTCCAGCCACGCCACTATCCAAAGAAAACACGCTACCACGCGTCTGGTCGTGTTTGCGCGTTCGCGTTCGTCAGAGCGCGCAGTATGCGGTTTCCCCCGGGTCAGTTAACACAGTCGGCTTTTGTGTTTCTGCAACAGGCAACGAATAGGTCGCATTTCATGACCATTTCATGATCATTCGTCCGGCAGTTACAGCAGTCCTGTTAAGAACGGAGCTCTGGTTAAACTGGTTACCAGTGAGCACACATCTGAATTTTTTCCATTCACCTGCAATCACATTCTTCCACATTCACGGTTTTTATTGTGTGGCCATAATCGCTTACTGCCATTGACAATTTTAAAAAGCAGTTAATCATCTTGATTTGCTGTGGTTTGGATAACAACACAACAGCCGTATGATACGTATATGCTGTTGATAAATCATTACGAAACATCTTTTGTACAGTCGTCCGAGACTTAAATATTCCCAGCAATGTTTCTGTGTGTGAGACTCTGTCCATTATTCGCCTACTGTATAACACATAGTAACTAAGTGACATTTCGGAAAGTTAGTGGCATCACGCTAAATGGTCACCTTTCCCTTTATACACAAAACGTGCCATTTTGCACACACAAAACACCGCACTTAAGTGCATATTTAAAAAAACAAATTGCCCGTCGTTTCGTTAAAACCCCAAATTTACTGGCAAGCTGCAAACTTATGTTGTGCGTTAAGTCTAGTGTTTGTAATACACAGCTACAAATCGCATATGAGAAAAGCAAATTTAAAGTGTGGCTTATTTGGAGCGGTGAATATGTAACTGGTGGCTTTGCTTATACTCAGGGAAATATAGCAGCGTTAAAAGGGCACTAAATTCATACCGCGTATGCTGACAGATATATAGACTGCTTGTTATTCTACCCTTGTTACCCCTTCGTTATGCAACAAGGGCTAGTTTGATCTTTTTAAATATAAAAAACACAAAATCTTTTATATCACATAATAACCGAGTTTTTTTACCATTACATTTTAATGGAAACTAGACCCTCACAGCTAATGCATTGCAATTTTTCTTACATGCATTTTCCAGCTCTTTCAATTCAAGAACGTTTTGCTCCAGGACGGAAATTACGACGGCTCTGCCGCTTCTTAATGAGAAGGCTCTCGGCTGGGGGTACTGCGACTCCCCGCACGGGCTGCGTGCAGGCTGTTGAGTCACGAACACTTGCCCGGCTGGGCCAGGTAGGTACCCACATCCACCTCGGGAGAAGGCGTGTGCGCGCGCCCTGCAAGAGCGCAACGTTAGTCACGTGTGCGTGCGCTGCAAAACAGATGCGGGACAGCAAAATCAAGGCACGCGACCGCTCTGCGTAATAAATTTACAAGACGATCAAAGTTTGCGTCAGTTTAGTTTAACCTGAAACGCCTTTTGATCGTATGCCATTTAAACATTTTCCTGCCTGGTGTTTGCGTCTGTAATAGGCCATTAAACCAAGCAATGATAATAAGTGCAGTGCATTTATCTTTATCTTGATTACTTTTAAATCTTTTTCAAGGTTCAAGGAACAGAAAACGTGAGATAATAGGAGAGCATCTCGAAATGCGCCCAGCGAAATTCTGGGAAGCCTGTCAAACAGGTTGAAATTGCAGCCTTCTTGAGACAAAGTGATGTCTCAGAGCGGCTGTCTGCGAACTGGACTTGAAGAACGCCCCGTCCTCACGGTGGAGTAATTATGCCCTAACGATGAGAACATTTCGTGACAATGCCGAGCAGGCGTAACATACGGGAACTTTAACTGGATATGTCATTATTGTATGACATGAAGTTTCATATAAATGTGAAGAGTGATTGAACCTAACGAGCTTCGTGCGTTTTCTCACTGAGTTTACTATTTTTTCTGATGCAGTTTACCACGACCTAATTTCAGGTTCTGACCCTAAAATGTTGATTTCTGGTATCTTTATCCCTCCGTGCTGTAAGAAAAAAGTACAGATTTTTAGTTTCCTGATCATTAATGAGAAGAAAGACATACTGTATCATTTATCTGCAAAGACCAGAAACCAGTGATGTGAATGCAGGGTCATCAGAATAAATTTACATTTTTCTCCACACATAAACTAAGTTTAACCTGAATTTCTAAATCGTTTTGACTTTTGAAGCCATGACAACCTACACTAATGAAAACCTCCTGGACATTTAACACTTGAAGTAAACGTTTTACAAGCTGTGTGTGTCTGTGTGTGTGTGTGTGTGTGGCGTGTGCTTGACTCTGTGTATTATCATTTTCCTGAGTCTGTTCTGTGGTTTAGGTAAAATGTTGCTGACAGAAAATGTCATCTATTGTCAACACAGAGCAATTTTTTCAGCAGAAAACTAAAAAGGGAGATAATTTTAGTTTGTGACTTAGAATAGTCTTAAAAGATGTTTCTACTGACTCTGTTAAATTCTATGTTGTGTCTGCAATCACTTTCACATAGCCAACACAGTTTTTTGCTTTTTCACCAGCAATTAGAGATATAAATAGTAACAAAATTGTAGACAAATAGTACCAAAATACCTTTTATTTTTTTTACAATGTTGAGAAATAATAAAAAAAAACTTGTTGAACGCCAGGTGCATCTTACAGGTGAGTACACCTGACCATCCATACCTGTCCACAGTCCATATGGGAGAAAATCAAACAGTGTAGCCTTGTTGTTCGGATATACAGGTATAAATTTGTGCTAGCACAGTATAAAATAAATTATAGTCCCACTGCAAACTAGAACACTCCTTTTAAATATTGAGACCTGGAGTTAGCAGAACAGGTTTTAACAATTTATCAAGTCATAAAGGTAGGAGCACACCAGTTTGCAATGGATGCATCACTCATGCTGTGTAGAAACAAATCTTTCATACCTGCACTAGGGGGGGCAGCTGGGACTTGAACTCACAGCCTCAGAGAGCATGTAGACAAGATGACTAGCCCACAGAGCCAAATACCCACCTTCCTTACTTGGTGGACTAATCTTATTCTTGTCCTGACTGCTGTGGGGGGTGGGGGTTCACACTGTAACTCTATAATATCCATTACACCTACATATTAATGAACTACTTCCTCAAAAGCAGTTCCACACTTGTGTTCCAATATATCTTTTCCATAGGTTTGAAGTAAACAGCACCCACACTTTACTGGCCCTTATACCAGTATGTTTTTAACAGTAATAGACTAGATCAGCATCACATGGCATTTGATCACAGGCCAGATTTGTGTCATGAAATCTGGCTGCACACATGGAGCTAATATCGCCCGTGTAAGAGTTCAGTGTTACTCCCTTGGGGCATTTTGAGACATTTATCACATGCCTTTTTTCACACTCCTTGTGTACCTGTGAGACGACCCCCTGGCTTTTATTTCTATACATCAAGTTAGTTACACTTCACCAAAATCCAAGCAAGAGAGATTCATTCTTACATGGGATATATATTTAATATATACATTTATATATATAGTATATGCAACGTATTGTATATATTTACTGTTTATTACTGTCATATACACACATAATACTGATATGTAATTGAACTTAAATGCATTCAAATATAATCTCACCTAGGAAAGTAAAGAATTGTTTAGTATTGACTATAGTGCATTCCTCTGGTCTACAGAGGTCTGTATAGTTCTGTACAGGTTGTAACATGTATGTGATTAACTACCAATACCATTAACTTCCATGCATAGAAGAGGCTAGACAACAATCTCTGTTTGTGTAATAAGAAAGAGCTGCACACCTTTCACCAGCCTTAGTCTCCATGGGAGACGGAGAGCAATCAGTGGTGCTGATGAGAGACGTTACACTGTTTATGGGATGTGAACCGGAATAGGTTTGGTGAAACGGTGACAGCCAGAAAAAAGGACTTTACATTATCTGACTCCAGGAGGAAAAACACTTTGTGTACCTTTTTTTGCCACTCTTTAAACTGCTGCAGAAGTATTTAATCATATGGAAGTTTCTGATGGAGCTGATTGTGTGGAAAGGTACAACTATAATGTGAATCAATGAAGAAAAACCCATTTTCTGGGCAACGTCCTGCAGAGATGCAGCATGGACCTCCAATCTCACTCAGGAAAGGGGTTTTACACAGGACATCGGGCCAAGGGGCTGCATGACACCAGCTATGTGTGTCCAAAAAGTGGAGAATGTTATGTCATTAAGCCAAACAATTATTCACCAACTGCATGCATGTATTTCACCCAACAACAGCAATTAATCTCGTGCCAATAGTCACATGATACAGGTCAGCAAATTTGTTTAATGAACATAATTAAAGGCTGTTATTTATATATCTTGGGTCATAATCTAACAGCCAGACAAATGTTTTGATAACAGACCCACTCACAGCTGTGAAAACATCAATGAGGTCTGAGATGAAAAAAGATTAGTCATATTCCTCGTGTTCTCCAACAGTTTTTTTTTTTTTTAATGTGTTATCGGGATAATTAAGAGCTGGAGGATTATTGTACAAAAATCGAAAATTTCTTCAAGTTCTCTTGTTTCATCGATACAACACAGAGAAAGCACAGAACTTGTGCTGTAAAATATTGCAGCTGAATTCATTTTCCCATCATAACTTAATACTTATTTTACACAACCATATAATAAACGACAAAGCCAACAAAAAAGAAAAACGTATTGTTCACACACAATTTTACCGTTTTGTTTAACCCTAGTTCGCGTGCATGGTAATGTTGTGCCGAAGAAAGAAATTGTTTTACACGAATTCTTCATTATTTGATCCAATAATTTAACGGACCAATCTGCATCAGGCTGTAAATGCTCTTATAAACTTAACTCCACCCATCTTTATTTGCATATTGCTACAATTACATCCAGCCTCATACATCCCCCACAGATGAACCTAAGGTATATCAGCTCGAAGTCTGCTGTAACGCAAATGCAATAACTCTTGAAATTACTGGTGCTACCGAAGCATCGCTATAAATTTGCTGATGCTGCCCTGTATAATAACTGAAACCACACTGAATAACCAGACAAGAACGTAAACTCACACCGCAGTTAACGATGTACTTCACTTTGTTCGCGATTTGGACATTATTATTATGTTCCCTGGACGCAATCCATGGGATGTACTCTTTTGGACAAACAGAGCAGTCCCACAAAAAGAGCAACTGCAAAGCGATTCCCGCCACGCTTCTCCTCTGCAAGGGCATAGAGTACAACGAGATGCGACTGCCAAATCTCCTTGGCCACGATAACATGAAAGAGGTGCTGCAGCAGGCGTCGCCGTGGACTCCTCTGGTCCAAAAGCAGTGCCACCCGGACACCAGAAAGTTTCTCTGCTCTCTGTTCGCCCCTGTCTGCATAGCCGAGCTGGAGGAGCCGATCCAGCCCTGCAGATCGCTCTGCGAAGCAGTAAAAGAAGGATGCGCACCCGTGATGTCCGCTTTCGGCTTCCCGTGGCCGGATATGCTGGATTGTAGCCGCTTCCCTATAGATAACGACCTGTGCATTTATACGGCCAATGCCGAGAATCTTGCGACCGCCGCTACAACAAAAGGTAAATGGCAGTTTGGGTACTGGTTAATAAATTTTACAAATTTAACATACATGATCTGGCCGAATTGTTTATTGGACAATTCGTTTTGAATTTGTTTCAGATATTTTTAACGTTCTGCTTTGCGCACCTGCTTTGAGTTTAAATGAGTTATCGGACTGTTAAATTGTTAACATCGCAAGTATGTGTAAAATTAATCGAGTTTGTTGACCAACAAGCCTCGATGTTTATTATAAAAGTCTCTTACAACATTATACAAATCCATATTTAAAACAAGAAAAAGACAGTTCAACGTTAAAAATGAACATGTCATTCTATGTAATTTATTTTGTTTTGAGTCTGGTGAAATGTTCTTACGCGTGTTTACAAGATATATGTTTTATTTCAGTTCCTAGAGTTTGTGATGCTTGCAAAGACACAGAAGAAAATGACAATGAAATAGTGGACAATTTTTGCAAGAATGACTTTGGTAAGATTATTATTTAACTACTTGCCTAATTTCTAGCTTCAAATTCCACGGGTGGACCAGCTTTTCATTGTCGCATTTCAGACTTTGCACATTGTATTTTTTCAATGCACATCATAAGCACGCGTAACAAAATAATTTTTTTTACGGTTTTTTTCTTCTCTAAAACTGATATTGCCTGTGAAGACATTGTTAAGCGCTGCCATCCAAATGTTAGACACAGGAATTTAAATTTTGTAAGATTTCTCTGTGCTTATTGGTTATTTCTTATTAGCTCCGCCTACAAAACGACATTTCTTTTTAAACGGCCCGCTGTTCTCAGTCCAATGTCTGATGTCCGCGTCTGTTCTCTCTTGGCACACACACCTTACAGCGCTGAAGATAAGGGTGAAAGAGATTATAAACATGAATGGAGATAAGAAAATCATCCCCGATAGCAAGAGCAGGACCATTTATAAGATGGCAGGGATGTCGGAGCGGGAGATGAGGAAGACCGCTCTGTGGCTGAAGGACGGCTTACAGTGCACCTGCGACGAGATGAGCGATAACAAGGCCGCCTACTTGGTGATGGGCCAGAGGATGGACGGACACCTGGTCATCACGTCACTCAAGAAGTGGCAGCGTGGACAGAACGAGTTCAAGAGAATCTCTCGCAGCGTCCGCAAACTGCAGTGCTGAATGGACGACACGATAAACAGACCATTTATACACTATAACACGGTCCTTCTTGACTCTGTTTATATTAAATTATTGTGTTAAAGGAACTATATATTTCTCATTATATTAAAAGCACTCTGCTTTTAATACATGAATCATTAGTCAATGGCAGAGGCGCCAGTAGAAATCTTTCAGTGGGGCTGCCAAGAGGTTGCCCGTGATTTTCATGGGATGACACAAACACCAAGACATAATGTCAAGTGAAAACTGACAAACCCCGCCGCCTTTGGAGATGTTCAGAAGAGTGGCGAGAGCTTCCCTGTGCGGTACCCGTAGCTACCTCTTGGTGGCGCCATTGCTCTATGAACAGTTAATATAGTTCATATTAACTTCACATAAATAAACGTTCAAACTTACATCTAAATGTAGAATTCCAATTCGTGTCCTACTTAAAATTT
This sequence comes from Chitala chitala, assembly GCA_025773905.1. Taxonomy (NCBI): domain Eukaryota; kingdom Metazoa; phylum Chordata; class Actinopteri; order Osteoglossiformes; family Notopteridae; genus Chitala; species Chitala chitala. Next base: position 1,882,930 of record JABJVR010000013.1, read on the forward strand.
GTAGTATTAACCTCTGAAATCCTTATCCCTTAAAGGAAAGAAATTTGTCTTAATTTCTCACAAAAGAATTTTGTATACAGTGTTAACTTCAGTATCTTGCTCTTAATACTGATTGGAAATGTATAAACAAAAGACATTTTTGTAGTTTGTTTTCACAATTAGTTATGCAGTACATATATTTTTCACATATTTTTTTAGCAAGCAACATTTTGTTGTAAATTGGTTAAGGCTTTTCAATTGTAGAATTAAAAATATGCATTTTACTGTTGGTTTAAAATTTTTGTTTTGCAAATGTTTTTATAAACATAATTCTGCTTATGTTATTGTATTAAGTCTCACGTTGAATATCATAATAAAAACGCTTTTGTATTGAAACCACATATGGTTGGAAGTGCTATTTATAATTGTTTTCTGTAACATCATTTAGCACAATCTTATGCTGTTAACCTTCTGTTATTGACATGTTTCATACACTAATGTTAAATGATCAGTATAATATACTTATATTATTATTTGACGTAGAATATTATGAAAGTCCAATGAATATTATGAAAGTCCATTTCACTATAATAGAAATAACTTATCTCTTTTGAAAATATTTAGTAATTCAAACCTAGCCAAGTCATTTGTATGTAATGTGTAGAAAATACATTAAACTGTGGACATACCGGTTTTTGTTTTATATGCAGCATGCGGTTTTGCATATGTCTGTCTTTTCATGCTGTCATTAGCACTGTGCAAATCTGAGGTGTAGACAGGAATAACACCAGCATTATTTTCTGCATACTAAAGAAAAAACAACATTAACAGACTTTTCAATTATTCCCCTCTTATATGGAACGTTGCTATTAAAGACAAACACGTCAGTGTTCCGGGTTAAGTTCCTATCGCTATGCTACTTTAGACAACTACCGTATATACAGGCATCGTGCCCAGTCAAAATGACCAAGCACCTGCCCTCTCGGTTTTTGTTTTTCCAACTCGGTTGTCTGTTAAGAGTAGCGTCTGCATAACCGTTTCGCCCATTAGGCCAGATAGATGGTTGCCTAGGGACCCGTCATGGCCACGGGGCCCCCTTGTGTGTGTGTGTGTGTGTGTGTGTGTGTGTGTGTGTGTGTGTGTGTGTGTGTGTGTGTGTGTGTGTGTGTGTGTATTTTAGGTTGTATAGCACATCCCACAAAGCACACATGGTGCTCAGTCCTGCTTCCAGACAGTTTCTTTGCTTTCCGTGTCATCCAGAAAATTTGAACAAATTATTTCCAGTGCCATGGTCTTTTAAAACCTGAAAACCTATTAATATGTCATGTGGTAACAGCAAAACACTGGCTGACTTAACTTTCTTTACTTCTGTTATTTTATTCTACATGTTTGACAGTTTTGATCATGTTATATACTTTAACGAGGGTAAAATGCCACCCTCTTTCATGATCTCAGTTAAGACAGTCTCTTCAGTTTTCTGCGTAACATTGATTGTTAAAATGCTAAAAACAAATTACGGTCTGTTCCCTTCCAAATCAGTTTTATACACTATATCAACAAAGGGCTGGCAGTGTGCCCACACGGAACCCTGCCTTGCACCCTAGGCTGCCTGGCTGAGGTTCCTGCGTCCCTGTATAGGATAAGCAGCAAGAAGACCTAAAGGATGCTTGCACATGGCAGATAAAATATACTCTATAAATGGGCTGGATATCAATATTTTAAATATATGAAACCACATAAATGCTTTGATATAATGTATTCTTAGGGGTTTAAATTTTCACACAGAAGTACTGTTTCTGTGTTCATAACTTTTAGTAGTCAATGGTCACATTGCATCTAGACGTAGAAAAAAGTGAGGTCGTAGCAATACACAAGTAAGAAATTAGCATGACATCTGAACTGGTACTTGAGCATGAACCAAATGAATCGCTTTCAGGTCTGTGGCTTAGCAAATCTTGTGTGATTTCCCGGTTGACCTCAGCAGACCTGTCTCACACACAGCACGAGAATATGTGTTTAAATGCACTTTGCATGTTCCTGAATGCGGTCACACGCTGATGAATAGGCTACATATTATCATATTATCGCCACAAAAAATGGTTGATTAAAATATGCTTTTCTTAGTCAAGAAGAGGGCAAAGTAACATTGATTAGATTTAAATAGGGAATCAGTTGGTAAGAAAATGCTCAGTTAAATCTGAAAAATTCCCACAATTTCCATAATCCTGTATCACCTTGTAGTTTTATTTGTATATAATTTTTTATTTGTATTTCATTTTATTTAATCTTTTTGAATAAGCACTGATTTCGTCTTCTCACAGCCCACGTACCTTTCCACACAGAGACGCACAACGCCCAAGGTTCCAACAGCCTCCATTAAGTCAGCTCCATTAACTCATCACATTTTTGATGAACACCGTTGATTTTTCTTCCTTTGCGAAGAGCTTCCACCAAAAAGGAATGATGGAACAAGGAATAGAAAAATGACAGCGATGACAAGTAAAGCCAGGTGATTTTTAGAGGTCCTGTTCCAAGCCAACTCACGTAAATCAGACACTTTTGTTTATAAATTTGATGAATTAGAAATAGATAAATTTAGGTGTCCACTGACAAAACTCATGAAGGTGCTGAACAGCAGACAGCATCTCCAGATGACACTGAAGTCAAGCCTGTCCTGAGCACTCTGTTCTGTTCAGAGCCACCTGGCCAATGTTTATTGTATGTCTTTTTTATATTTTTAATTCAGTCTTTTTTCTGGAAAAAGAGCAGAAAATATGAGGTTCATGCGTTAAGATGTTTGAATGGATGAGCATGTCTTTGTGGGGGATGGGCAGCACGTGTGTGTGTGTGTGTGTGTGTGTGTGTGTGTGTGTGTGTGTGTGTGTGAGTGTGAGTGTGTGTGTGTGAGTATCAGCTCTGGTTTAAGGTTTAACTGCAGCTCCAAACACTCTCAGCCAGTTCAGCCAAGTGTTTTGGGGCATCCCTTACTGCATTCTATATATGCAATAAATCAAAGACATAATGCTGTACTTACTGCAGAACATAATGCAATAACCAGGATGTCAGCAGAATTGTTCCATCTCAATTCAGATTTGTCATGACACAGTCCAGTAGGCAGCTGTGGGCTTTTGACAGTAGGTTTAAATCCTCAGGGAAAAAAAAATAGATAGGAAATTATTACCTTATGTACACCTGCCTAAATAAATCAATTTTATATATTATTTTTATTTTCAATTGTCTGATTTTAATGGGAACAAAGATTCACCTCAAACTGGTTTTAGCAAGATATCTTATGCTGTACATATTGTGCAACTAACAAAATTTTTAAATTATTCTTGAAATTCTTGAAATGTATTTTAAATATAAAGAAAACATAGTAGAAGTAACACTGCATTTCTCGTGGCAGTAGTCAGGTAGGTGTTGAGGATCTATGGCACTGTAATATCAGATGGGAGCACAGCTGTTAAGCAACAATTAGGTTACTGGTCCAAGACAATGAAAGGCTAATTGTTAAATGCTATAGAGGTCTTTCACATAAATGTAATTTATTCCAGGCAAAAATTATCTGCAGAGAATGCAAGATTTTTATAATTGGGTATAAAGAGAGTTTAATTTCACACCTGCCATGCTGTCACACATATGAAAATGGTAACATTCACATCACCTGTTCCTACCTGTTTCAGTGTAGGAATGACGTGACTTCCATGATATTTCCCAGTTCCACAAATGCTTCACACATGCAGCTGAAATACACAAGCCTCTGCCGATTCGCTGCCATGGATCTTCATAACAGCCTTTTCACCTGTGTGCAGCAACGACTTTGTCATGCGCATGACTTGGCAAATCAGCGGCACTCACACCTTTGGACACGCGCTGCAGCCAAAGGCCGCCAGGTTACCCAGAACACACGTGCACCGCCATGACATTCAAGCCCTTCCCTCCGCCACAACCGGCCAAGTCAACCAACATTATAAAATTATACCATGAACAGAGTGTGACTCTGAAAATGTCATTTTTAGGGTACATAAAAATCCACAAATATGTTTTGAAACAACTGAAAATCTTGCTGTGTAGGAAAAAAGCAAAGGAAAAAATGCAAAAAAAAAAAGCTATGCCACCATAATAATGTGTTTTTGGAGATTTTGATCTTCTGGAAATACGATCTGGCACAAAGTATGCATATGCTAATTTGTCTGTCGCTTGTCTTGATTTATATTCAGCGGAGTGGAGAAAGGTCAGAGTGCAAAAAAATAAGAGACAGCAGTGACCAGAAATCTTGGCTTTGTAAAACTATAAGACATTAACAGGTTTTTTTATATCCTCAAAGTTTGAATTTTCTCTTCTATAGAATTAGAAGAGAAACTGGACAGCTCTCTAGAAAAAGAAAGCATTCAGTCTGGCCTTTACCAATGGATACTTTCTTCAGACCTAACAACATTTAGTATTGAAGTTACATAAGTCTGCTTATTCTTTATAGCTGTTTCAATAAGGCTATACATGACTCATGTATTTCACTCTAGGTATTACAGGTAATAAAATATTCTGTTTTTCTATGTAATTAAGGGAGTATTTTTTATATAGTTCAGTGTGTGTTCATTTTTCTGCACATTTATTTGTATTAGTTTTGCACGTAATTGCCAAATATGATTTAACTTTCTGAACTGCTGTTTGTCTTATATATAATAATATTGAGAAATGTTAATGTACACCATAGGGGAACAGAAAAAATAACAGAAGCACAATATTTAAATTTGAGAACTGCGTCACTCATAATTACAGTTGCAGCTGCAAAGGTGAGTCTTGCTAAATTACCTATTAACGGCATGTGTCAGCAGTTAATGAATTCCAACAATTAGCACATTTAAATGTGAGAACTCAAAGTAACACAAGGCAGCTAACAGTTCCAAAAAGACCAAATAACTGGTGGCTAACTTGTAGATGCTTTAAGTTTATTCAATTGAAAAAATACTTTAATGTGTCGTGGGGAATAGTCTCAAAAATAAAAGCAACACATGCCAAGCAAAGCACGGTGGTGAGGAAGAACATGGAGAAAAGAAGAAACTCACCAGTGAAATTGGTCCCTATACACAACAAAAGTACAGCCTCAATACCCTAAAATGAACTGAGAAACTCTGTGACCCAGTCTGAACTAAACTGTACATAGTGAGTTTTACAAAGGTGGAATTTGGCAGGTCTGCCACTTGAAAAGTACTTGTATCCAAGGCCAGAGTAGAAAGACCAGAAACCTGGTGCAAACCATGAGTCCACAGACACGCAGTACAATACAACATTACAGAAGTACAATTCATATACATCACAGTCATACATAAAAATGGAAGATTTCATTTAATCCTTCAATTAAATGTGTTTCTTTCTTCTTAAAATTGTTGTAAAAATATTTCATTTTCCAAAAATCAGTTCTGACATAAAAAGGGATATAACAGTGTTCTGTAAGGAGTAACGTGAAGTAAAGAGTAGTCCAATATCTCATTGCATGTGGTTCAAGACTTTCATGACAGCATTCAGAAAAGGACAGAACCTGTTCTGAAAGGATCCATCTTCTTACCAAGTTATGTATTTGATATTAATTTAGTCTGTTGTTTGTTCTCTTGCCCACATCCTGTATGTATGGATAATAATTAGGTGTTCAGATTTGGTTGGGTTGCATTCAAGTCAAAGAAGACAGTCACCAGCACTACAGCTTTCACAATGCCATTTATTAGGCAATACTTAAACAGCCCATGTCAGTATTTGTGACGTATTTCTTCAGTTTTAATGATGCATCCTAAAACAAACCTTTGTTTCCTTTGTTCCAGTTTCCAAGGCACCAGCCCATCCTTTCCCCCATCCTCCTTCCTTGTATATACTTCCCCATGTCACCTTTGTTCCTGCTTACCTCCTCTGGTTTTTTGACCACTTTCCTGGATTCCTGACTGCAACCTCTGGATTTTTGTGCACAATCTGAAAAATGAACCCACTACAGTCATATTTTGTCTTACTTGTCTTTTACAAGTTGTTGCAACAGCTAAAACACGAAACAATTGTTATTAAAGAAAACTGACTTGACCAGCCTCCACAAAAGCTGGTAATTGTGATGATAGATTTCTTTCCTCTGATTTGGTGTGAATGTTCACTCCATGTGTTCAAGTAATTTCAAAGCAACTCAATACATTTTTGTAAGTGTTGATAAGCTTTACTTTTGTCTCCTATCTCTTTAACGCTAAACACATCACCTGCACGACTGCACAGTTAGTTACATATAAGAGAAGTTTTGCAGTTGCTGGGAAACCAAGTGAAATTGCTGAAGACACTAAAGGGCACGCCAACACTAGCTCTGCATGGTGTCACACTTGGTGTGCATTACATTACCTCATCAAAGTCACTTTGACATTCAGTCCAAAATAAGGAAAACTGATCATGTTAATTCCATTGTACTGTGATGCATAAATGCATGTAATATCTGCATTGGATATACAATGTCCCTACATCTAGCATATATAACAGCAACGCTAGATGTTTTTAGAAATCATTGTAAGAAACTACTTTGTGATGGCTTATGAGAAATAATTACATGTCCTGTGACAATTGAAAAAGGTGCCGTCTTGTCCCTGAACAGTGGACTGGACAAGTTACAGACTAATTTGCTGAAAATAAGCAATAACACACAATTAACAGATAGGCATTTAGCACAAAATGCTAGTAAATGAGAGGTGGTTGCCTTTCATCATTTCACACGTCCACAATATCACCACTGTCCTGATAAATGATGAACCCAGCCCAGTGTAGCAGATTTATCTGTCACCTTTGTGAACACAATACTATTATCAAGTTCTTTTCACAAGTAAATTACCCAAAGGCACTTAAAAAGGATATTGGAAAAGAAAAAAAAATGTTACAGCATTATATGTACTGAATAAAACAAAATACAGAAAAGTATAAATCAAAACAGGACAGGATACAATGTCACAACCCTGCATGTCATGACCACTGTGTCCTCTAGGTGTCACCCTTTCTTATGTCTCTTTTGCTGAGTCATTGTGGTTATGTCATTGATGATCTCCAGTTGTATTCTATTTCCTGTTTTGTCCTTATTTAAACCATTAGTGTCAGTAAGTCCTTTGCTGGTTATTGTTTTAGAGTACCATGGAGTAGATGGTCCTTGTACCTTAGCCTGTATCTTAGCCCTATATCCCCCTTGGTCACCCTGTTTGTACACCATTTTGGACCTTAATAAACCTCCTTCTACCACACATTGGACTTTGCCTCCCTTGCCTGGTTGGCAAAACATTACCCACAACAATCCCTTAATAAGAAATAAACATATTTAACCAGCTTCAGGGCTGTCTGGCTCCACAATCCTCCATACTGCCAGCACAAAATTCAGTGTGGGGGAAAAACAATTACATAATTAAAATATGAAGCATAAGTTTTAATGGAGTCGTTTTTGTGACAGGTCTATACTGATTTCTGTTGACTGGCAGATTTCCTAAAGTGGAGGCTGAATCCACAACATTCAGCATGGGTGCATGACACTAGTGCATCATTAGTTTGATGTCGTTGCCTACCCTGGAAGCCACATAGACAGGTGGGTGGGAAAATAGTATGGCATTGCATTATTGACAAACAATTATGGAGCTCCACAATGAGGGTCAGACAACCTGCATGCCATGCAAGTTAACAGGGATTTATAAGGTCAAGCTGAAAATGAGATTGCCAAGCCAAAGGAGCCTAATTTTGCATCTTGATGAGAAGTGACTCATTGATTTTTGCCTTTGCATGGCGATGTTTTCTGTTAAGGTTTGTTTTCACATAAAACTTTCCACAGAGTCCCTAAACAACACTAAATGGTATGACTGACGGTTAAAAATCAGACAGCCTTCCTACATACCAACAGATGTATTCTTTAATAGGGTCTTTTCTAGGGAATCAACAGTGTAGTGTAATAAATACTCGCAGACACATAGGGGTTCAATTGCAGAGAGCTACTTACAGACATATAAGTCCAATGTCCACAACTCATACATGTAATCAGTTCACAGGTAAAAATTTCAAACATTCAAAAGACATCAAGCTTAAACAGAGAGGGTACAGGAATAATGTTGGTGTACACCGGGTAGTGCAAGTGAAGACAGGCAGGGTGAGAAATGAATGGATCTAAACATACTTCCACAGTATGGCACATAAATGGTGGCAATATGTCACTAATGAACTGTGGGGAAAAAGTTTATGGCAAATAGAGCTGAAACCTTGCAGTTCTCATGCAGGCACCATATTCTAAACAGAGCTGATCAACTTGAGGTAAAGTTCCTAATCAAACACACACAATAGTTCATCATTTCTTTCTACACATACATTACTGCCAACCTGTAATAAAGCAGCACAAATAAGAAATAATTTCTTCCTTGTGTTTTGGTTGGTTTATTGATAAATCCATTTTCTTTTTTTTTTTAAAAATATAATTCCCTGCTTTGGGGGGGGGTGGGTGGGTGTGGGGTGGGGGTGTGGTGGCTTCCAAGAAGCGCTGGATTCTGAACGA